>ONZH01007476.1:0-512948 GCA_900303285.1 Rhinella marina
CAGGTGACACTTTCTGTATGTCACCGAATACAACCAAGTCATTTGCTGCCTGTCATGTGTATGGCTTCATCCCAAAAATCCCTGTGCGACATTTGTCTGGGTCGCAGTCTAAATAGCTACCGTCAGTAGGGTGTCAGTCAGCTGTACGATAGTTTCTGCACGTCACTTTCCCAAAAAAACAAAACAAAAAAATATTTAAAAAAATATAGAAAAAAAATTATTTTTTTTTGTTGTTTTAGCTGAGTGATACAAATCCATTTCACACAGCTGCGTGTAACCTTTCTGTGTGACACAGTTCAGCATACTCACTCCAAACTGTATTTACTGTCCAGGTGACACTTTCTGTACGTCACAAAATACAACCAAGTCACCTGCTACCTGTCACGTATATATAGCTTGATCCTAAAAATCTCTGTGCGACATTTGTCTGGGTCGCAGCAGCCTAAATAGCCACCGTCATTAGGGTGTCAGTCAGCTGTACGATAGTTTCTAAAAAAACAAAACTAAACAAAATTGACAGGTGACACTTTCTGTACGTCACAAAATTAAACCAGACTGAACAAGTTTGTGGGTTTCAGTACACCAGGCCCATTTATTTAATTTTTTTTATAGAATACAATTATATACAGAAAATGTGGAACCCCAGGGCTAAGGGACGAGGACGAGGGCGTGGGCGTGGGTGTGGGCAGTCAATTACTGCAGGGGGCAGAGGTCGTGGTCCTGGGCAGGGTGAGACAGTACCTGCTTATGAGGGAGCTGTGGAAAGCCACAGAGCTACACTCCCTAGCTTCATGTCTCAACTTACAGGGACACGTGGTAGAGGACTGTTGAAACCACAACAGTGCGAACAACTGATCTCGTGGATTGCAGATAATGCTTCAAGTAATTTGTCCGCCAGTCAGTCTTCCACGCAGTCCACCCACATTACCCAAGGGAGCACTCCTCTGGCTCCTCCACCTCAACCTCCTTCCCCCCAGTCTGCCTCCTCCCAGGAAAATTTGGAATGCGATCCGGCATACTCTCAGGAACTGTTTTCTGGACCCTTCCCAGAGTCACAAACCACTTCTCAGGTTGCTGCTGACCTCTTTCCCGATGCCCAAGTGTTCCAACTGTCGCAGTCTGTGGGTGATGATGATGATGATAATGACAATGTTGAGTTAGTGGAAGAAGTTTATAAAGAGGTGTCGGACGATGAGGAGACACGGTTGTCAGACAGTAGTGAAGTTGTTGTAAGGGGAGGAATTCCGAGGGAGGAGCAGACTGAGGAATCGGAGGATGACGAGGTGACTGACCCGAGCTGGGTTGATATGCCGAGTGCTTCTGAGGCGGAGGCGAGTGCTGCACCAGAACAGGTTGTAAGAGGCAGTGGTGTGGCCAGAAGGAGAAGCAGGGCCAGAGCTGGTGCATCAGCAGCAACTGTTTCACGTAGTGAAGCTCCCGTGGTGAGGCCTAGATGTTCGCAAGTCTGGAGGTTCTTTAAAGAAAGTGAGGATGACAGACGGACTGTGGTGTGCAACCTGTGCCACACCAGGATCAGCAGGGGTGCCACCACTACTAGCCTAACCACCACCAGCATGCGCAGGCATATGAGTACTAAACACCGCACTCAATGGAACCAAGGCCGTTCACCACCACCTGCGGGTCAAACCACTGCTCCTTCCCCTGTGTCACTCGCTGCCCCTGCTAGTCAACCCCCTGCCCAGGACCCTGGCATGAGCACCTCCCACCGGAAAACCACACCTTCGCCTCAATGATCCTCCACAGTGTCCACCGACGTGTCCCAGCGCAGCGTTCAGCTGTCTTTATAGCAGACGCTGGAGCGCAAGAGGAAATACAGTTCCACCCACCCACATGCCCAAGCCCTCAACGTCCACATCTCCAAATTGCTTAGCCTGGAGATGCTGCCCTATAGGCTGGTAGAGACCGAGGCCTTTCGCAATCTCATGGCGGTGGCTGCCCCTCGGTATTCCGTCCCCAGCCGCCACTATTTTTCCCGATGTGCTGTCCCAGCCCTACACCAGCACATGTCAGAGAACATCATCCGTGCCCTGACCAACACTGTTTCTGAGAAGGTCCACCTAACCACGGACACGTGGACAAGTGCTGCCAGGAAGGGACACTATATCTCACTGATGGCACATTGGGTTAACTTGGTGGAGGCTGGGACCGAGAATGACCCTGGGGCCGCTCATGTACTGCCCACACCGAGGATTGCGGGGCCTACCTCGGTCACGGTCTCTCAGACGTACTATGCCTCCTCCTCCTCCAACCCCTCCTCCTTCTCCACCGAATTACCATCCGTGGGCACGGTGCCTTCAGTCGGTAGCTCTAGGCGCAGCAGCAGTGCCGCGGGTAAGCGCCAGCAGGCGGTGCTCAAACTGCTGAGCTTAGGTGACAAAAGGCACACCGCCCAAGAGCTGTTACAGGGCATCACGGCGCAGACCGATGTGTGGCTGGCACCTCTGAACCTCAAGCCAGGCATGGTTGTGTGTGACAACGGGCGTAACCTGGTGGCGGCTCTGCAACTTGGCAGACTGACACATGTGCCATGCCTGGCCCACGTGTTCAATCTCATAGTTCAGCGGTTCCTCAAGACATACCCCAATCTGTCTGATTTTCTCACCAAGGTGCGCCGCATCTGTGCGCATTTCCGCAAGTCGACCACAGATGCTGCCACTCTCAGGGTAGCGCAGCGCCACCTACAACTGCCCGCTCACCGACTGTTGTGCGACGTGCCCACGAGATGGAATTCCACATTAAACATGTTATCCAGATTTTACCAGCAGCGCAGAGCGATTGTAGACTGCCAGATGTCATCTTCCACCAGAACTGGTAGTCAGGTCTCTCAGATTCCTCAAGTCTACAATGAGGAGTGGACGTGGATGTCTGATATCTGCCAGGTGTTGAGCAACTTTGAGGAGTCAACACATATGGTCAGCGGCGATGCCGCCATTATCAGCCTCACCATCCCGCTGCTTTGCCTGTTGAAAAATTCACTGCTCAGCATCAAGTCGGATGCTTTGCGCTTGTCACAAGAGACGGTGGAGGAAGATACGTCGCTTGATAGCCAGAGCACCCTCCGGTCTGTTTCTCAGCCCGTATCGGAGGAGGGGGATGAGGATGAGGAGGAAGAGGAGGAGAATGTCGGGGAGACAGTAGAGGGTACCAGTGCTCAGTCCTTAACTCTTGAGCATGTATGGGCTGAAGAGGAGGACTTGGAGGAGAAGGAGGAGGAGGAGGAAATGGAGAGTCAGGCCAGTGAGGAGAGGGAATTCTTACGTGTTGGGACTCTGGCGCACATGGCAGACTTCATGTTAGGCTGCCTTTCCCGTGACCCTCGTGTTAGAAGCATTTTTTCAAACACCGATTACTGGGTGTTCACTCTCCTGGACCCACGGTACAAGCAGAACCTTTCCACTCTCATCCCTGCTGAGGAAAGGAGTATGAGAGTGAATAAGATATCAACAGGCCCTGGTGCACAAGCTGAAACAATTCTTCCCATCTGACGCCGCTAGCGGCAGAGGGCATGGTTCTGTGGGCCAAGTAGCGGGGGAGAGGAGGCGAGCAGGCAGCTTGTCCAGCACTGGCAGGGGAACGCTCTCCAAGGCCTTTGCCACTTTTATGTCACCCCAGCAAGACACTGTCACCTGTCCCCAGTCTAGGCAGAGTAGGGGGGAGCTGTACAGAAAGATGGTGAGGGAGTACCTAGCTGACCATACCAACGTCCGTAGCGATCACTCTGCTCCATACAACTACTGGGTTTCAAAGCTGGACACGTGGCCTGAACTGGCGCTTTACACTTTGGAGGTGCTGGCCTGCCCTGCCGCTAGCGTGCTGTCAGAGTGGGTATTAAGTGCAGCTGGTGGCGTCATCACCGATAAGCGTACACGCCTGTCAACTGACAGCGCTGACAGGCTGACGCTTATTAAAATGAACAAAGCCTGGATTTCACCGGAATTCAAATCTCCTCCGGGGGAAAGCAGCTAAAGATTTAAATAACTTATGTATCCGATTCCTCTTCTCTACTCCTCCTCCTACTCCTCCTCCTACATATCGTCTTTGCCTAACGCTGACCCAAAAAACGCCATTTTTTAGAGGTCCAACTGGCACTCTTTTAGCACAATTTTTCAGGAGGGCCCCCTACAGGCCCTCTATTCAAACAATTTTTCCAGAGGTCCACCTACAGGCCCTCTCTCCAAAAAATTTTTCCGGAGGTCCACCTACAGGCCCTCTCTTCAAACAATTTTTCCGGAGGTCCACCTACAGGCCCTCTCACCAAACAATTTTTCCGGAGTTCCACCTACAGGCCCTCTGTCCAAACAATTTTTCCGGAGGTCCACCTACAGGCCCTCTCTCCAAACAATTTTTCCGGAGTTCTACCTACAGGACCTCTGTCCAAACAATTTTTCCGGAGGTCCACCTACAGGCCCTCTCTCCAAACAATTTTTCCGGAGGTCCACCTACAGGCCCTCTGTCCAAACAATTTTTCCGGAGTTCCACCTACAGGCCCTCTCTCCAAACAATTTTTCCGGAGGTCCACCTACAGGCCCTCTCTCCAATTCCAGTTTCCAGTTTTATTTGCGCAAACTGCATACATTTTTATTTTTGGGATAGGTGTGAAAAATAATATTACTTGCAAATCTATATCGCCCAACATTGGATACGGTAGCAAGTAGAAGACCAAACACATGCTGCCCACAGGGTTCCGTAAATTCCTGGTCCACCCGCAAATTCCTTGTCCACAATGTCAAGGAGGTCGAGGTTCTGTTGATGAGCAACAAGTCCTTCTGTACTGAAATCGCCGACAAAGTCTCCATCTAAGAACCTACAGACCATTGTGGAGAGAGCGGCACAGCTCGCCATCAAAGTGACGAACCCCTAAGCCAGACTGCGCAGAGAAGATAACGAATAAATATCTCTGTAGTTATTTTTGCTAAATAAAAGTTAAATAAACCCCCCAAAAAATTCATCTGTTCCTGTGCCTGATCCACCCAAGTTGAATCTGTCCCATCCTGAGAAATTCCCCCCCAAGGAGTCCCCACTGTAACTTGCTTCCCATACAACTACCTCACCCCCCGACACCTGTGTCTCGCCATTGTCCACCACCTCCTCAGACAACACTGGTAAATCCCCACTGTCAGCACACGAAACAGCAAAAGGTCTTGCGAATTAGGGCAGAGAATGTTCTGGGCTAGCACATCAGGGAAGGGGTGACTATGGGGTTCCAGGGAGTACGTGACCACATGCAATATCCATTTAAAAGTCATGCCACACTTGATGTAGCTCATAATTGACAATTGTACCGGTTGATGCTAAATTTTTAAGTTGGGGTCCTGCGTCGTCATTCTAACTACATCCGGCTGTTGTCACCACCACACACGCTAGCCCAGGGGGCACTCCTCTGGCTCTTCCAGCGAAACCTCCTTCCCCCAGCCTGCAACCCCACCTATAGGCCCTCTCTCCAAACAATTTACTTCTTTATCCTATCTTTCTCTCTCTCTCTACAAACTATTTTTCCGGATAGCTGCCATATACGGTATTAAACTGAGTAGTATACATAGAAGACATACCACACTTGATCAATCTCATAATTTACGACTGTACCGGTTGATGCTAAATTTTTAAGTTGGGGTACTGCGTCGTCATTCTAACTACACCCGGCTGTTGTCACCACCACACACGCTAGCCCAGGGGGCACTCCTCTGGCTGTTCCAGCGAAACCTCCTACCCCCCAGCCTGCCCAGCCACCTACAGGCCCTCTCTACAAACAACTTACCCGGATAGGGGACGTCTTAGACATTGTACAGATTTTTGTTTGGTTCTTCTTTTATTTCCCTCCTGACCTGTGATAGGCAGAGCATGGACACTTCCCCTTAGCTGCAAGGGGAAAGACACTCCCCTGGCCAGTGCAAGCTCTTTTTCCATTTTCCGTGGTCGAAAAATCCATAAAATATAAGGTCCCAAGACAGGGGACGTATACGGTATTAAACTGAGAAAAATCGATACCGCACCGGTTGATGCAACAGTTTTTCAAAATCCATTCTGGCTGTTGTCACCACCACACACGCTAGCCCAGGGGGCACTCCTCTGGCTCTTCCAGCGAAACCTCCTTCCCCCCCACCTACAGGCCCTCTCTCCAAACAATTTACCCGGGCAGTGGCGTAACTACAACTAACTGGGCCCCACAGCAAATTTTTGAATGGGGCCCCCCCCAGAAACTTCCTCGCAACCCCGAACTCACATGCAACCCTCACTCTTGTGGCTAGTCAAGACTGAGCTCTCCCAGACAAGGCCTGACAGCCGCTCCATCCACTTTCTATAGTGTCACTGTATATAATATCATTGTATAATACTGTTGAGGGGGGCCTGACAATAAAATCTTTTAGTCTCCCTCCTGAGGGGGCCCCTTGTGGGTCTGGGCCCCAAAGCAGCTGCTTCCCCTGCTTCCCCTATTGCTACGCCCCTGTACCCGGGTAGGGGACGTATTAGATATTGTACTGATTTATTTTTTAGATGCTTGGGAAGCAGCTATGCTCACCACTATACATCCAACAGCCACAGCAACTGATAAGAACAGATACTAAACTTGATATCAGCTGCAGTGCCAGCATGAGCAGTGGTGTCACCTGCAGGCGGTGATGGACCTTCGTTGTACCTAGTTGGGTGCTTCCCTAACATGTGATGGGTATTTGCCTCGCCTTTCTTGGACTGGGTGAGCACAATTGCCATGAGGGTAACCACCAGGCTGTTGCCTGAGAATTTGGGGTAATGGTGGGATTAGGCAGCCTCAGAGGCATCCATGCATGCTGCCCCTGCTGTTTCCTGTCCATTTCCATGGTGTTTCCATCATTTTCTGAGGTTTCCAGGTTTTCACCCAGCCTTCCCTAGGCAGAGCCTTGGTCCCCTGCAAAAAATTCTCGAGTCTCCCATTGACTTCAATGGGGTTCGTTACTCGAAACGAGCACCCGAGCATCGGGAAAAGTTCGACTCGAATAACGAGCACCCGAGCATTTTAGTGCTCGCTCATTTCTAGTTGTGACACATCGGGCTGCACCAATATAGGGGCAGAAGAGAAACACTCCTTCATAGCGGAGAAGGCTTGCAACGCTGCATCAGACCACACTGAGACATCCGTCCCTTGCTTAGTCATGTCAGTTAAGGGTTTAACTATTGTCGAATAGTTCTTAATAAATTTTCAGTAGTAGTTGGTAAACCCCAAAATCGCATAAGAGTCTTCAGATTTTCAGGTCGGTCCCAGTTCAGAACAGCACAGACTTTCTCTGGATCCATACGAAAACCTGAAGATGAAAGCAAGTATCCTAAGAATTGCACCTCATGTACAGCAAAAACACATTTCTCTAATTTTGCATACAACTTGTTATCTCTTAAGATTTGCAACACCTGCCTCACATGATCCTGATGTGTCACAGTATCTGGAGAATAGATTAGTATGTCATCCAAATACACGACTACAAACCTCCCTACAAGATGATGAAAAATGTCATTAACAAAATGCTGGAAGACAGCAAAAGGCATGACCAGGTTCTCAAAGTGGCCCTCAGGAGTGTTAAAGGCAGTCTTCCATTCATCCCCTTCCTTGATCCTGACCAGATTATATGCCCCCCTGAAGTCCAACTTGGAGAACACCTTGGCATCCACAATCCGGTTAAACAAGTCAGGAATCAAAGGAAGGGGGTACGGATCACGGACAGTAATCCTATTGAGTTCACGGAAATCCAGACATGGCCTAAGGGTTCCGTCCTTTTTCTTAACAAAAAAGAACCCTGCTGCCACTGGAGATTTGGAAGGCCTAATATGTCCTTTAGACAAACTCTCAGCAATATATTCCTTCATGGCCGTTCTCTCAGGTCCAGAAAGGTTATACAGCCTAGATTTGGGCAATTTTGCTCCAGGGATAAGATTGATAGGACAATCGTATTCCCGGTGAGGGGGTAAATCCTGACATCCACCTTCAGAAAATACATCAGAGAAATCCAATATAAAAGAAGGAAGAGTCTTAGTAGTTAAATCAGAAAAAGATGTATTAAGGCAATTGTCAACACAATAATCGCCCCAATCCACAATTTGTCTAGTATGCCAGTCAATGGACGGATTATGTTTGCTTAACCACGGTAAACCCAGAACCACAGGAGCAGGAAGACCTTCCAACACAAAACATGAAATAAGCTCCTGATGAAATTAACCCACTCTTAATTTGATATCATGCACCATCTGAGACAAACACTACTGAGATAGAGGTGCAGAATCAATGGCAAACACAGAAATCCTCTTATCCAAAGAACTCGGCGACAATCCATGCATACGGACAAACTGAGCATCAATCAAGTTCACCCCTGCCCCGCTGTCAATAAACACCTCAATTTTCACAACCTTTGACTCTAGCGCCACCTCGGCAGTCAGGAGAAAACGGGTACTACAGGATGAAGACAAATGCACATTTTCAGTCTCCCTACCCACCCCACCAAGAGTGAGATGAGAATTCAATGCCCCCTTTTCTTTTCTCTCTTTTAAAGATAGGAAGCATGGACATACATTGATAAAGTGTCCTTTCTGACCACAGAAAAAACACACACCCTTTTTATTACCAAAATGTTTACGAGTGAAAACAGAAGTGGCGCCCCCTAATTGCATAGGTTCGTCCCCTGACATCAATCTAGGGGAAAGTTCACCCAAAGTGTCATACAGTAGGAAGACAGTACACTATGTGATAGTATGTCCTGAGAGCGGGGGCCCCAAGATCGCTCTCTCAGGCGCCTATCCATGCGCACAACAAGAGACATAGTGGCTTCCAAAGACATGGGTTTCCTGAAAGGCTAAAGGGTCCTTCAGCCTTTCAGATAAACCTTGACAGAATTGGCTAAGTAAAGCCGGATTGTTCCATTCAGTATTGGTTGCCCACCTCCGAAACTCAGAGCAATAAATCTCAACCGGCCGATCCGGGTCATCATAGATGATCCCTAAAGCTTTGAAAAATTCATCTACTGACCGGAGAGACTGCGATCCGGTCGGCAGAGAAAAGGCCCATGACTGCGCATCCCCTTTAAGCAGCGAGATGACCACACCAACCTTCTGCTCCTCATTACCAGAAGAATATGGACGCAGTCTGAAATACAATTTGCACGCCTCCCTAAATAGAACAAAATTATCACGTCCCCCAGAAAATCTATCCGGGAGGGGGACCTTAGGCTCCAAGCAGGCCTGGCACTCAGCACCCCCAGAACCACCAGCCTGTGGTCTCTGAATCTGGTTGTGGATGTCAGCCACCCCAAACTGAGTCCCTGCAGCCGTTCAGCAAGTGCAGCAATAGCATCCATGTCAGCACAAAAATGACATAAATTTTTGTTTTTGGCGGTTTATAATGTCACGCTCTGGTGTGGGGGGAATAGCCACACTGAGCTTACAAGGGGAGGGAACAGACCGGAGAAGGAAAATGGTCACCTCCTGCAGGAATCCTTCATACTAGGCTCTGGCAGACTACCAGTATGAACAGGCCTTAGTGGTAGGAGAGTTCATACACAGGAACCTAATTTCTAACAGACCCTGTAGTTAGTGATAGGAGAAGAAGTCAACCTGTCCCTCCAACAGGAATGAGGAATAGGAGACTTCAAACGAGGATAAACACAATAGGGAAAATGACACTTATCTTTATGCAGAAATAGCAGCAACTGGATCTCAGCCAAGAACAGCTCCAAACAACTAAGTGAGCAGAAAGTACAAACCGCAGTGAATCCTGGGAGAGGAAGGAATAAATAGAGGAAAGACAATTACCACATCCACAACAGCTGAGGGGAAGAGGTGTGGTAAACAGCAACCAAACCAAGGGAAAAGCATGTCAAATTATGTCACTTTTGAAAGCCGCGCAGAACGTCTGATACCAGACGCAAGCCCACTTGTGACACCTGGCCAGTAGTAGTACAGTTACTCTTAAAGGGGCAGTCACTCTTAAAGGGGCAGTCACTTTTAAAGAGGCTCTGTCACTAGGTTTTAACCTATGTATTTAAATACATAGGTTAAAACCCCTTGACTTCTACAGTTAAAACATACCTTTATTGCAGAGTACAGCGCAGCGGTTGTGCTGAAAAAAGAACTTTAATCTTTATGTTAATGAGCCTTCGGAGCACCGGGGGGCGGGCTCTTTCTTCCTGAGCACCGCTTCTTCACCGCCCCCCGGGTCCCGAGGCTCTCTCCGATGCCAACGTCCACGCCCCTCTGAAACTTGATTGACAGCGCTAGGCCGTTTGGCCTAGCGCTGAAATCCCGCCGGCGCATGCGCAGAAGCGCTTGCAGTGCCGAACACCGCAAGCGCTTCCATCCTTGTGCGCACGCGCCGTCACTTCAGCGAAGTGACGGCGCGTGCGCACAAGGATGGAAGCGCTTGCGGTGTTCGGCACTGCAAGCGCTTCTGCGCATGCGCCGGCGGGATTTCAGCGCTAGGCCAAACGGCCTAGCGCTGTCAATCAAGTTTCAGAGGGGCGTGGACGTTGGCATCGGAGAGAGCCTCGGGACCCGGGGGGCGGTGAAGAAGCGGTGCTCAGGAAGAAAGAGCCCGCCCCCCGGTGCTCCGAAGGCTCATTAACATAAAGATTAAAGTTCTTTTTTCAGCACAACCGCTGCGCTGTACTCTGCAATAAAGGTATGTTTTAACTGTAGAAGTCAAGGGGTTTTAACCTATGTATTTAAATACATAGGTTAAAACCTAGTGACAGAGCCTCTTTAAAGGGACAGACACTCTTAAAGGGACAGTCACTCTTAAAGGGACAGTCACTCTTAAAGGGGCAGTCACTCTTAAAGGGGCAGCACTCTTAAAGGGACATTCACTCATAAAGGAGCAGACACTCTTAAAGGGACAGTTACTCTTAAAGGGGCAATCACTCCTAAAGAGATAGTCACTCTTTAGAAGGCAGTTCCTCTTAAATGGGCAGTCACTTTTAAGGGGATAGACACTATTAAAGGGACAGCCACTCTTAAAGGGACAGTCACTCTTAAAGGGACAGTCACTCCTAAAGAGATAGTCACTCTTTAGAAGGCAGTTCCTCTTAAATGGGCAGTCACTTTTAAGGGGATAGACACTCTTAAAGGGACAGTCACTCTTTAAAAGGCAGTCCCTCTTAAAGTTGTAGCCACTCTTAAAGGGGTAGCCACTCTTAAAGGGGCAGTCACTCTTAAAGGGGTAGCCACTCTTAAAGGGATAGTCACTCTTAAAGGGACAGTCACTCTTAAAAGGGCAGACACTCTTAAAAGGGCAGTAACTCTTAAAGGGGCAGACACTCTTAAAGGGGCAGAAACTCTTAAATAGGCAGCACTCTTAAAGGGACAGTTACTCTTAAAGAGGCAGACACTCTTAAAGGGACAGACACTCTTAAAGGGGCAGTCACACTTAAAGGGTTTTTTCCGAGTCATACTGAAAGGGGCTTTTTTTTTAGTTACACTTAAAGGGACTTTTTCCAAATCACACCTAAAGGGGCTTTTCCTGAGTCACATTTAAACTGTGGTCAGTGTTCTCCTTTATACTGTAGGTGTACTCTGGAAGTCACTGTTAAAGGTGCGCCATTTTCAAGCACTATATATTTTCTCCTGGAAATGCACATCTAGTTATATTTTTTTTTTTTGGGGGGGGGTGACTAAAGGCTGAGGCTCCAAAACAAACTTAACAATACTAAATAGAACTATTAGTAACGTTAACTAACAACAGCTACTGTACTCTCCTACTAAGCGTAGAAAACGGAGGCGGAGGTAGACAACAGTGTTTGGTTTTGAAATAGGGTTTTGGAGACTTCGGGTTCGCATAGCCCATGACATGACACTAGACATTTGGCAGTAAAATTATGGGCCGGCTGACAGCAACAGTGGGAAGACACTCTATTCTGCCCTGCAAGACCTGATCTAATCACCACCAGCATCAGCAAGAGGAGTATGAAATTCGGATGTAATCCAGCCTTTATTAATTTTTATAAAGGTATTTTTTTGAACACTGCCCAGTGACAGTTTTGTCCTTTTGGGTGTCACCACCCCCCCAGAGGCACTAAAAACCCTCTATGACATGACACTTGAGGCTGGGCAGGAAAGAATCCCTAGTGCATAGTGGGACAGTTCCGGCCACTGGGGTCTAAGAAGAGGCTTTGTGAGCCAGACTGCAGGTACGCCTGAACCCGCTCATTGAGGCGGGTGATCTGGGCCTGCTCCTTTGGCTGCAGCTGTGAGAAAAATTCTTGCATCATACTAATTAGGCTTAACTGGCTGCTGCTGGTTGTGGCAGAAGGTGGATTACTCGGCCGGACCTCCTTCTCATGCTGGCAGCAGGCTGGAGCTGGCTGAAACCTGTGGACAGGTTACTACATAGCTTCTCCCGCAATGATACTAATTTCTCTTCCCTTTCCTGGGGAGGAAAACAATCCCCCATGTTGGATTGATACCGCGGGTCCAGAAGCATCGCCAGCCAGTATTTGTCAGTCTGCCTTATGTTTAGGATACGCCTGTCAGTGTGTAAGCATGTGAGCATACAACTCGCCATCCTGCCCAGCGTGCCTGAGAGGCCACTTCTTTCCATCTCAGCCTCTCTCTGAGAAACTGCTGTGTCCCTGAAAGTCTCATCATCCTCCTTCTCCAGCTGTGTCTCCTCCTCCTCCTCCTGGTCATCATCACCCTCATTAAAATCCTCCTCCTCTTCCCCCTCCTCTAACTGAAGCTCCTCATCCTCCTCCTGCAAGGGAACTTTGTGGTTGGGGCTCCCCTACAGTGACAGCATGGTGGGCAGACAAATGGCCAGGATTTCCTTTCCCCATTGCCCCATGCTGCATGAGCGTGAGTGTCTTTTCCAGCACAAATATTATTGAAATTACGTCGTTCACACCGCAGCTGTCTTGGCTGACCAATTTTGTGGCTTCTTCTAAGGGCCTTAGAACAGTGCAGGCATCTCGGGCCAGCCTCCACTGCCGGAAATCAAAGCAGCACCTGCTCCCTATGGTGGAAGATTCTGGCTGCTGCTGGACAAAATCGCCCACTGCTCTACGCTGCTCTAGGAGTCGCTGCAATATATGAAGAATGGAATTCCACCGGGTCGGCATGTCACCTATTAAGCGGTGTGGCGGAAGAGCGTTTTGACGCTGCAGTTCCACCAGAGCGTGGCGAGATACATATGAATGGCTGAAATGAGTGCAAAGCTTCCGCGACTTTGCCAGCACTGTGCGCAGGCCAGTGAATGTTTTTAGAAATCTTTGCACCACTAGAGGACATGTGCCATACAGGAAGCATGCGTGAATTGACCCAGGTTCAGCGCTGCCACTATATTTGTCCCATTGTCACTCACTACCTTGCCCACTTCCAGCTGCCATGGAGTCAGCCAGCGCGCTATTTGCTGCTTCATGTAATGCAGCAAGCGCTGGCCTGTGTGGCTGCTCCTGCCCAGACAAACTAAGTCTAACACTAAATGGCAGCATTTCACCTGACACATGTGATATGAAGGAGCGGGGGTAACTTGCTGCCCTGACACTCCAGCAGGCGGACTGCCCGTGGAGGTGGAAGCGGATAGTTGTTGGGTAGTCTGCTGCAATCCTGGCTGGAAAGCACGTAGAGGTGCCAACAGCAATTGACCGGGTTGCTGGGGTGTTCCTGCCTCGCTGCCACTAAATACATTCAGCCAGTGGACAGTAAAGGACATGTATTGCCCCTGGCCATAAGCACTGCTCTAGGTGTCCACCGTGACGTGCACCGTGCTGCAGAAAGACAGCTGCAGGGAGCGTCCAATATTGTCAGCCACGAGGGAGTAAAGGGCGGGGATAGCTTTGTTGGAGAAGTAATGCCGGCTAGGGACCTGCCAGCGTGGCTGAGCGCAAGCCATTAGCTCCCTACAAGCTGGGCAGTCAACCAGCTGGTACGGCAGAGACAGCCAGCAACTTTGTCAGGTGACCATTCAGTTTGCGCACTGTCGGATTACTTGTGGCATAAAACTGTTTCCTGTCCACGCACTCGGCAATGGACGGCTGCTGAATGAGAGGAGGTGGAGCAATGCACGCACTGGCCGACGATGAGGTGGATGTACTAGTTACACCCCGGGATGTGGGCTGAGCTACGGCCTTGGATGCGGCCTGCCTGACAGAAGGGACCCCGGGAGAAGTAACCAGATCTTTAGTATTAATGGGATGCTCTAAATTGCCGGCATGACGCCGCTTCAGATGGTTCCACAGAGCAGTGGTCCCAACATTTGTGGCTTTCCCATGGCTCAATTTCTGTTTACACAAATTACACGTGGCCATACTACTCTCCCCTGGCAGAGTGGTGAAATACTTCCACACACCCAATGTGCACCCTCGACAGCTGGCCAAGCTTGTAGCCCTTGCAGGCTTACACCCTGGTGCCGGCCCAACTATATTTGGGATCTCGCTAGTTCCCAGGGAAGCACTAGCCCTGGGCCTAACTCGCCTCTGCCCTCTGTTGCTGCCACTACTACTACCACCCTCCTCCCCTGAGATCAAATCCTCCTCACCAGCCCGATCCAGTTCCCAGGTCCTCCGGTCTAACACATCAGATTCATCATCAGACTCCTCCACAACACATTTTTCGGAATGCAAATTAGGCTATTCCCCACCAACCGACAATTCCAGGCAGTCCAAACTCTGACTGCCCTCTAAGAAATCCTCAGGGAGGCTGTTCTCTATAACCGCCGGATTATAAGGTGGGCTTCAGTGGCTTTTTTTTAAATAAATTGCAGAAGGGACACCACTAGGAGGGAACACTGAAGCCCGAGAGGTGGCAGAAAATGACGGGGTTTGCTGGAGCAGGACGAGTCTGACCCCTGGCTACATATGGATATTGTATCAGCAGATGACAGCAGGTCATCCAGGTGAGACTGAGATGAGCGTGCCATCCATTCCACTACCTCATCCACTTTCTCCTCCACTACAATTTTGCGCCTTGGTGGGTAAGCCTGGTGGAACAACGGCCAAGTATTGCGAATACTACTAGTAGATTCTCCGGCTACAGGTCCTTTGGCACTGCTGCCCTGTGCCACTTCTCCTTTTTTTTAGAACTCGAGGCTCTAAACTGGAACTGGACCCCTTTTGCTTATCCATTCACTCTGTGTCCCTGCAGCTGGTCTTTGTCCCTGTATCTCCCTGTCTCTCACTATCTCTCTCTCCCTGCCTGATTAATTACTAGCCCTGAACTGGCCCTTCACTTGTCTTGCACTTGCCCTGCAGTATCCCTGATATGTGTAATATGGATTCCCAGAGCAATTACACAAAATTTTCACAAAACAGGTCTCAGAACTTCACACACAGTGCTTCTGTTCGTCTCAGCAGTCGCAGCAGAAGTGATGCGTCACTGGCTTACCGAGCCTGAGCCAATCAGAGCAAGCCCTGCCCACTAGGTCAGGTGACCGCTTTCCTCCCGGGCTTTTGCGCATGATAAACGAACTAACAGTAAAAGTTCGCTAATGAATTGAATTCGTACGCAACAGCGTATAGAGTAACTTATATGTAGCAATAGCGTATAATTCAGAGGACAACTACGTAGCGAATGCGTACAAAGCCGAAGCGAATCACCTAATATTCGGATTCGCTTCGCAGCTAAAAATTTCCAAGATTCGATATGAATCAATGAATCGCTTCGCTCATCTCTACTTTCAATAAAGCTATCTTAGGGTACTTTCACACTAGTGGCAGCATGGATCCAGCGGGTGAAGGGTCCGTGCCGCAGGTGCACGGCCGCCCGTTGTATTTTCGTTCCGACCGCCTCTCAGCAGGGGATAACCTGCTGCGGTCCCGGCCGCACACGTGCACCTGCGGCAGCACGGATCCGGCGAGCCCCCTCGCCCGCCGGATCCGAGGTGCCGCTAGTGTGAAACTAGCCTAAGATTTATTTCTTTGTTGTTTGACTCTGTTGGCCATAAAAGCAATGGTTTTGTTATTTTCAGAATAGTATTTTTATTTTAATTTAGTAAGATTTTATTCATCTAAAAGGATTATGCTGATTTCTCATCCCTGAGTTTGGTGGTTATAAGCTTTGTGTTATTAGTAGGATTAGCTTTATGGAGTTTCTCAGCATTAGCTAAATCCTTCATTTTTTCTTGCAGTATCTTTTGTTTTTGTTTTTTGTATTGTGATCCGTATTTAATTAACATATCTCTAATAAATGCCTTATGAGCATTCCATAAAGTGTATTTATTAATGTCTGAAAAGTCATTATGCTGAAAATATATATAATATATATTTAAAATCATTGGAAATATTATTCCTTATTGATGGGTCTCAGATTAGGTAGTTGTTTATTTTCCATATAAATTCTGGATTAGAATTATTCTGTTCTTTTATCGTAGTGATTAAAGGAGCATGATCAGACCATACAATATGATCTATTTTAGAGTCATGTATTAGGTTTAAAAATTGATTATCAGATAAGCAATAGTCAATCCAGGTATATATGTTATGTACGTTTGAATAGAATGTATAATCATGTTCATTAGCATGTAAAATCTCCAAGTGTCAACTAAATCATCTTGAAGTCAATGCTTTAGGCCTCTTTCACACCTGCAGCAGGGGACTCCGGCGGGCTGTTCACCCACCAGAACAGCCTGCCGGAGTCCCCTGCTGCAGATGTGAAAGGGTTCTTAGTAGGGATGAGCGAACTGAACCGTAACGAACCAGATTCGTTACGAACTTTCCCGAAAGTTCGGTTCGTCATCGAACCGAATTTTCAGAAAGTTCGTGACGAATCTGGTTAAAATAACGGCGACGCAAAATATACGCATATTTATTGAGAATGTACGCTAATGCGTACATATTCAGTTAAGTAGCGTACCTATGACAACGCTAGACTGTATGTTCGTTACTTGAGTAGGAATGTTCGCAGACGCAGTATATGCGTACGCTAATGCGTACATATTCAGTTAAGTGGCGTACCTTTGACAACGCTAAACAGTATGTTCGTTACTTGAGTAGGAATGTTCGCAGACGCAGTGTATGCGTACGCTAACGCGTACATATTCAGTTAAGTAGCGTAACTTTGACAACGCTAGACTGTATGTTTGTTACTTGAGTAGGAATGTTCGCAGACGCAGTGTATGCGTACGCTAATGCGTACATATTCAGTTAAGTAGCGTACCTTTAACAACGCTACACTGTATGTTCGTTATTTGTGCGGGAATGTTCGCATTAGCGTACGCATTAGTGTAAATTCTCAAATATGCGTATATTTTGCGTCGCCGTTCTTGAAGTCACTTCGATTTTTTCCACTTTTTTCATTGTAATAGCAACTGCAAGTAAACAAAACTATACCCTATCAGACTCCCATTATTGTAGCAGCAATTATTCAGCCATTATAGCAAGGTTCGTTTTAGGTTCGGTTCGTACGAATCCGAACTTCACTAAAGTTCGCCGAAGCGAACCGAACTGAACTTATCAAAAGTTCGCTCATCCCTAGTTCTTAGTGACTAGGAAGGCCTCTTGGCTTCCTTCCATAAGGATATTCTTTTGAATGGGTGGTTCAAACCCTTTACATTCATAGAGAGTACCTTAATAGTCATATTGATGGTAACAATAAAGCTTACCTATAAAACTCTTATTTTCTAGTTCTGATAGAGACATGAACTCCAGATGGGCAGAAGTTAACAATCTGGAAAGATGTCTCCTTTGAGCTTGAAATGTCCATTGAAGAATATTGCATCCATTGGTAAGTATCATGGTGGACCTAATATTGTCATAGAATCAAAAGAGAAACAAGAACACACCACCGAGGTGGAAACATTTAAACAGAGAATGATCATAGTGATCTCACTAGTATGGGGGTAGAGTCTATGCAGAAGTGCAGCCTCTAGTCATATTACAATTTGTTGGATAATGAGAATTGCAGTTGACGTCTTCATGTGTTGTTTGTAGCTGAGGACCTTTCTTCTTGTATAACAGTTGTTTCCTTATTTTCAAGTGTTGTTTGTAGCTGATTACCATTCTTCTTGTATAACAGTTGCTTCCTTTTGTCTTCTTTGAGAGTTTATTTCAGAGGTGTCAATTTGCCATTTTTTAAAATAATTTTTGTCCTTGATCCAGAGAGTGGATTACATGTAGAGTTCCATCTTTATAGAGTAGTAATTTAGTGGGGAAACCCCATTTGTATGGAATTTTGTTTTCTCTGAGGCAGGAGGTAATAGGTTGTAATTTCTTTCTCTCCAATATTGTAGCTTGAGATAGATCAGTAAATAGATAAATCTTATCAAAAGGATCAGGTAATATATTTGTTTTTCTTGTCGCTATCATGACCTCTTCTTTAATGTGGTAAAAGTCGATACGTGCTAGCATATCTCTTGGTTTGTTTTCTGGTATGGATTTCGGTTTAGGGATTCTGTGAGCTCTGTCCACTGTTAAATCTAATAACGTTGCGTCTGGTAGTAGTTTTTGCATCAGATTTTGTAAGTAGCTAGTAAGCTCATTTGGAGGTACTGATTCTGCTATTCCTCTAAATTTTATGTTATTTCTTCTTGAACGGACCTCAAGATCTGCCATTTTTGCTTTGATATAATATCATCATCTAGTGAATTGTGAGCGTCCGCCTGCGTATTCCGCCATTTTATTTTCTATATGTCCCACTCTATCTCCAAGATCGTCAATATTAGTAGATAGTGAGTTGCACATTTTGTTTTTTATGGATGAGTTCAGTGCTAAAATCATATCTTTCATTAGGTTTACTGTAATTGTATCGTTTGAAGTAGGAATATGTTCAAAAACACTTACTGTTTGTGAAAACATTTTTTGTAGATCTAACCCATTTTCAGAGATGTAATTTTTCTCTTTTCTAGGTTTTTGCTTTGCTGAGCTGCGTATGCTAGAAGAATCTGATAAGTTTGCGTCATCTTCTTCTTCTTGTGTCGTAAGTCTTTTTTAGATATATTAGTAGTAGTTAATCTTGTATTTCTAGGTGTTTTTGTGCTAATTGCTCTTTTTGAATTAGTGCTAACCTGTTTATATTCTTTGTTTTCAGGTGCCATGGAGGGAGAGGAGCTGTTGCCAGCGCTGCCTGTGAAGTCCATTTCCTGCCATCTTGCCCGGACCTGCCCTCCGGCAGGAAGAAATCTTCAAGATATCTAGGGGGTTCTCTGACCCTCCTGCCCTTCTCCATGGTAAGTATTTTTCTCTAACAGGTATTCAGAAGATGTTTGGAAGCTTTTCAAGTCGCTTAGAACTGCTGTGGATTGTCGCTGGAGCAAGGCTGGGTGAGAGCTCTGCAGCTATGCAGCCATCCTCGCAGTCAGATCTCCGCTTGGACCCCTTTATAGTCAATGGGGCTGGTGGGCACTCCGGTAACATCTAGCAATGCCAGATCGAGATAGCACTGGCAGACTATTCTCTGCTGGAACAGCCTGATGAAACTATGCTGGCTGTGTGAAACAGGCCTTACCCAGTGTTTTACCATTTAGTATGTACTGGTCAGGGGCGTAGCATCCGGGGAAGCAGGGGAAGCCACTGCTTCGGGGCCCGAGGGCAGAAGGGGCCCGGGAGCAGTAGCAGCATACAGAGGCGGCGGCCTGCCGATATATTACAAGCTCCTGTGCTGCGGAGCTTCAGACACGCCCCCTCCACTCCAGCAGAGCAGACCTGGCTTACCAGCCTTAGACACGCCCCCTCTACACAGGACGTGCTGCTGGAGGAGGAAAGAGACCGCAGGGCTGGAGAAGAAGTGTGTGGAGAGGCAGACAGTGGGTGAGTGAGTCTGCTGTGTGGGACAGAAGGGGCAATGGCAGGGAAGTCTTCAAACTGCTGCTGGGTGTTGTAGTGTACCAGCAGCTTCATGCTATTCAGTTGTTTTACTGCCTTATAAAGCAGTCTGCCTTCATGACACCTGCCCCCCCCCCATATCCTGTCCTTCTCTTATCTCATCTTCATGGAGCCCCTTCTGTCTCCTATCCTCATGTATCCAGAGCTCCTGTTCCACCTTCCTTTCTCCTATTGCTGCCCTGCACAGACCTCCAGCCCCTACTTCTTGTATAAATCCCCCTCAGAGCCCCTTTCACCTACTTGCTGTGTCCACCCCTCCTGTCCATCCAGGGCCCCTGGCCCCTGTCTCACACCTCTGCCTCGCATTATGGTGGTGTCCTTCTAATGGCTCAGGGTCATGTGACTGTGCCCCCCACCCCGTACTGTGCTCCCTTATACCCTGCATTGTGCCCTCTTACCATACCCCGTACTGTGCTTCTAGTCATTTCCTGTACTGTGCCCTGTTATACCCTTTTATTCGGTCACTGTATGGAGGTGTTATCTAGTGTATGACGGCGTTAGCCAGTCCCTGTATGGCAGTGTTATCCAGTCACTGTATGGAGGTGTTATCCAGTCACTGTATGGAGGTATCCGGGGACTATATGGTGGTGTTATCCAGTCACTGTATGGAGGTGTTATCTAGTGTATGGCGGCGTTAGCCAATCCCTGTATGACGGTGCTATCCAGTCACTGTATGGAGATATCCGGTGACTGTATGGTGGTGTTATGCAGTCACTGTATGGAGGTATCCGGTGACTGGTGGTGTTATCCAGTCACTGTATGGAGGTATCCGGTGACTGTATGGCGGTGTTATCCAGTCACTATATGGAGGTATCCGGTGACTGTATGGCGGTGTTATCCAGTCACTATATGGAGGTATCCGGTGACTGTATGGTGGTATTATGCAATCACTTTATGGAGGTATCTGGTGACTGTATGGTGGTGTTATGCAATCATTTTATGGCAGTGTTTTCCAGTTACTGTATGGCGGTGTTATCTAGTGACGGTATGGCGGTTTTATCCAATCACTGTATGGAAGTATCCAGTCACTGTATGATGGTGTTATCCAATAACTGTATGGCAATACAACTGTATTCCCTTTCCTGCCCACTCCACATTTTTTAGACCTGGCATAAGTGGGGAAAAGTTGCAGATTGCAGCAAAGGACCTGTGTGCCAAAATCTGTGTCAGAAATATGCTTAATATAGGTATATTTCTGTTTTAATAAATGACCCCCTAATTGTCTTATGATTCCAGGGTAGGGCTAATATCTTTATAGTATATTGATCCCGGTATATTACACTGCGCCCTGTATTTCCCAATAAATAAATGATCCTTGGGAAACACAGTCCATACCGCTGACCACCAGGACCGGGCTGTGCGCTGTCAGAACATGGCGGCCTCTCTGCTTCGCTGTGTCCTGCTGCTTATTCTGGCACTAAGGCTTGGTTCACATCACATTTCTCCCATCTGCTTAATGTATACAAAAAATGTATACATTAAGAGATGCCTGAGACTGATCCATACGGTGGCGTCCTTTCACCATACAGTTCCATTGTAAAACAACATATACGTTAACATATGCATTTTTTATACTGGACTCTGCAGGATGCAAAAACGTGGTGTGCTGCATATTTGTATATGGTACCTTTTTTATCAATATCAAATGGATAGGAAAAACGTGATGTGAACCTACTGTTACATGCACAAATGCGATGCTAGGAGGGTCATGGGGGGGGCCCACACAAAAATTTGCTGTGGGGCCCAGTCAGTTCTAGCTACGCCACTGGTACTGGTGACTTGCATTATTCCTTCCCATGTGCATAGCCTTACATTTTTTAGTGTTAATCCTCATCTGCCACTTCTCTTCCCAAGCCAATCTATCCAGATCCATCTGAAGCAGTGTACTGTCCTCTTCTGTGTTAATTACTTTACACAGTTTAGTGTCATCTGCAAAAATTGATATTTTACTGTGCAAGCCTTCTACAAGATCATTAATAAATATATTGAAGAGAATAGGGCCCAATACTGACCCCTGTGGTACCCCACTAGTTACAGTGACCCAATCTGAGTGTGTACGTTAATAACCACCCTCTGTTTTCTATCACTGAGCCAGTTACTTAGGGGCCATTCAGACGACCGTAGTATTGCGGATGCAAATTGCGGAACACACGGCCGGACGCCCCCTTCAAAATGCCTATTCTATTGTGGACAAGAATAGGACATGTTCTATAATTTATTGCGGAGCTGCGGCACGGAGCCGCGGCTGCCCTCTCTAATAGAAGAGAATGGGGCCGCATCTATTCTGCAATATTGTGGAATAGATGTGGACCCATTGACATGGCCGTGTGAATGGGCCCTTAACCACATACAGACATTTTCTCCCAGTCCAAGCATTCCCATTTTATATACTAACCTTTTATGTGGAATTGCATCAAATGCTTTGTAGAAGTCCAGATATACGACATCCATTGATTCACCCTGGTAAAGTCTAGAACTTACATTCTTATAGAAACTGATTAAATTAGTTTGACATGACTGATCCGTCATAAAGCCATGCTGATATGGCGCTATTTGCTTATTGTCATTGAGATACTCCAGGACACCATCTCTTGGAAAACCTTCAAACAGTGTACCCACAAGAAATGTTAGACTTACCAGCCTGTAGTTTTCGGGCTCTGTTTTTGGCCGCTTTTTAAATATTGGTACCACAATTGCTAATCGTCAATCCTATGGAACACTCCCTGTCATTATAGAGTCCTTAAATATAAGAAATAAGGGTTTGTCTATTACATTCCCTAGGTGATTTAAATCTTTTTAAGATGGCGCTGCACCTGTTCCTGGATCTTTATAGAGTTAGTCGTTACAGATGCCGCGATACCTAATATGTGTGTCTTTTCTTTTTTTTCTATTTTTTATTATAAAATCAGGGGAAAAGGGCGCTGTTGTTTTTTTTTCCTTGAAATACATGCAATTACAAAAGTATTGAGATCTAGGAGCTGAGTTATGAAAATATAGAATATTTTTCATAGGATCATCCATTTAAATACACTTACTCATACTCCCGAGCAAGTAATTGTGCGCCCGGCGCTGTGGAACGCACGGCCGGGCGCTTCATTCAAAATGCCTTTTGCGGACAAGTATAGGACATGCTTTATCTTTTTATGCGGAGCTGCGGCACGGAGCTAGCTCCGTGTGGTGGCTGCCCGCTCCCATAGAGGTGAATGGGGCCGCATCTATTCCGCAATATTCATACGGTCATGTGAATAGGGCCTTATGATGGAATCAGGAAAGAAAGCTGGTGGGCAAACTATTGTTCAGCTGACAGCTATAGAATGTATATGACCATCTCCCTTTACAAGTACAGGAATCTGGCCAGTTGATGTCTAATCAGACCAATATCAATCTAGGTTGGTGTGTATAAATGGCCATTTGGTCTGGCTGAAATCTGTCATCTGCCAGAAAAGTTAGGCCTCTTTACACTGTCTATAGCATCAGGCTGATTATCACTAACAAGTGTTAGTACTAACGCTCATTAGCAATAATCTGCCAGTGTAAAGGTTCTGCCAGTTACCTAATGAATGAGCGTCCAAGCAGCGCATGATATGCTCTGTTCAGGGGCTTCACTATTGAAAGGGAGTACCAAGGGGATGGCACTACTGTGTGGGGGCACTAAGGGGGAATAACTACAGTGGGGGGCACTAAGGGGCCATTCTATTGTGTAGTGCCATTAAGGGGGCATAACTGTGGGGGCACTAACAGGGTATTCTTACTTTGTGGGGGCACTAAGGGAACATGACTACTGTGTATGGGGACTAGGAGGCATAACTACTGCATAGTGTACTAAAGGAGCACCACTCACTGCTGTTAAGGGTGCACTAAGGCCTCTTTCACACTAGCGGCAGCACGGATCCAGCACCTAAAGGGTGCCGACGGATCCGTACTGCCGCTGATACATGTGTGGAGCCGGAGCAGTGCTCCGGCTAGGGTGACCGGCTAAAGGCCAGGACGGACGGCCAGAAGTCCTCCTTTTTAGGGGTGCAGGAAGCAATGAGCGCTTCCATCAATACAGATGGAAGCGCTCATTGCTGGAGCGCAGGAGTTGGGTCCTGGTACTCACCGCTCAGCTCCTGCGCTCCGGTACCTTCATTGGTGGTCTTCCTGTCTGTGCTGCACACGCCTGACTGGTACAGCGTCAGGACGTAGTGCGTGCACTCTGACCTGACGTTGCACGCAGTCAGGTGACAGTGCAGCGCGGGCAGTGAAGAGAGAAGAGCGCCGGAGCGGAGCTGCAGCCCAGGAGAGGTAAGATTTTTATTTTTTTTTTATGGGGCACAGTGGGCTGATCTGAGGTCTGAAGGGGGCACTACTGGCTGATCTGAGGTCTGAAGGGGGCACTACAGGCTGATCTGAGGTCTGAAGGGGGCACTACAGGCTGATCTGAGGTCTGAAGGGGGCACTATAGGCTAATCTGAGGTCTGATGATGGCACTGTGGGCTGATCTGAGGTCTGAAGGGGGCACTGTGGGCTGATCTGAGGTCTGAAGGAGGCATTGTGGGCTGATCTTAGGTCTGAAGGGGGTACTGTGGGCTGATCTGAGGTCTGAAGGAGGCACTGTGGGCTGATCTGAGGTCTGAAGGGGGCACTGTGGGCTGATCTGAGGTCTGAAGGGGGCACGCTGGGCTGATGTGAGGTCTGAAGGGGGCACTGTGGGCTGATCTGAGGTCTGATGCTGGCACTGTGGGCTGATCTGAGGTCTGAAGGGGGCACAGTGGGCTGATGTGAGGTCTGATGGGGGCACAGTGGGCTGATCTGAGGTCTGAAGGGGGCACAGTGGGCTGATGTGAGGTCTGATGGGGGCACAGTGGGCTGATGTGAGGTCTGATGGGGGCACTGTGGGCTGATCTGAGGTCTGAAGGGGGCACTGTGGGCTGATCTGAGGTCTGAAGGAGGCACTGTGGGCTGATCTGAGGTCTGAAGGAGGCACTGTGGGCTGATCTGATGTCTGATGGGGGCACAGTGGGCTGATGTGAGGTCTGAAGGAGGCCCTGTGGGCGGATCTGAGGTCTGAAGGGGGCACAGTGGGCTGATGTGAGGTCTGAAGGAGGCCCTGTGGGCTGATCTGAGGTCTGATGCGGGCACTGTGGGCTGATCTGAGGTCTGATGGGGGCACAGTGGGCTGATGTGAGGTCTGATGGGGGCACAGTGGGATGATTTGAGGACCATTACAGCGGGTCCTTATTATTTCTGGGAGCACTACTGGAGGCACTATGGGAAAATGGTTTCTATTATGGGGAATTATTACTACTACCAGGGGTACTATTGGGGGTGTTACTATTATTAGTAGAATATGGAGGGCACTACTGCTAAAAAGGGATACTGGTGGAGCATTATCACTATTGGGGCACTATTACTAATGGGACACTCTAGGAGAGAATTATTGGTGGGAGCACGGTGACTATATGGGGTCCTACCTATATGGCACTGTTATATCTACAGTATAGTATTTGGGGACATTGGGGAGCACAGTGGGCACAGTATTTTAGGCAGCAGCAGGATAACAGTAAAAGTGGGTAATCTATGATGTCTTTGTGGCAGAGAGAAGATGGAGCTGAAAGAAGTGTCATGGTGGTGTGGGCCAAATAGAGAAGATGAGAAAAGAGAAGATCTACATCAGGAAGACGTCACTGGATGTAAGAGGTAAGTGGTGCTGTATCATCTTGTATGTTTGGTGCTGGTGAATGTAATGTCCATCCAGATATGTGTCACCTATGGTATGTGGTATGTTACTGTTGCAGCCAATCAGTGCTCTAATGCTGAGAACTGGCTGCAGTGGTCACATGCCATACACCTGCCCATCAGTGTGCACATCACCAGCACTATGACAGATGTGCACACTCGCCCATTACATGCCTGTCAGTCTTTGTTTACGTGGCAGCAGCAATGATGCCAGAAAGTCCAGCGTGTCACAGGCTTCACCACTGCAGCCATATAACCAAAGCATTCAATGGCAGGGAGGGAACAGCTGAGAATTGTGGATTTCTTTTCCATCTGCCATATTTTATTTTTAATTACTGAACAATCCTCTTTATTCTAACCATACTAGAGCGGTATTTTTATAGTTAGGCTTACTGGCTTGAATTTTCACGTGGTGGGGGTGCCAGATCCCCATCCGACCTGTGTATGTGTGGTAAGAGCCAGGGGAGGTGTGATGGGTGACGGTGTACGAGCCGGCTCACACAGAAGCCCGGGGAGCGGGGTCTGCTCAGTGCTTTATCCCCATTATCTGCTGCCTCCACAGGTGTGCTGTCCCCAGGGTAACCCCCCTAATGTATGACCTGCCCCCTCCCCCCACCTGTGGTGACGCTGCCAGCGCTGTGCTCCCTCCGGCTCATGTCTTATTGTATGTGGAGTGTCAGCTCCAGCCCCAGCACAGCTCAGCTTAAGGTTTTCCTCTTTTTTTTTTTCTTTTGCCAGGCACTTAATGGACAAGAGGCGTGGTTTAGCAGATTGGGGGTATGGTTTAGCAGATTGGGGTGTGGTTTAACATGTTGGGGGTGTGGCCGAAAATGTCCTCCTTTTTGAGATGAAGCCGGTGGCCACCCTAGCTCCGGTCCCACACATGTTGACAGAGACATTGGGACAAGACACACACAAACATACATACAGACATACATACACATACATACTCACATACTCCAGCCAGGGATGCCGGCAGCATGTCTTCACGCGCCTCCTGCGCACAGTGATGACGATTCCCCACAGCGCCCTCTGCTGGGCGCAGTGGGGAAACGTCATAGCTGCGCGCAGGAGGCGCGTGAAGACATGCTGCCGGCGTCCCTGCCTGGAGTATGTGAGTATGTATGTGTTTGTGTGTATGTGTGAGTATGTATGTATGTCTGTATGTATTTGTGTATATGTGTAGCTGGATCCGGAATGACCCCCCATTGCAAGTCAATGGAGGACAGATCCGGATTAATGGTGTGTCACACCAAACGGATCCGTCCCCATTGACTTGCATTGGGGGTCATTCCGGACCCGTCTTGGTGCGGATGCCTGGACCGGAGAGCAAACCGCAGCATGCTGCAGTTTGTTCTCCGGTCTGAAGACGGAACGGAATGCTTTTAGGAGCCTCCGCTGTCTTCAGTTCAGTTTTGTCCCCATTGACAATGAATGGGGACAAAACTGAAGCGTTTTTGTCCGGTATTGAGCCCCTATGACGGAACTCAATACCGGAATTTAAAAACGCTAGTGTGAAAGTAGCCTAAGGGAGGCATTGGGCAGAGTGTACTCTCTCCTCACACAGAACACCTCTCCGCCTAGCCTGAGGTCACCTGAACAGATTTAATGAGTCACTTGTAATACTAAAAGGTAGATTGAGGGTGCTGCCACATGTTCAGGTTTTTGGGTGCAGTTTTCGAAGACATGGCCAAGAGTGTATTCAAAAAAGAAACGCAATAATTGTAGTAGTAGTAATTTCTGTCCTTTTATGATCCACTCCTGATTTTGGCTTCAAAAACTGCAGTTTTGGCTACATAGTTGGCTACAAAGCATGAACGTGTGGTGGCACCCTCAAAGCCTCAAGCTGCAAACATCCAGTTACAGACGCCAAAAAGTACGGATAAAATTAGTTTTATAATCACTTAACTATGTACTGCAAGGCTCCCTTTATCTGTCTTTATCAGGGATAAGGAAGATCATACATGACAAAGACCACAGCAAGTCCTGAGTTTGTTATCTAACTACTTTTATCAGCATTTCCTGGAACATGAAAAAAGGATGTTTCTAGCTTGAATCAATGAATTCACAGTACTTTTTAGGGCACGTTCACAACACAGCTATTTATTTCCATTGTTTTGTTCCATTAGAGGGGCAGAGCACAGAAGTGCCAGATTCGGCACATAACTGAAACAAATAGAGCTGAGCAGACTCAACTGATTACAATGGGGTCAGTTCAGTTTCTATCTGGGATTCTACTTTTTTTTCCAGACAAAAAGTCATGTAGCAGGACTGTTTTGTCCATTCTTATATCTAGATGGAATCTGCAACAGAAGCCCCAAGTGGAGCCTCCAATGCAAATGTAAACAAGCCCTTCATTTTTACAGATGCTGGGGCATTGCACAATCATCCAACACAACTTGATCGGATTTTGGGGGTTTTATGTAGCTAAAAAACATTGCTTTCAATCTGGCTTTTATGCCCTTCCCACATTACACAGATTGGAGCTAGGTGCTTGAAACTTTGATCATCTGTAGGTCTTAACAATGCCTGCTTCTTCCTCCATTTGCATAACCTTACAGCTCCTTGGTGTTGCAGTTGAGGAGTGTATGTATAGTTTTGCTTGAACAGGGTCATTAAGGTAACGGTTTTGGTTGGTGTGGGGTTTTTATATACAAATGTATAAATTTGCTTATTTTATTAATACCTGTATATTTTGGGCACATAATATGTCAGGTTTTTAAAAGATCTCTGGGGGACAGACACACTCAGAGATCACTGGGGGACAGGCACAATTGTCAGAGATCGCTGAGTATTCTCGCATCCTCTATTCACTGTATAGCCCTCATTGAGCTCTTTGCATACAGTAAGGGCCCGTTCACACGACCGTGTGAATGGGGCCGCATCTATTCCACAATTTTGCAGAATAGATGCGGCCCCATTCATTTCAATGAGAGTGGACAGCCGCGGCTCCGCAAAAAAAGATAGAACATGTCCTAATAGGCATTTTGTATGGGGTGCCGGGCCATGTGTTCCGCAAATTGCAGAACACACACTGGCGGGCATCCGTGTTTTTGAGGATCCCGGACAAGCGCTGATCAGCTGTTTTAGAAGGGACCGGTGCTTCCATGAGCACCGCTACCTTCTCCCCGCTCACCAAACACAGCGCCGTACATTGTACAGCGACTATGCTTGGTATCATGCTCAGCCCCATTCACTTGAATGGGGCTGAGCCGGTCCTAGGCCACGTGACCGATGAACGTGACATCACTGGCTTAGGAAAAGCTAAGAGAAGGCTGCGGCGCTCACGGGAGCACCAGTGCCTTCTCAAACATCTGATCGGCGGGGGTCTCGGGTGACGGACCCCCACCGATCAGATACTGATGACCTATCCTTAGGATAGGTCATCAGTAGTACAATGCCGGAAAACCCCTTTAATCAAAAAATAAACATGATTATACGTGTCAAATACAATAATAATTAAAGAAGAACTAACGACAAAAATTTTATTCCATGTCCTGCTAGAAATGTACATGATGTAATTTGTAGTGAATGTCATTTTCTTAAAAGTGTCAGAATTTTTGACTTCTATCATCCTGAAGTTTCTTATCTGTGTCATGTGACCAGCAATTAGACCCACCAACTCACACATAGACTTATGTGTGGACAGGAATTCTAATTCTCTATGTATTCCTATGAGACTGAAAGTGAGGCTCCCATAGGAATGAATAGAGCAGTTACTGGCTTTCTGTCCTGGGTCAGTTGGAGGTCAGGGAGTTGGTCACATGACACAGCTACAATAAGAAGAGAGGTTTTTACTCACAGAAACAGTCACTGATAAGAAAATGACAATCACTACAGATTATATTATGCACCTTTCTAACAGGTTAGAGAATAAAAATTTTTGCGGGAGTTCTTCTTTAATATAGCGTGTGTTTAAATACCACCTCTTGGACATCAACCACATTAATATTCAATACAAAATAAAAAAATAAAGAGGGATCATATCCAGTGAATAAAGTAGAAAAAGCTGAAGTGACTTGATGAAAATAAAGTGCATGTGCGTCCATCAATCATATTTAAATGAGTCTATTAAAACTGTGAGTCGCTCACCTTTCATAGTGGACTCCATGTGAACATGGTTTGGCGTCCTATGGTGACTGCTGCGCCTGTGTTGGCGGAGCGTCATCATCAGGGCTAGGGCATCAACGAGGGCTAAGGAGGCCTTCCACTGCCCATGCGCACGTTGGCGTCTGTGCGCATGGTAAAGCATCAGAGTCTCCCTGCGCATACTATGAATGGAACCACCCACTTAGACCAAAATGACCACGCTTGTCTAGACCTCATCCATTATGTTTATGTGGTAACCATGGGTACAATATAAACCAGAATAAAAAGATGAGGATTAACCAGTGTGTTATTTATATTAATTGTGTTACAATCATTCTCTTAGGTATATAACCAGGAGGCCATGGTAAAATAGGGAAGGTGCACAATCCCAGGTGATTGGCCGAGGTCCGCGCCTCCACCGCATCAGGACCAGGTACGGGGGCATTGTCAATGTCCCTGAATTCGATCACAAAATACCAAGGTCTCTTCAATTGGGATATCATATAAACACAAAATAATATTCACACTGAATAACAACGTGTGTGGAAATCACCACAGGAGACAAGGCCCCAGCATTCAGCTCTCAAGATCCTACAACATGCTGAGGGGCATAAGTGAATCGTATACCTGTGTTGGTTGAGTCTGTTTTTTTATATAATTTCCTCTCTTGGTTATTTATAAATGTTCCTAATACAATTTGTTTGAAACACCAACTTTCCGGCTTCGGGTTGGGGGACATTCACTTATGTCCCTCAGCGTGTTGTCGGACCTTGTATAATCATGTACACTTATGTAGAGACCTAGATATACTTGTATTGAGCACTGTTATCACTGCTTGACAAAGGCTCCATTGAGATGAGCTGAAACATTGCATTGGGTGTAATAAAGGATCCACATATTTTTCACCAATAACAGAGTGCTGCCCTGTTTACACTTTATATCGCAATTGGTGGATTTTCATCCAGAATCCGTTCAGGGACTCTTGCACCTAGCTATCTTTAGGCCCCTTTCACACAAGCGTGACGGATTAGGTCCGGATGCGTTCAGGGTGCGTTCAGGAAAACTCGCACCATTTTGCAAGCAAGTTCAATCAGTTTTATCTGCGATTACGTTCATTTGTTCAGTTTTTTCTGCGCGGGTGCAATGCGTTTTGATGCGTTTTTCACTTGCGTGATAAAAAACTGAAGGTTTACAAACAACATCTCTTAGCAACCATCAGTGAAAAACGCATTCCATCTGCACTCGCTTCAGGATGCAATGCGTTTTTCACTGAAGCGCCATTTATTTCTATGGGACCAGGGCTGCGTGAAAAACGCAGAATATAGAACATGCTGCGTTTTTCACGCAACGCATAACTGATGCGTGAAAAAAATGTACACAGACCCATTGAAATGAATGGGTCAGGATTTAGTGCCCGTGCTATGCGTTCACGTCACACATTGCACCAGCGCGGAAAACTCTCTCGTGTGAAAGGGGCCTTAGGAGTGTTGCTACTTTTTCTCATTACTATATATATATATATATATATATATATATATATATATATATATATATATAGCTCTACCGCAAATGAAATCTGTCTGGCTGTGTGAAGGTATTTTCAAATGTGGTCACTCGAAGTGCACCTGCTGTAATAAAATGCAGATTACACCCATTGTCCATTCTATGTCCAATAATCAAGTAAAATATAAGTAAAATAAATATATAGTAAAATATAACAGTATTTGAACTGCAGTAACACATATGTCATTTATCTGATAGCCTGGATGGCCGGCCACTTACAATATGTCAATATTAGTCATGATTGAGCACCCCAATGTTCGGGTGCTCGAGTGCTCGGCCGAGCCCCCGAGTATAATGGAAGTCAATGGGAGAAGACCGGGCACCCCCTGCTCGGATGAGGGGAGGATGTCTGGTCCATAGGGAAACGTCAGAAAATGGTGGAAACACCACAGAAATGGTTAGGGAACAGCATGGGGAGGATGTCTGGATGAATCTTGGACACCAAAGTCGCTGCTATTAACGATGATGGCCGACTATTACGCCACTTTTACGGAATTACAAAAATACCCCCCCCAAAACCCAAGATAACATCGATTTTACAGGAAATATTGTTAGGAAACATAGATTTACTTGTACATTAAGCGCAAGTGCTGCCAAAAATTACACGGATGAGGCACTCCTATACAACCGGTATATCATATAAAGAGGGCCTCATTCACATTGTTGTATAATTGTGGGACTCCGACACTCAGAAAGCCTATGCACTAAGGGAAAGGGCTGCCAAAAATTACAAGGAACAGGCACTCCAATATCCCCTTTATTACACATAAAGGAGTGCATCAGACACACCCTTGAAAAATTATGATTGATGGCCTGCTGCTGACACGCAAAAACAATAGTGGTGACATGCTGGTGCTGAGTAAAAAAGGGTGACACGCTGATGCCGATCAAACTGTCCCAAATTTAAGGTTAACACGCTGCTGCCGAGCAGAACCTCAAAAAAATGTACATGTGACACGCTGCTGCCGAGGAGAACGTCAAAAACATTTACGGGTGACACGTTGCTGCCGATCAAACTGTCCCAAATTTAAGGGTGACATGCTGCTGCCCATCAAACTGTCCCAAATTTAAGGTTGACACGCTGCTGCCAAGCAGAACGTCCCAAAAATTTACGGGTGACACGCTAAGGCTACTTTCACACTAGCGTTATGGAATTCCGGTATTGAGCTCCGTCATAGGGGCTCAATACCGGAATAAAACGCTTCCGTTTTGTCCCCATTCATTGTCAATTGGGACAAAACTGAACTGAAGACAACGGAATGCTCCTGAAAGCATTCCGTTCAGTTATCCGCACCTAAACGGATCCGGAATGACCCCCAATGCAAGTCAATGGGGACGGATCCGTTTGGTGTGGACACACTTGTAAACGGATCCGTCCTCCATTGACTTTCAATAGAGGTTATTCCGGATCCGTTTAAACGCTAATACAACCGGATCCGGAATTATGGATCCACAAGGTTGTATTACTCAGTACGGATCCGGCGGGTGAAGGGACCCGCCGGATCCGTACTAACGCTAGTGTGGAAGTAGCCTAAAGTGTGAACATGAAGTTTCTGATCATTTCAATTCCATTTTGTATCTGTTCAGTTAAAGTGTTGATTTAAGACCTGTGAATGCAGGTGCACAGAGTAAGGTTTTGTCTACATATTTTCTCAAGGTTGTTTTGAGATTCTGACTCGCTGCGGACCTGGGAACTGGCCGCTTCAAGGTCTGCGGTGAGAGCAGATGAACAACACGTACACAGTGACAATTATACAGCGCATGTGCTGGCTACGTTCCACTAGGGAATGGAGCTCTTTGTTTAATTGGTATATAGCTGTAACTAGAGATGAGCGAATCATTCAAAAAATTATTCACCGAACTTTTCCTAAAATTCGTATATTCGACAAATAGATTTGTTGTATTTGCGTACAAAATATACGTTATTATGTGCTATTAGCGAACATTCGTTCACTAATAATGAACGTTCATTTACAAAATGTACGCAACTTCTTCAAAGACGTACGCATGAGCGTACAAATAGCTTACGAATCTCAGCGTACTATTGTCTAAGCGATTACGTAATACGCAGGCACGTACGAGGTGAGGCCGCGGCGTGCACTCCTCAGAGGCAGAGTGAATATTCGAGACATATATATGGTAAAGTGCAAATACATTATTATAGGTATAATATAAAAATGTTAAATATCACCTACCTAGTATGCTCACGGACACGTTTAAGTCTCTTTTCTTCTGACGCTTGTTATAGAACTGGAGCAGAGTCCCAAACTCAGTCGCAATTTGTAATCCACATAGGTAAAATTGTAATCTAAATGGGTAAAAAAAAAGCAGCAAAGGTTCCTTAAAAAACCCTCTTTCAAGGGGGTCCCCAAATAACCTGAAAAGGGGGAAAAAGGGATGAGGCGCACGAATGCGCAACTTAATTTCCTGAGTTGCCTCGTCATCCTCCCACGCTGGAGAAAGGGGCGGAACTACCAGGGAGGAGTCTGCATCGCTGAATTGAATTTGTACGCAACAGCGTATAGAGTAACTACCAGGGAAAAGTCTGCATCGCTGAATTGAATTTGTACGCGACAACGTATAGAGTAACTAAATTATATGTAGAATAGCGTATAATTTATAGGACACACTACGTGGCGAATGCGTACAAAAGCGAAGTGAATCACCTAATATTCGGATTTGCTTCGCAGCTGAAAAATCCCAAGATTCGATATGAATCTACGAAGCGGCGAATAGATTCGCTCATCTCTAGCTGTAACCCTTCAGAAAATAAGTCAGAAGCTCATCCTACGGGAGGACGCCTCGTGTATGGACCGGTGTTTTCCCGAGCGAGACTCTGACTGCTTTCGCTGAAAGGGCTTCCCAGCTGATGTCGCTGTCAGATGATGATAACTCAATCGGTGATGTATGTACCTTCATTCTGGATGTAGACAGGACTCCAGATGAAGTGTTGATATAATTGTGTATTATGTTCTTTATCCTTTGTGTATAGATAAGTGCAAAAGATGGACATTATATCACTATATGTATACACTACTTATTATATTTAATAAAATCATATTATAAACCTTCCTTTGAAGTGTAGCTGTAGTTCAGTTAAGAGTCTCTGTTTAACCCCTTGGCGACAATGGGCGTACCGGTACGTCCTGGGCACGAGGTACTTAGTGCAACAGGGCGTACCGGTACGCCCTGCATGTAAACCCCCCCTGCTCAGTGCAGGGGGGGTTACATGCTGTAATGGGTGCTGTTTAAGACACCCAGCCACCCATAGTTAAGGCCTCGGGGGGTGCCGTGCACCCCCCATAAAGGCGATCGCTGTGAATGGCTGGTCTATTCAGACCAGCCATTCACAGCAGGCAAGGGGTACTCGGCGGGGATAGCGCTATTCTAGCGAATCCCCGCCGAGTGTCAGTATTTAGGGGGAGGTCAGGGTGTCCCCCCCGCCCCCCTGATTGGCTGTGGGCAGATGGGTGGGCGGGCGGGGGGGAGATTTGCAATGTGCGGGCGGCTGCCGCAAGTGCCGCCCGCAATGATTTCTCAGGATGGCCGAGCGTATTCAAGCAGAGTATCAGCATACAGCTGATACTCTGCTTGAAACTGCTGACATCGGTGCTAGCACCGATGTCAGCAGTTTAACCCCTTCCATGCCGCGGTCCGTAGGGACCGCTGTATGGAAGGGGTTAACAGGGAGGGAGCGCTCCCTTCCTCTCCCATCGGCGCTGCGGTGCGCTGGCAGCGCCGATGGTGTGGGCAGATGAGAGGGAGGAAGCTCCCTCTCCCTTCCATCGGGACGCTGCTCTGCTGTGGCAGCGTCCCGATGGTTACCATGGCAACCAGACGCTTTCGTCTGGCTTGCCATGGAAGCCTGTTCAAGCTCCTGCTAAAGGCAGGAGCTTGAACAGGCTATAAGAAAATACACTGCAGTACACTATACAGTGTACTGCAGTGTATTGTAAAATACCAGACCCACTGGTTCTTGAAGAACCAAGTGGATCTGAGTCAAGAAAGTGAAAAAAAAAAAAAAAAAAGTTAAAAAAAAAGTTTAAAAAATTGATTAAAAATAAAAAAACACACAATACATAAACATGTTAGGTATCGCCACATCCGTAATAACCCGCTCTATAAAAATATTACATGAGATGGCCCCCCAGGCGAATGCTGTAAAAAAAAAATAAAAAAAACTATGCCAAAATAGCCATTTTTTTCCCTCTTCCCTCACAAAAAGTGTAATAGCAGGCGATCAAAAAGGCGTATTTACCCCAAAATGGTATCAATTCAACCGTCATCTTGTCCCGCAAAAACTGTACCCTACCTGAGACAATCGCCTGAAAACTGAAAAAAATATGGCTCTCTGAAAATGGCAACACAAAAAAAAATATTTTATTCTGTTCAAAATGCATCTAATGTGTAAAACTTTCCAACAATAAAAAAGTTGGACATATTGGGTATCGCTGCGTCCGTAACAACCTGCTCTATAAAAATATTACATGAGATGGCCCCCCAGGCGAATGCTGTAAAAAAATTTTTTAAAAACTATGCCAAAATAGCCATTTTTCCCCTCTTCCCTCACAAAAAGTGTAATAGCAGGCGATCAAAAAGGCGTATTTACCCCAAAATGGTATCAATTCAACCGTCATCTTGTCCCGCAAAAACTGTACCCTACCTGAGACAATCGCCTGAAAACTGAAAAAAATATGGCTCTCTGAAAATGGCAACACAAAAAAAAATATTTTATTCTGTTCAAAATGCATCTAATGTGTAAAACTTTCCAACAATAAAAAAGTTGGACATATTGGGTATCGCTGCGTCCGTAACAACCTGCTCTATAAAAATATTACATGAGATGGCCCCCCAGGCGAATTCTGTAAAAAAAAATTTTAAAAAAACTATGCCAAAATAGCCATTTTTTTCCCTCTTCCCTCACAAAAAGTGTAATAGTAGGCGATCAAAAAGGCGTATTTACCCCAAAATGGTACCAATGAAAACCTCACCTCATCCTGCAAAAAATGAGCCCCCACATAAGACAATAACTCAAAAAAATAAAAATCAATGGCTCCCGCAAACCACTCCATCAAAATCTGTGTTGTAAAATCCATATGGCGCTCCTTCTGTTCTGAGTCCTGCCATGTGCCCCCACAGCAGTTTACCACAACATATGGGGTGTTTCCGTATTCAGGAGAAAATGGGTAACAAATTATGGGGGGGCTTTTCTCCTGTTACCCCTTATGCAAATAAAAAAAATTGGGGCTAAAGCAACATTTTATTGGAAGAAAAAAAATGTTCATTTTCACAGCCAAGTGTTTCCAAATTCCGTAAAATGCTTAGGGGGTCAAAGTGGTCAGTACCCCCCTTAATATATTCTTTGAAGGGTGTAGTTTCCAAAATGGGGTCACTTTATGAGGGTTTCCACTGTAGGGGTACGTCAGGGTCTCTCAATTACAAAATGGTGCCTAAAAACTATTCTAGCAAATTTTGCCTCCAAAATCTGTATGGTGCTCCTTTCCTTCTGACCACTGCCACAAACCCATAGAGACGTTTACCACCACATATGGGGTATTTCTGTAAACTGCAGAATCAGAGGAATGTATATTGAGGTTTAGTTTGCTGTTAACCCTTGCTGTGTTGCAAGAAAAAAAATGTTAACATGAATAATCTACGAAAAAAGTGAAATTTTGAAATTTCACCTCCATTTTCCATTAATTCTTGTGGAACACCTCAAGGGTTAACAAAGTTTGTAACAGCAGTTTTTTATAATTTGAGGGGTGTAGTTTCTAAAATGGGGTCATTTATGGTGGGTTTCATTATGTAAGCCCCTCAAAATCACTTTATATCTGCATTGGTGCTAAAAAAAATGGTTTTGGAAAATTTGGTGAAAATTTGAAAAATGGCTTCTAAACTTCTAAGCCTCCTAACTTCCTAAAAAAGTAAAATGACGTTTACAAAATGATGCCAACATAAAGTAGACATATGGGGAATGTAAAATAATAACTATTTTTGGAGGTATTACGGTGTATTTTGAAAGTAGAGAAATTGAAATTTGGAAACTTGCAAATTTTTCAGAATTTTTGGTAAATTTGGGATTTTTTCATAAATAAGGGTGAAATATATTGACTCAAATTTATGACTGTTATGAAGTACAATGTGTCACGAGAAAACAATCTCAGAATGGCCTGGATAAGTAAAAGCGTTCCAAAGTTATTACCACATAAAGTGACACATGTCAGAATTAAAAAATTTGGCCCAGACATTAAGGCCAAAATGGGCTCTGTCCTCAAGGGGTTAAAGAGTATCCGAACCTGAAGTCTTGCTCTTATCAGCAAAACAAATGCTGCTCCCCTTCAAACTGTCCCAAATTTAAGGGTGACACGCTGCTGCTCATCAAACTGTCCCAAATTTAATGTTGACACGCTGCTGCCCATCAAACTGTCCAAAAATTTAAGGTTGACATGCTGCTGCCCATCAAACTTTCCCAAATTTAAGGTTGACACGCTGCTGCCCATCAAACTGTCCCAAATTTAATGTTGACATGCTGCTGCCCATCAAACTGTCCCAAATTTAAGGGTGACACGCTGCTGCTCATCAAACTGTCCCAAATTTAAGGTTGACACGCTGCTGCTGAGCTGACATTAAAAAAAATTTAAGGGTGACATGCCACTTAGCTGAACATCTGAAACATTCTAAGTGACATGTAGCAGAGCTGAGCGTGTTAAAAATTATTTTTCACATGCCGCTTAGCTGAACGTCTGAAGCATTATGTGTAACATGTAGCAGAGCTGAGCGTGTAAAACATTATGGTTGAGGGCCTGCTGGTGAGCTGACAGGCAGAAAAAGTATGGTGCAGGCCCAGCTGGTGAGCTGACCGGCTAAAAAATTAGGGTGCAGGCCCAGCTGGTGAGCTGACCGGCTAAAAAATTAGGGTGCAGGCCCAGCTGGTGGACTTCGAGGGCAGCCTAATAAGCAGTTTCATATGATGGAGGAAGAGGAGGAAGAGGACTAGAAGAGGAAGGGGTACATGATAATACAGTGTATTCAATACACCCTAAAAGCCAGATTTAAGGTTCCTTCATGTTAAGCCGGTTTCCTCTGGTGGAGTAGAGAAGTCAGGGGCAATCCAGGCCTTGTTCATTTTGATAAGCGTCAACCTGTCAGCATTATCAATTGACAGGCGGATGCGCTTATCAGTAATTATGCCCCCAGCAGCTCTAAATACCCGCTCAGACAAAACGCTGGCGGCAGGGCAGGCCAGCACCTCCAAGGCGTAGATCGCCAGCTCGTGCCACGGAAGAAGGAGGGAGGAAGGAGGATCAGGGTGAGGATGCGGTTGCCCAGACTCTTGGCTACTGAGACTGGACTTTGTGGAAGAGAGGGTGGTGCTTAACCGACTGGAAGCATTATCAGCTGAAAACCAACCCAGTACCTGCTCGCACTAGTGTGGCGACAAGAGTTGTGTCTTGCGCCGTCCTGCAAACTGTGACATGAAGCCAAGAATTGTGGATGACTTTGTCTCTTGGGCTCTGCCAGCAGGCACAGTTTCACCGCGCCCTGAGCCTTCGCCTCTGCGTTTACCATCAGCAGCACGCCCACTTCCCCATACCTTTCTGCTCGCCTTGCGCATATTGTATAGTATATATGCAACTTGGTCACAACTACAGTAGTACAGATTTCTATTAACTGTATGATCAGAAAAATTTAAACGAATGTCCAATATTCTGAATGAGCAAACGTTATAGAGCAGCCGCAAATGAGGAACTGCGGCCTAAATTAACTGTATTAAATGTAACAACGGATGTCAGCTACAGAGACTTTTGAACGGTTATAATACGCTGTGCACCTAGCGTTACTGACAAGGCACACTTGTTTTTTTTTTGCCACCCCCCCAAAAAAAACAGACGTATTTCACAATGGACTTTGGTCTTTTTGGAACAGAAACAATCTTTCTACCTACCCAAATCCTATCTCTATAGTTTAATTCCCTCCTTGGGCAAATTAAACTGCAGACGCAAATGAGGAACTGCGGCCTAAATTAACGGTATTAAATGTAACAATGGATGTCAGCTATATAGACTTTTGAATGTTTCTAATATGCTGTGCACCTAGTGTTACTGACTGGGCACATTTGGGTTCTTTTTGCCACCAAAAAAAAAATGCAGAAGGATTTAACAATGGACTTTTGTGTCTTTTGAACAATGATACTAACCCTGCCTATAGAAATTCTATCCCTACACAAGTCCCTCCTTGCGCAAATGTTATACAAAGGAAAAAGGATACAATGCAACAGCACCCTGCAAAGCAAATCAAGTACAATAATGCCATAGTAGTAGAAGGTATTCTGATGTTAATGCTACGCTTATTTGAAAAAATGTAAAAAATAAAAAAATTTGAAATTTTTTTTTTTATATAAAATTGAGATTCGTGGCAAATACATTTTGTCCAAAATTATCTGAGCCCGTCTGCCAAACGTCAAGGCGATCTCCGTAAGACGGGACCTAACACTAAATACTACCTGTTATGTGTCAACATAAAGTTCAGGGAATGAAGGCTCCATGTGCTTTTTATCATTTCGGTGCCACAATGGCTTCCATTGAATGCAGATACCAACATACATGCACAGCTTTATACTTACACTAATTAAAATCAGACTCTGGAGCAGACAGGCTGGTCAGGAGTGCACGACTGAATGGAGTAGCCTCACCTCCAATGCAAATTGCAAAGAAAAAGGGGTCAGTCAGCACCACCTAATGAGCAGATGCACGTTGCTATGGCTAAATACACAAAGGAAAAAGGATACAATGCAACAGCACCCTGCAAAGCAAATCAAGTACAACAATGCCATAGTAGTAGAAGGTATTCTGATGTTAATGTTACGCTTATTTGAAAAACCTGTTCGGGCCAGGCTGAACGCCAGTCTATCTGATGCAGGGCATCACCCTTTGTATGTTGGCAGTGTGAGATGTCTGGCCCGAATTCATTTAACCCCTTAAAAACATCATTTACTTATTCAACTCAGTGAAAAGTGCCTGTCTGCCCACTTTGATGCCAGTTTTCATGCCCAGAACCTGTTTGGGCCAGGCTGATCTCCACTGTATCTGATGCGGGGCATCACTCTCTGTATGTTGGCAGTGCGAGATCTCTGGCCCGAATTCATTTAACCCTTTAAAAACATCAGTTACGTATTCAAATCAGTGAAAAGTGCCTGTCTGCCCACTTTGATGCCAGTTTTCATGCCCAGAACCTGTTTGGGCCAGGCTGATCTCCACTGTATCTGATGCGGGGCATCACTCTCTGTATGTTGGCAGTGCGAGATCTCTGGCCCGAATTCATTTAACCCCTTAAAAACATCAGTTACTTATTCAAATCAGTGAAAAGTTCCTGTCTGCCCACTTTGATGCCAGTTTTTATGCTCAAAACCTGTTTGGTCCAGGCTGAACGCCAGTCTATCTGATTCAGAGCGTCACCCTTTGTATGTTGGCAGTGCGAGATCACTGGCCCAAATTCATTTAACCCCTTAAAAACATCAGTTACTTATTCAACTCAGTGAAAAGTGCCTGTCTGCCCACTTTGATGCCAGATTTCATGCCCAGAACCTGTTCAGTCCAGGCTGATCTCCACTGTATCTGATGTGGGGCTTTACCTTCTGTATGTTGGCAGTGCGAGATCTCTGGCCCGAATTCATTTAACCCTTTAAAAACAGCAGTTACATATTCAAATCAGTGAAAAGTGCCTGTCTGCCCACTTTGATGCCAGTTTTCATGTCCAGAACCTGTTCGGGCCAGGCTGAACTCTAGTCTGTCTGATGCAGGGCATCACCCTCTGTATGTTGGCAGTGACAGATTTCTGGCCCGAATTCATTTAATTCCTTAAATCACACTTTCTTTGTGCCCACTTTGATGCCCATTTTGTGCCCATCTTTTGTTTTTTCATGCTGCTTTCTACTGATTTACATTAAGCACGGCTCACTGCAACTTTTTATTGCACTGTTGATAAGGTGTCCTCAAAATCCTTAAATAAAAACAAAAAATAAAAATGATGTAAATAAGAAACTGACGACTAAGAAACCAACTTCAGCCTCGAACAAGAAACTGGTCGAATAAGAAACCAACTTCAGCCTCGTATCCTGGAGTGGATGTACCTGCATTTCTGGGAGTTGTGAGTAGCCATTGCTGAACTTACTGTGTTATAGAGCTATTGAGAGAACTGTTCCTGAGAGGAGCAACACTAAGTGCACCAACGGTTCCCTTTAGCGCGCGATCACCCGCGGCAATGGGGCCCCAGCTGATGGACTGAGTTACTTAGATTGCTGCAGCATTAGTAGGAGAGATCTAAAACATCCACATCTCACAGAGGACACTATGGGCGTATATGTTGTAAATACAGCAACCTGTGCAAAAAAGGTGCACAGCTTAGTCAGAAGTTAGGGTCTGACCTGAGGTTGTATTGTCAGAAAGAGAAAGTGTTGCACCCCAGTTCTGGATGCTTATGTCCAAGTCAGCTAGAGAAGTGCAGGGTAAGGAAGATTGCTTTAAAGAAACACCTTGACCTATCAACTACCTGTGCAGCAGTGTTTCCTGTAATAAGTATGGAAATTTGCTTCTGTGTAACATCTTCAAGTCTATTGCATGCTGAGAACTATAACTTAAGCACTAAAGAAGCACTCTGCTGTTAACCTGGCTTTGTTATTCCCTGCAACTCTACACTGCATGGACATCCACAGCAACACCAAGGGCCCCTACCTTGTGCCTCAAAACCACCAACATAAAGGGCACCTCAACCGACACCAGGCAGGAGAACCCCAACAGAAAAGAGTGTGCCTCAAAGGAAAGAACAGGTGCGCCTTTCCCATCACTGCATGACCCTGGGAAGAGATTGAGTAAGTACTACAACCACCATTCTTGCTATTATCACTTCTCTTCCCTCTCCTGGGCTCGCTGCTTGTGTCCTCATGTAACAACTGTTCCCAATACCTATTAAAAGTTAGGTCAGAACAGCCTAGATGCGGGCAATTCCTCAAAACGACCATCCTGCTTCTCAGGCCAATGATGCACTCCCTCTCAAAGTCTGTCAACTGTGCAAAATGTCGCCATCATAGAGGAATGTCTGGCAGTCAATGATCTCTCACCAAGAGGTGCACTACCCAAAAGTAGCCACTGAAAGCTTTTCTTATAGTGTGACAATTTTATGTCTTCTTGTGGCAAGATCCAGTGTTCAATCAGACCACCCCTGTAATCATTTACATGTCTGTAAGACATAATTGCATGCCCAATTTTGCAGCAATTTGACATTTCTATCTGAGTGCATTATTGTTTGTCAGTTATTATATTTATAGACCATTAATCTGGACCTGATCTTTTTTTTTTTCAGAGATCAGTATTTTTTATATTTAAGGTATGGGGACATCTTGGGCACCCTCATATGCCAACTTGCTTTTAGTACATTAGGATTGTGAACTGCTATTGGCCAATGCGGATGATGGTACTGTCATTATGTTTGGGTGATCATGGGGATTTTGAATTGGAGAGATTTATCAAAAAGTTGAATCAGAATGATCGGAATATACATGCAACATCGCAATCCTTTCATCCTCCACAAGTAATAGGCCACAATGTGTATGCTCTATAGTCACAGCAGTTATTGTAACCAAAATCATTGCATATGGCACATGGCTTTCAAGTGAGAGTGTATAAGGAAGGTAGTTACTACGGATATTTCAAGGTGAGAATACACATAGAAAGGAGTTGCCAAAGAAATGGAGCGTCAGAAACAATCAGGTGAGACCTCACAGGGTATTGTTCCTAGTGGAGGGAAATGCACCCAGTTTGACCAGTTTCAGCACAGAGAGATATAGAAAGTTTATGCCAAAATTTCCATCAATTTTCCTAGGAGATCTCTTGGTTAAGAGTCCTATGCCCATGCACAGTTTTTATTATTGCATTTTACTCATTTGGGGCTACATTTTTCAATTGATCATTTTTCATTTTTAACAGTTCTCTATAAGGTTAAAGAGGACCTTTCACCAGTCCTGACATGTGTGTTTTAAAAGCTTCATGCATTCCCCATGTAATAACAATTCTGGAGAATCTATTCTTATGTCTCTATGTTGTGCTATTACTTTATTTTTTGTACTAGAAGTTATGAATGAATTGCTATTAGCCTTCAGTAAGGGTACAGAGGGGAGGTGACCAGTTGGGGGTGTGTACCTGCACAGACAGACTCTATCCAATCAGTGCTGCCACTTTCAGACTGTTCAGGGACACACCCCCAACTGGTTACCACCTCTCTGTACCCTTAGTGCAGACTGCTAGCAATTCATTTACAACTTCTAATGCAAATAATAGAGGAATGGCACAACATAGAGCCCTAAGAATAGATGCTCCAGAATTGTTATTACATGGGGAATGCATGAAACTATTAAATCAAGCATGTCAGGAGAGGTGAAAGGTCCTTTTTAAGATGCAGTCTATCTGCAAAGTATCTTGCATTCAGTTTTACATTGAAACTGTCAGGTTGCTGCTTTGATGGCCCGATGTATACCCCTTAAATTTGAACTCCTGACAGTTCATAAACAATCATTATAGCTAAATTCTTATCAAACTGATAAGATTACCGCTCAGATCAAAGATCAAGATCATAGCTTAAATGTGTGCTTACCGTTATATGTGTGCTTTCCACATCCATATGTCCGTTCCGCAAAAAGAAAGAATGTGGGTACCACCTATACAGTTATGTGCATTTTATGCAAAATTATGATTTATTGTGGTTATATTAGCAAATATCCACTAGGGGTCGGTATATATTTGGTTGTAGCAGAAGTAGGACAGCACTTGATCCGTCGGTTGCACTGCACGGGAAGGGGGGCTCCCCACAATCAGTATTCAAGGAATCCCAGCAGGCGTATTTTGTTCAGCTTGGTGTATGCTTTATTATAACCAACAGCACTGGTTTTTCAGCACGTGTTTCGGCCCATCCAGCCTTTCTCAACTGTTGAGAAAGGCTGGATGGGCCGAAACGCGTCCTGAAAAAACAGTGCTGTTGGTTATAATAAAGCATACACCAAGCTGAACAAAATACGCCTGCTGGGATTCCTTGTTATATATTTGGTGTCAGCTCAGGGATACATTCACACAAAAGTAAAAAAAAAAAAAAGTTGTTAAAAATGGATAAATTGTCTGTTTTTCATGGCCATTTTGCATCAGTGTATACATCTATTTTCTGTTTTTAACCCCTTAACGCCCAGCGCCGTAATAGTACGGCGCTGTGTGACGGGACTTAATGCCCAGCGCCGTACTATTACTGATTACTGATCGGGCGGGTGCAGGAGCTGCGCCCGCCCGATCAGAGGCGAGGGTCCTGGGGAATGCGCCAGCATCGGTGAAAACACTGATGCCGGCGCATTAACCCGTCAGCGCTGACCGCGGCACATGAGGTGTGTCGCATGTTCAGGATGCCGAGTGGGGGCCATCAGGTCCCCGCGCTGCTGTGACGGGGACCCGATGGCTTGGATGGCAGCCCAATGCCTTCCTTAGGCATCGTGGCTGCCATCCCTGCGAGCCTGTGCGATCCAGCCCCCTGGATCGCACAGGAAGCAGGCTGTAAGTGTATTACTGTGAGTAATACACTTACAGCCAATGCATTACAATACAAAGTATTGTAATGCATTGTGAAGTGGATCAGAACCCCCAAAAGTTAAAAAAAAAGTGTAAAAAGGTGAAAAAAAAGTTAAAAAATAAAGTAAAAAAAAAATAATAATAAAATAAAAGTAAAAATTCGGCATGCATGTTAGTGTCTGCACTTCTGAACTAGGGGAGGCCTTTGTAGTACCAGAAATGGCAAAAGGCAAGTGGACATTACATGCATGTGGAACAAAACACCCCCTGATTATATGGAAGCCAAGACTGGCACGTAACAGGTAGGACAAAGTGTTAGGTTCCCATTCTGCAGAGACCACCTTGACGATTGTGGTGAATAGGCTCAGATAATTTTGTACAAAATGTATTTGCCAAGAGTCTCTAATTTATTAAACAAGCATAGCATGAGCTTTGGAATATTCTATCACTGTGGCATTTTGTGCTTTATCTGGTAGCGGTGTGCGGCTGCAATTTATGTATTTTCCTTTGACATGTATTTAGCCATAGCAACCAGCACCTGCACTCTGGGATGTGCTGACTAAAATTTATTTTTTTCTTTGCAAGTCTGTACTGGAGGTGTGGCTACTCCATTTGGTCATGCACTCCTGACCAGCCCATTTGCCCCACAGGTGGTTTTTAATCAAGCAACTATAAAGCCGAGTGATTCGGCATGCATGTTAGTGTCTGCACTCCTGAACTAGGGGAGGCCTTTGTAGTACCAGAAATGGCAAAAGGCAGAGTGGACACAGCGTGCATGTGGAACAAAACACCCCCTGATTATATGGAAGCCAAGACTGGCACGTAACAGGTAGGACAAAGTGTTAGGTTCCCATTCTGCAGAGACCACCTTGACGATTGTGGTGAATGGGCGCAGATAATTTTGTACAAAATGTATTTGCTAAGAGTCTCTAATTTATTAAACAAGCATAGCATGAGCTTTGGAATATTCTATCACTGTGGCATTTTGTGCTTTATCTGGTAGCGGTGTGCGGCTGCAATTTATGTATTTTCCTTTAAAAAAAAATAATGCCATTTTCCCCCCAAAAAAGTAAAAAAAATTGTTAAAAAAATAAAAAAAATAAAAAATAGGCATATTAGGTATCACCTCGTCCGTATCGACCGGCTCTATAAAAATATCACATGATCCATCCCGCCAGGTGAACACAGTAAAAAATAAAAAATAAAAACAGTGCCAAAACAGCCATTTTTTGGTCACCTTCCCCTACAAAAAGTGTAATACTACGCGATCAAAAAGGCGTATTTACCCCAAAATGGTACTAAAAAAAAACGTCATCTCGTCCCGCAAAAAATGATACCCTAAGAGAATCGCCCAAAAAATTAAAAAAATATGGCTCTCTGAAAATGGCAGCACATAAACAAGATTTAATTCTGTTCTAAAATGCATCTAATGTGTAAAACTTAACAATAATAAAAATGGTAGACATATTGGGTATCCCCGCATTCGTAAAAACCTGCTCTATAAAAATATCACATGATTTGCCCCCTCAGGTGAATGCTGTAAAAATTTTTTTTTTTTTAAACTATGCCATAACAGCTATTTTTTTTCACCTTGACTCACAAAAAGTGTAATACCAAGCAATAAAAAAGTGTTATGTACCCCAAAATGGTACCAATAAAAACGTCACCTCATCCTGCAAAAAATGAGCCCCCACATAAGAAAATAATTTAAAAAAAATAAAAATCAATGGCTCCCGCAAACCAATCCATCAAAATCTGTTCTGCAAAATCCATATGGCACTCCTTCCGTTCCGAGTCCTGCCATGTATCCGCACAGCAGTTTACCACCACATATGGGGTGTTGCCGCATTCAGGAGAAAATGGGTAACAAATTATGGGGTGCTTTTCTCCTGTTACCCCTTATGAAAATAAAAAATTTGGGGCTAAAGCAACATTTTATTGGAAGAAATTAAACTTTTTATTTTCACAGCCAAGTGTTTCCAAATTCCATAAATTCTGTAAAAGGGGTCAAAATTGCCAGTACCCCCCTTAATATATTCTTTGAAGGGTGTAGTTTCCAAAATGGGGTCATTTTATGAGGATTTCCACTGTAGGGGTACATCAGGGTCTCTCAATTACAAAATGGTGCCAAAAAACCATTCTAGCAAAATCTGCCTCTAAAATCCGTATGGCGCTCCTTTCCTTCTGACCACTGCCACAAACCCATAGAGACGTTTACCACCACATATGGGGTATTTCTGTAAACTGCAGAATCAGAGCAATGTATATTGAGGTTTAGTTTGCTGTTAACCCTTGCTGTGTTGCAAGAAAAAAATTATTAACATGAATAATCTACCAAAAAAGTGAAATTTTGAAATTTCACCTCCATTTTCCTTTAATTCTTGTGGAACACCTGAAGGGTTAACAAAGTTTGTAACAGCAGTTTTTTTATAATTTGAGGGGTGTAGTTTCTAAAATGGGGTCATTTATGGGTGGGTTTCATTATGTAAGCCCCTCAAAATCACTTTATATCTGAATTGGTGCTTAAAAAAAATGGTTTTGGAAAATTTGGTGAAAATTTGAAAAATGGCTTCTAAACTTCTAAGCCCTCTAACGTCCTAAAAAAGTAAAATAACATTTATAAAATGATGCCAACATAAAGTAGACATATGGGGAATGTAAAATAATAACTATTTTTGGAAGTATTACTATTTATTTTGAAAATTGAGAAATTGAAATTTGGAAATTTGCAAATTTTTCCAAATTTTTGGTAAATTTTGTATTTTTTTTTATAAATAAAAATGAAATATTTTGCCACAAATTTACTACTGTCGTGAAGCACAATATGTGACGAGAAAACAGTCTCAGAACGGCCTGGATAGGTAAAAGCTTTCCAAAGTTATTACCACATAAAGTGACACATGTCAGATTTGCAAAAAATGGCCTGGGCATAAAGGTGAAAACAGGTCTGGGGTTGAAGGGGTTAATTAGGCATAGAACAGCAACAGCGGGCCTGTCTCTTGCACTTGTTCAGGTCATCTGAGCAAGTGTAGAAAAATGCAGCACATGAGCCACACATCAGGGCCTAGCGAACCTTAAGTAGTACAATTTTTGCCCGTTTGATTTAAAGTGTCATGTTGTGTTTTCTGGCCCCAGAGACAAAGGACTTCCTAAACTACTAGCTGAGAACTTCTTCATTTCTTGATTGAGGATGGACATATCAGAAGAAAAAATAGACACTGGTTACTTGAACTGATAACTGACAGTCATTCGTTCTATTCTAATTCAGTGGGAATCTCTCTCTAGTCTGTGGAGAAGGAAATTGTGGACGCATTACATACCATATAGCTGATTGCAATGCATCCTGGGAGATGCAGGTGTTTTATGAGCTGTAGCCCACCCACAGAAGAAGAAAGAAAGAAGAAAGACAGTAAAAATTGTTCTAAAATTGTGGGATAGCCTCTTTAATGTAGTGGCTGATCACTATACATTTAGTATTATTTTTGGATACATATGACTTTATTTGCTTTTTGACATTGTTTGGGGGCGAGGTAACAAAACAAAACAGCCGTTCTGGCAGTTGTTTTTTATGGCATTCACCATGTTTGGTGATGGTATGGCCTTAGCCCCTGGGCCCATGGAATTACTGCTCCATGCATGTAGGGTGCCCAGTTTTATGGGTATCATAATAATGTACTAATGTGTCATGTTTTCTAAACAGAAACAAGCATTTAGATGCCATTTGTGCCATCTGCTCGACCATGGCATCTAGGAATTTTTGACAGAGGGAGGGTACTCCTTTGCCAAGCTACTGTGATTTCACAGACAGAAGTACATTACAATCCAAAACTAAAGTATTGCTGTTTTATCTTATTTTTGTAATGATTGTAAAATATTGTGTAAGGGTGCCACTATGCTACATATGTAACACTTCCCCTCAATAACCCTTTCAAATTTTTAACATCCTGGTATATTTTCATGTTACATACATTGCATTGTGCGGCACTCTGGCAACATGGCCCAGGTGTATGTTTCACCTATGCGCTCCCTGAATAGCTACATCAATATATCATGTTTATGAGCATTTTTGCATTGGCAGATATATTCTGAAACAAAATAAAGCTGTGATTTTGTTACTTTTTTGTATTTGCAGAAAAAAGTGAAAATAAAGTGTGCAAGATCAAGACAGAAGAAGTGGTGTGGTGTGGCTCCCTTTTCCAAGCAGCCTTACATGTATTTGCAGCAGCTCCTGTTTTTAAGTCCATGACTGGAATTCTGGTAGTAATAATTGTTTTTTTTAAAATAATGTTGTCTTTTTTTTTTAATGACCAGTTCTGCAATTTTTTAAAATGGTTGCTAACTTTTCGTACAACTTTTCATAAATCAATAGTACAGGCCAATATATTAACCGTTGTAATATATCTTATGTCATAAAAAATGTCTCACCTAAATGTTTTTTTGTCATAGTCTGGCATTCTATATACTCCAAATGCCTCAGAACCAATTAATAAAATACAAAAGAAATCTGCAAATAAAACTATAAAATACTAATTGACATATAATTAATAATATATAATGGTTATATAATAATCTCTCTTAACCACAATTCTACATGTAATTCCTTTGAAAAGAGTATAAGTTGTAGTAGTACAAAGTGGCCATTAGGTGTCACCAAAGGGCCTAAAAAGGAATAATTGAATTATACTGTTAAATCTAATAAAATGGCAACCTATAGTTAAAAGGGAAATAAACAACAGCAATAAGGTAAAACAGAAGATCTGTAGCAGATAATGGGACTTATCTATAAATGATATTGTGATAATAATTGATTTGACCAGGGTTAAATCTTTTTCAAAACTAATCACTTTGAACTTTTTCTGAACTTGCGATGGTTTATAGGCAAGCTCACCCTAAGCAGGCACTATGGAGGGAAAGTAAAAAAAATAAATCTGACAATCCAAAAGCTGTTCAGGACATTGCTAAGGATCAGTATACACATCCTGGAGTGAAGTCTAAGTTCTATCCTGTTGAAATCCAAGGCCACCATTTGCAGAGTAGTGATATAGTGGCCTCAGACTTCAATGACTGAATTTCACTAAATACCCGAAGAACAATTTGACCATTGCAGAGATAAGATATATATATATATATATATATATATATATATATATATATATATATAATATATATATACATATATGTCCAGTTAGTACTTTACAGTTTAATTTGCAAATTATTTTTTGTATTTTATTGTTTCTTAGGTATCTGGATCCCCAGACATCCTATCCTCTCCTGGAGAAGCAGACAGAATTCTAGTTAGTCTTTTAAATTGAACACTAGTTTCTTTAAAGGGGTATTCCGGTAAAGTAACTTAATTTCTGAAAAAATGCATTAAGGCTGCAAGCTGTTACCCAACCAAAACCCATATATATATACATATAACCAGAGTTTCATTTTACCTTGCAATCCATTTGTCTAGCTCCTGTGTGAGCCTGCAACACACGGAGAGTATCATGGCTCCTGATCTTCCCTTACAAAGCTACAATCCCCACAAAGCCAAGCTTTCCTGCTGTGAGATTATGCTTGTTCATGAGTGTTGATGATTACTGATTGGCTGCTTGATATTCCAGCCCAGACACGCCCCCTCTACTGACCAATCAGCAGCACACTAAAATTTAGCTAGAGCAACACACTGAGCATGCTCGACCTAACAAAGTCTCAGAACTACAGGTCGAAGCCATGGTAACCTATGAGGAAACACAGTGGGAACAGAGAATGAAATTACTTTTATAGCTACTGAACGGTAAACATGTGAAATTGACATTATATTACGGAATTATTGATGATGAATTAGTCTAAAACATATGTTATATTCATGGTAACCGGAATACCCTTTTAATCTGTATTGTGTTTACTTGACAAAGGAACTGGTTTGGTTCTGAAGCATGTTGTTAAACTGCACAATAAAGCACTTATATCAGAAGACCCTGAGAAGTGCTTCCTTTCAGCAGTGCCACTTCTTATGTCCAAACACCCACATGAGACATGAAGCACACAACAATGCAAGCCACAATACACTGCATATTGGTCATAGACCCTATAGAGAAATTTCCCAGTGGGCCGATGCCCAAGTCTTCTTCTCTGCCACTGGCGGGGTACTTAATGAGCTCTTGGCGGTAAGTAATGCAATGAGAATCAGGTACTCATGTACTCAGCCAACATCTGCACATGCCCTCCTGAATTTAACTGCTGTGACCTGCATCTCACCTCCTAAGTCCCCTGCTCCATATCTTAATCAGAGACAACTGGAGAAAGAGGACCGAAAATGGCAACTATTGATGTCCATCACATGACAGCTTTTGGGGCAATATATTGTGCTGAAGTGTGGTATTTGGTTCTAGGATGGTATTTTGCACTATGAAATTGCTGACCCCGCCTATTTGTGTTGGCCCTGCCTTCTATCAATTTGGATCTGCCTACAAAATGGGGCCACGTTCCTTCTCCTCTGGTCTTTTTGATAGAAATCTGAATGTCTCACCTCTCCCAACGGGCATAGCTGCCAGAACACTCATCCCTCCGGCAACTCTGGCATGGTGTCAGCCTATGCCCACCACCCTCTCTCTTCTCCCAGCCACCTGAGTACTCAGTCTTCTGTCTGTTATGCCTCTTCTGGTCTCTTGTCTTCTGCCTGTTATTTTTAGAGCACAGGTGTGTGCCCCCCCCTGACTCTTAGAGGGCTAGTTCACAAAAGGCCCAGTCTGTCACCAGCCAATAGCTGCTGTCCCTGGGTGATATAAAATGCCTTTGCCTTTGGTAAGGTGCCTGAGCAATAGGTTCTCTAGCTTGTTAGTCTCTGAAAAGGTGCATTATTATTTTGTTCTGTTTTCCTGTGCTTGACCCTGGCCTATTTACTGGATTTGACCCTCAGCTTCCAGATCTGACTTCAGCGCATCCTTTGGTGCATCCAGCGCCAGTCTAAATGTAAGCCAGTTTCCTAGCTGGCTTAAAGTTAGACCATTTTCTACACCTAAAACAGGCATAGAAAATGATGAATGAGACCAGCCTATCGGCCTCTCGCCTTCCCCGCCACACCCACTTTTTTAGACCTGGCATGAAGGGGGAAAAATTGCAGATTGCAACTATATTAGGCGTATTCCTGGATAATAAATGACCCCCTTTGTCTCTGTATGTGTCCTCAGATTTTAACCCTTTCAGCCCCGGAGGTTTTTTCCGGCTTTGTGTTTTCGTTTTGCGCTCCCTGCCTTCAAACAGCCATAACTGTTTTATTTTTCTGTTCACATAGCTATATGAGGGCTTGTTTTTTGCAGGACAAGTTGTACTTTCCAACGCCACCATTTAATATTGCATATGGTGTAGTGGGAAGCGGGAAATTCCAAATCGAGTGAAATTGCAAAAAAAACGCTATTCCGCTACAGTTCTACGGGTTTTTTATTTACAGCGTTCGATTTTCATTAAAACTGACCAGTTACTTTCATTCTACTGGTCAGTACGAATCCAAGGATACCTAATATGTATAGTTTTTCCTGCGTTTTGATAGTGATAAAATAGTTATAAAGTTGGCCTTTTTTTTTCATATCTTGACCCCTATAACTTTTTGGTATTTATGTGTACGGAGCTGTATGGGGGCTCATTTTTTGCGGGGCGATCTGAAGTTTTTATTGATACCATTTTGGGGTGTGTATGACTTTTTGATAACTTTTTATTTAATTTTTTTTAGAAAAAAAAGCGACAAAAAACAGCGAATCGCCATTTGGACGCTTTTTTCCGCCACACAATTCGCCGTATTGGAATTTTTTTTTATATTTTAAAAGTATGGGCGTTTTTGTTCACGTTGATACCCATGATGTCTATATTTATTGTTATTTAGGTATTTATTTTTTAATTATACGGAAAGGGGGGTGATTAAAACTTTTATATTTTTTTATTTTTTATATATTTTTTAACTTTTTTTAAATTTTTTGTGATTATTTTAAAGCTCAAATATGAGCAAATAGATTGTGTTTTTTATTTTTTCTTTATGAGCAATGAGGGTTTTTTATTTTTGAATTAATGACCGAATTTGCTCATTTCTTATCCTGGCCTGCCATCTAGTGGCCAGAATAAGAAATGCACTTTGATCGTGTACAGACACCCCGATTGGCCACACGGGGTGTCTGTACACCACCCGAAAGCGTACGCTTCCAGGTTTAGACGCAACTAGATGCCGTGATCACGGCATCTAAAGGTCTAAGAAGATGCCGCCGATGGCAGAGACTTGCCGGCCATGAGGCCCGCCGCACGTGTGAGCGGGCGCAATGTGTCCGCATCGCCCCAGCGCCGTACATGTACGGCGCTGGGACTGTTACGGTTAATCCGTTTCTGGACTTGAAAAAAAACACATTAAAAATTGATCATGGAAACCCAGTCTTATTTCTGTGATGTACATTTATGTCCTGATACAGGCTGTTTATACGACTTATTCTATATAATGCCACTAAGAACATTAAACGAATGACAACCAGTAATCACTTCGCTGAGGGTGGCAGGACCTGGACGCAGCGCGTGATGACTGCGCCCGTGTGAGTCTCGGCGTGCTCTCTCCTAAACCAACCCAGGCAGCGATGTAAGGAGTGCCTGCGTTGGGGTGAAGCGTCCTGAGGATTCGCTGGCGTGATCTAGTACCCGCATTGTTTGAGGAGTAGAGCAGGATCGTCTGGCTGAGTGGATGCTTCCTTGTCCCGGAACCGGTAATGCCTGGTGGAGCGGGAGTGCGGGGGGAGGGGGGGGGCTGGAGCGAAGTCCGCAATGTCTGCTAGCGAGGTGGTGACCGGAGTTGGAAGTTGAGCACAGCAGGGGGAGGATTGGCCGAGGGACCCCCAGGGGAGGACGAGGTCTTGGTGTTGGACCTTGAGAGTGAGGGACTACACACTTTGAATATCACCTGGTGCAGAGCCTCTGAATCGACACAAGGAGTGGTGAGACGCTGGAAACCAGCGAGTGTGTACTTTGGCGTTTTTCTTTTTATTTCTCCTGCTTGGAATACTGCTAAGAGGTTCGAGGGAGTGAGGCAGTGGACTATACATCAAAGTTCCATTGTGGATGTTTTGAAAGAAGAAAAGGATTGGAGAAAGAGGGTAAATAGGGAAAAGGGAAAAGAAAGAAAAAGATTTTTTTTTAAATGGTGAAAAGGAGAGGCCGAACAGGGCCAAAAAAGATGACAGATTTTTTTCCCCTACCCGAGGAGGAACATGAAAGTACACAAGAGGAGAGGGAGTACCACAATCAATGGTTCCTACTCCCAGGCCAACCTCCAGGAAAAATAAAGTTGACACCCATTGCTGGGATAAAAGCCAGGATGAAGGTGGCTTAGATGTGGAGGAGAGTGATCCACTGAATGTTACCTCTGCGGAGGAGCAGACAGAGGTGGGATGGGATAATGAGGCACAATTGCCTGAGCGCCAGAATCAGTGCAAAAAGAATTAATCCCACCTTTTTCTGTGGAATATTCAGAGACACTGAACGATACACAAGCTGATCATCAGGATCAAAATGTTAATATAATGATGGAAAATACCATATCACCATTGGTAATACCTGAGGCGTTGGGTGAATCATTTAAAAGTTTACCTGTGAAATGCTGCACCCCCACCCCACTTATGAGACAAGCTGTGGATTTAGAAAATAAAAAGGAAGGACGAACTGCAGAAATATATAGTGCAGATGTTCAGATTACAAGAGAGGTGTTCGACCCCCCTTTTCTTTTTAAAGGCGCCATTACCCAATGCTGCACCCCGGCCCCAATAAAGAGACCACCGATTAATTACCTGACTTATGTGATCAGTTCGGAGCAGATGAACCTGTGACTAATTCTTCACTCAGAGATATGCTATTAGCGGTACAGAACTCTATAAAAGGAGATCTGAATACAGCAATCTCTTCTATGCAGACCTCCATAAGGGATTTATATGGACGTACTAATCAAGTGGCGGCCAAGGTGACTAGTATGAGTGATAAGCAGGATGAACTAATAGTAGCCAATGTCGCCTTGGAGAAGGAAGTGCAAGTACTAAAACTGAAGGTGACCGACTTAGAAGATAGATCGAGAAGGTCAAATATTAAATTTAGAGGAATACCAGAAAAAATCTCAGCATCTGAACTACCTCAATATTTGCAAAGAGTATGTAAAGTTTTAGTTCCATCTCTGACTGAACTGGAACTGACGATCGACAGAGCACATAGACTGCCTAAATCAAAAGCAGCACCTGGAGCTGTACCCCGGGATGTTCTTGCGAAAATACACTATTATCATATAAAAGAACAAATAATGGGGGCCGCCAGAGTGATGCAGCCTCTACCAGTCCCATATGAGGCAGTGATATTATATCCAGACCTATTGATTACAAACCTGCAAAAAAGGCGTGAATACGCTAGCGTAACTAAAATATTGAGAGCTCAAAAAATAAGATATAAGTGGGGCTTCCCAGTAAAACTAATTGTGTCATATGACTATGACTATTCAACTCATATGTTGACCTTACCTGAAGAAGGACTAAATTGGCTAAAGCGCCATAATCTGATCATAATGGAAGGAATGGAGGAAAATAGGAAGGATATCATATAGTGGATGAAAGTGTCGCCCTCTCTGATTTGTTTTTTTTTACTCTGCGTAACTTATCGAGAGACTATCTATTGATAGAACCTCCCGTTCTGAATACATATGAAATACGATGTTAACTTTCTGGAGTCGGGGGAGTGGAGAGGTTTTTTTCTCTCCTTTTTGAATCTTTTTTTTTTTTTTACCCCCTAGATGATACCCGCTATGCTAGCGGGAGCATATGAAATGAGCAAGTTAGGTGTTTCGTGTTTGTTTAGCATTATACTTTTTCTTTTTCTTCTCTTCTTCTTTTTACTTATTTTTTGTATTGTATGTAGTTTGTTGCACCTTGCCCTGCACAAAATAACGGCGATGTTTAATTGCAAGGGAGAAAGGAGAGGGAAAAGAATACCAGAACCCTACTGGAATAGAACAGGTGAAAAGTATATTGATGAGTATTAAATTACTTTCGTTAAATGTCAAAGGGCTAAATAGCCCCCTTAAAGGGAATTTGTCATAAAAAAATGACCCATTGTTTAAATCAAGTTTTTATGTTAAACATATGTCTTTGTAATGTTTGGCGATGTTTTTTCTAATTTTCCATGTTCCTATCTATATTTTAAAATCATCTTAAAATCTTGCAGTTTTCCTTCTGGCCACTAGGCTATAATCTCAGCTGAGATATCCTGTTTGTCAGTGTGTCAGCTGTAAAGTAATGCTGCTACCGTAAACAGTGTAATTGGAGACCAACTCACATCACAGACAATAGAATCTCCCTGTAGAATAAACAAAAACTTCAAAGGAAAAAGCCTCTCAATGCATTCTCAATAGGACTGGAGCTGTCTATTGCTGCCTATGGTCCATGGGGCTTGCTGTAAAGCATATCACTAAATGCTGTTTAGAACAGCTCAGCCAAGATGGCAGCCCCCGTAAAAATGTTCTAGTAATGAAATTTCAAAAACTACAATCAGAAAATACAAACAGATTAGAGAAAAAGAACATGTTTTATTATCTCTTTTTAATCAATAAAGAAAATTTTAGGTGACAAAATCCCTTTAAGCGAAATTTGATGTGGAAAGAGGCATTACACCAAAAATGTGATAAATTATTTGTACAAGAAACACATCTCTTGAACAATCGGTCTATGTTATGTAAACATTACAAATTTCCACATGTTTTTCTTTCATACGCTACTCAAAAAAGGGGGGGTCATGATAGCGGTTCAGGGCGAGTTGGCCTTCCAGCTGCACTCAGTGGTATCGGACTCTGATGGGAGATTTCTTATAGTGATGTGGATGTGGCTTACATTCTCCTTAATGTATATTTTCCTCATAGGAAACATCTTATCTTTTTAAAAAAGGTGATAAGGAAATATCAAAATATCAAGAAGAGGAATATGGGAATTTAAGCAGGCAGACCAACTCTAAGACCAAGTCTAAGGGGCTTCTGGACATATGGCGAGCGATGTATGCATGGTTCAGAACGAGATTATACATTTTTTCCAACTCCTGTTTATCATACTGAAGAATTGACATGTTTTTTCTTGATAGGAGATTTCTCTCATCAGTATTAGATACTCAGATCTGTTCGATTACTTGGTCAGACCATGCACCGATCTCTCTAGTCATAAGAAGTAGGAATGTACCGTTAAGAAGGAATCAATGGCGTTTAAATGAGGTTTTATTACGTCATCCTAAGTACAGTGAGTACGTAAAGAAGGAGTTACAAGACTTTTTCCAGCTTAATATCTCATCAGTCTGCAATTTTGAGGTAATATGGAATACACATAAGGCATATATGAGGGGCATTTTTCTGAAGTATGGGGCAGTGGAACAAAAACAAAGGTGAGTACAAGTGGAAGATTTATTAAAGCAAATAAGAACGACAGAAATACAGAATAAAATGATTCCATCAATCGTATCTACACAACAACTTAAGGGGCTTAGAGATAAATTACAGAATATATTAGCATATAAGCATGATTGTACAATATGTAAAGCAAAGATGAATTATTACTTAAATAACAATAAAGCAGGAGCTACATTGGCGCGGAAATTAAAAGGGTATAAAAATAAATTACAAATCAAATGTATACAGGATACAAAAAAGGGAAGTATAGTAAATCTGCAAGAGATCGCGGAAAAATTCTGCGATTATTATGCCAGCTTATATAGTTTAGCCACGTCACCGGATATAAAACAACCAAGTGAGGAGGCTATTAATGATTTCCTGGACACTGTATCATTACCAAAAATATCCCCTGAAGATTTGACCAAACTTTCGGCAGCCTTTACAACCTCTGAAATAACAAAAGCAATAAAGACCTTAAAGGCCCAGAAGGCAAACATCCTAGCACCATATATGACAAACCTGTTTAATTTAGTTGCTATAAAGGGTAGCCTCAGGGCCGTATTAGCAACTAGGCACTGGGGGCACGGTGCCTAGGGCGGCAGGTTGCGGGGGGCGGCACCCCGCCAGGAGTATATAACGATTTAAAAAAAAAACATTCTGGAATTTTTTTTTTTTTTCTTCCATAATGGAAGCGCTCACTAGCCTGCAGGAGGAGGGGGAGTGAAGCGCTGGTAGCGCTGTACAGTACTTACCCCTCCTCCTGCTTGCTCTTCCTGAGGCCGGCGCTGCTGTGTCCTGACTGCCTGCAGCGTCAGGACGTACAGAGCGCCCTCTGACCTGACACTGCAGGAGGTCAGGTGACTTCAGCACGGGCCCCTGGAAGAGGAGAGAGCGGGGACACAGCCAGGACTGGAGGTAAGTTTTTTTTTTTTTTCTTGTCTGATCTGAGGTCTGAAGTGGGGGCCAAAAAGGGATCTTAAAAGGTGGGGACACAATGGGGGGGGATCTAAAAAGGTGGGCACAGAATGGGGGGGGGATCTGAAAAGGTGGGGACAGAATGGGGGGGGGGGAATATGAAAAGGTGGTGACAGAATGGGGGGGATCTGAAATGGTGGGGGAATCTGAAATGGTGGGGACAGAATGGGGGGGGGTCTGAAATGGTGGGACAGAATGGGGGGGAATCTGAAATGGTGGGACAGAATGGGGGGATCTGAAATTGTGGGACAGAATGGGGGGGTCTGAAATGGTGGGACAGAATGGGGAGGTCTGAAATGGTGGGACAGAATGGGGAGGTCTGAAATGGTGGGACAGGAATGGGGGGTCTGAAATGGTGGACAGAATGGGGGGGTCTGAAATGGTGGGACAGAATGGGGGGGGGGGTCTGAAATGGTGGACAGAATGGGGGGGGGTCTGAAATGGTGGGACAGAATGGGGGGGATCTGAAATGGTGGGACAGAATGGGGGGGATCTGAAATGGTGGGACAGAATGGGGGGGTCTGAAATGGTGGGACAGAATGGGGGGGATCTGAAATGGTGGGACAGAATGGGGGGGGTCTGAAATGGTGGGACAGAATATGGGGGTCTGAAATGGTGGGACAGAATGGGGGGGATCTGAAATGGTGGGACAGAATGGGGGGGATCTGAAATGGTGGGACAGAATGGGGGAATCTGAAATGGAATCGCTCACTAGCCTGCAGGAGGAGGGGGAGTGAAGCGCTGGTAGCGCTGTACAGTACTTACCCCTCCTCCTGCTTGCTCTTCCTGAGGCCGGCGCTGCTGTGTCCTGACTGCCTGCAGCGTCAGGACGTACAGAGCGCCCTCTGACCTGACACTGCAGGAGGTCAGGTGACTTCAGCACGGGCCCCTGGAAGAGGAGAGAGCGGGGACACAGCCAGGACTGGAGGTAAGTTTTTTTTTTTTTTCTTGTCTGATCTGAGGTCTGAAGTGGGGGCCAAAAAGGGATCTTAAAAGGTGGGGACACAATGGGGGGGGATCTAAAAAGGTGGGCACAGAATGGGGGGGGGATCTGAAAAGGTGGGGACAGAATGGGGGGGGGGGATATGAAAAGGTGGTGACAGAATGGGGGGGATCTGAAATGGTGGGGGAATCTGAAATGGTGGGGACAGAATGGGGGGGGGTCTGAAATGGTGGGACAGAATGGGGGGGAATCTGAAATGGTGGGACAGAATGGGGGGATCTGAAATTGTGGGACAGAATGGGGGGGTCTGAAATGGTGGGACAGAATGGGGAGGTCTGAAATGGTGGGACAGAATGGGGAGGTCTGAAATGGTGGGACAGAATGGGGGTCTGAAATGGTGGGACAGAATGGGGGGTCTGAAATGGTGGGACAGAATGGGGGGGGGGGGTCTGAAATGGTGGGACAGAATGGGGGGGGTCTGAAATGGTGGGACAGAATGGGGGGGATCTGAAATGGTGGGACAGAATGGGGGGGATCTGAAATGGTGGGACAGAATGGGGGGGTCTGAAATGGTGGGACAGAATGGGGGGGATCTGAAATGGTGGGACAGAATGGGGGGGGGTCTGAAATGGTGGGACAGAATATGGGGTCTGAAATGGTGGGACAGAATGGGGGGGATCTGAAATGGTGGGACAGAATGGGGGGGATCTGAAATGGTGGGACAGAATGGGGGAATCTGAAATGGTGGGACAGAATGGGGGGATCTGAAATGGTGGGACAGAATGGGGGGATCTGAAATGGTGGGACAGAATGGGGGGGTCTGAAATGGTGGGACAGAATGGGGGGATCTGAAATGGTGGGACAGAATGGTGGGGTCTGAAATGGTGGGACAGAAATGGGGACCAGAAAGGGGGTCTAAAAAGGGGGCCCAGAAAAGGGGTTCTGACATGGGCCCCAGAAGGAGAGTTCTATATGGGGCCACAAGAGTATGATATGGGGCCAGAAGGGGGGTATGATTGGGGATCTAATTAGGGGTCTGAATAAGGTCTGATTAGGGGCCTGAAGGGTCTGACTGGGGGTCTAGAGGGGTCTGATTGAGGGTCTGGAGGTCTGATAGGGGGTCTGGAGGTCTAATGGGGGTCTGATAGGGGGTCTGGGGGTCTAATGAGGATCTGATAGGGGGTCTGGGGGTCTAATGAGGGGCTGATTGGGGCTTTGGAGGTCTAATGAGGGTCAGATATGGGAGTTTGGAGGTCTAATAGGGGTCTGGAGATAGGGGTCTCATCTGGGGTTTGATATGGGGATCTGATCTGAAAGGTAAGGGGGGTACTGTTTTTCTGTGTGGTGCCAGTATTTTCAGGGGGGCTGTTTCTGTAGTATAATATGGGGGGCGGGCAGGGTGAGATGTGGAGAAGGTGAGAGGATGATGGAAAAGTAGGAAAGTAAGATGTCTGTTTGTTGAACTCTTCAGAGACGAGGCACAGCTGAAAGAAGTCACCATGGCGGTCTGGTCTGACAGAAGAAGAGGAAAGAAAACGTCATCAGAGAAGAGAAGTCACTGGATGTAAGAGGTACATATGTGGCGCTGTATGACCCTGTATGCTCTGTAGTGCTGTATGAAATGTTTTCCAAGTCTGTCTTTGAAGGGGTTGTCTTTTTTTTTTTTTGTACGAGCGCTGCTTTCTCTGCTCTGTTTACTGCTCTTCACTGCAAATTCTATGGCAAGCAGGTGAACAGAGCAGAGAAAGCAGCTCTCATATGAGCTCTGCTCTCTCTTCAAACAGCTGATCGTCAGGGTGCAGGAGGACCCCAGCCACTCTGATATTGATGACCTATCGTGAGGATAGGTCATTAGTAGTAAAAAGAGGACAACCCCTTTAATAGTAGGACTGGAGGGAAGGGATTAGGTTGAGAATTTGGCATGGGGGGCGTTTCAATATTTGCCTTGGCATCAGAAAAGCTAGGTGCACCAGCGGCAGGTGGGGGGGGGGGGGTACAGACTGAGGGTAGTTGGGTGTATGGGGATGGGTGGGGTAGTTGGGCGGGGGTTAATTGGCTTGGCAGAGGACCATCTTCAGTATCCAGGGGGTTGGGGGGAGGATAGGTCACTGTAATAAGTCCAGGAGGAGGCTACTATGGGGGGTGGGGTAACAAGGCTACTATGGGGTTGGGGGCTACTGAGGAGAGACTACTATGCTACTGTGGGGGGAGGAGGCTACTATGGGGGTGGGGTAACGAGGAGAGGCTACTATGAGGTGGGGGGGTGAGAAGAGGCTACTATGGGGGGTGGGGGTAACGAGGCTAATATGGGGTGGGGGGTTCTAAGGAGAGGCTACTATGCTACTGTGGGGGGAGGAGGCTACTATGGGGTGGGTGGGGACTGAGAAGAGGCTACTATGCTACTATTTGGGGGCGTGGGGGAATGGGTCACGTTGGGGGGGGGGGCCTCATCACAGAGAGTGCCTAGGGCAGCATGAACCCTAAATACGGCCCTGGGTAGCCTATCAGAGGAAATGTTAAGAGCGACAATAATAATTTTACCCAAAGAAGGAAAAGACCCGACAAAACCAGAAAGTTATCGTCCTATTTCGCTATTAACAACAATATTAAAATATATGCGAAAGTCTTGGCCTCCCGATTACTGGAAATATTGCCACAAATTATTAATATACAGTACAGACCAAAAGTTTGGACACACCTTCTCATTCAAAGAGTTTTCATGACTATGAAAATTGTAGATTCACACTGAAGGCATCAAAACTATGAATTAACACGTGTGGAATTATATACTTAACAAAAAAAGTGTGAAACAACTGAAAATATGTCTTATATTTTAGGTTCTTCAAAGTAGCCACCTTTTGCTTTGATTACTGCTTTGCACACTCTTGGCATGCTCTTGATGAGCTTCAAGGGGTAGTCATCTGAAATGGTATTCCAACAGTCTTGAAGGAGTTCCCAGAGATGCTTAGCACTTGTTGGCCCTTTGCCTTCACTCTGCGGTCCAGCTAACCCAAACCATCTCGATTGGGTTCAGCTCTGGTGACTGTGGAGGCCAGGTCATCTGGCGTAGCACCCCATCACTCTCCTTCTTGGTCAAATAGCCCTTACACAGCCTGGAGGTGTGTTTGGGGTCATTGTCCTGTTGATAAATAAATGATGGTCCAAGTAAATGCAAACCGGATGCAATAGCATGCCGCTGCAAGATGCTGTGGTAGCCATGCTGGTTCAGTATGCCTTCAATTTTTAATAAATCCCCAACAGTGTCACCAGCAAAGCAACCCACACCATCACACCTCCTCCTCCATGCTTCACGGTGGGAACTAGGCATGTAGAGTCCATCCGTTCACATTTTCTGCGTCACACAAAGACACGGTGGTTGGAACCAAAGATCTCAAATTTGGACTCATCAGACCAAAGTACAGATTTCCACTGGTCTAATGATCATTCCTTGTGTTCTTTAGCCCAAACAAGTCTCTTCTGCTTGTTGCCTGTCCTTAGCAGTGGTTTCCTAGCAGCTATTTTACCATGAAGGCCTGCTGCACACAGTCTCCTCTTAACAGTTGTTGTAGAGATGTGTCTGCTGCTAGAACTCTGTGTGGCATTGACCTGCTCTCTAATCTGAGCTGCTGTTAACCTGCGATTTCTGAGGCTGGTGACTCGGATGAACTTATCCTCCGCAGCAGAGGTGACTCTTGGTCTTCCTTTCCTGGGGCGGTCCTCATATGAGCCAGTTTCTTTGTAGCAGTTGATGGTTTTGGCGACTGCACTTGGGGACACTTTCAAAGTTTTCCCAATTTTTCGGGCTGACTGACCTTCATTTCTTAAAGTAATGATGGCAACTCGTTCTTTACTTAGCTGCTTTTTTCTTGCCATAATACAAATTCTAACAGTCTATTCAGTAGGAGTATCAGCTGTGTATCCACCTGACTTCTGCCCAACACAACTCATGGTCCCAACCCCATTTATAAGGCAAGAAATCCCACTTATTAAACCTGTGAAGTGAAAATCATTTCAGGTGACTATCTCTTGAAGCTCATCAAGAGAATGCCAAGAGTGTGCAAAGCAGTAATCAAAGCAAAAGATGGCTACTTTGAAGAACCTAGAACATAAGACATATTTACAGTTGTTTCACACTTTTTTGTTAAGTATATAATTCCACATGTGTTAATTCATAGTTTTGATGCCTTCAGTGTGAATCTACAATTTTCATAGTCATGAAAATACAGAAAACTCTTTGAATGAGAAGGTGTATCCAAACTTTTGGTCTGTACTGTAGATCAAGTGGGGTTTGTTCCTAATAGACAAGCATCGGATGGTACATGTAGATGTTTAGATTTAATTCAATGGGTGGAGTGGACTCGAACACCTCTGCTTCTTTCTTTGGACGCAGAGAAGGCATTCGATAGAGTACACTGGGGATACCTGGGGAAAGTATTAGAGAAATTTGGTATAAGGGGGTTACTAAAGACTGCAATATTTGCTTTATATTAATCACCATCAGCGGTGGTTTTGATATCCGGTTATGTTTCCACCAATTTTAGTATTAGGAATGGTACGCGTCAGGGCTGCCCACTATCGCCCATTATTTTTGCATTAGCAATGGAGCCTCTGGCAGAGAAAATTAGACAGGAGAGATCGGTGCATGGGATTTGGGTGGGATCACAGGAACATAAGATCGGACTTTACGCAGACGATATTATACTAGCAATAACCCGACCTGAGGAGTCACTTTTTAAGATACATGATATATTAGAAGAATTTGCTGGGGTTAGTTATTATAAGGTTAATATGAAGAAGTCCAATGTGCTTAATCAAAATATACCATCCTATATACAAGTATATCTACAAAAACACTTTCCTTACCAATGGGTGAAAGATAAAATTAAATATTTGAGTATATACTTAACAGCACAGTTTAAGGATATATACCGATTTAATTTTGAACCCCTGATTGGAGAGATCAAAAAACGTCTCTCGTCCTTCCACGGGTTCCCGCTCTCCTGGGGGGGACGAGTGGCCACTGTGAAAATGTTTATTCTTCCAATTATCCTATATAAATTCAGGACGTTGATTTTTCCTTTAACTGATCGATATCTTAAACTTTTGCAGAGAGAAATGAATGCTTTTATTTGGGCACATAAGAAGGCAAGAGTTAATTTTCAAACAATGGTTACTCCTTGGCAGCAGGGAAGAATGGGAGTACCTGATATTGTAGGCTACTATCGGGCAGTTGTCCTCTCCCACATGAAAGATTGGTGGGATATAAGAGCGCCTAAAAGATGGATTGAAATTGAGACTAGTATTGCTTGGACCTCACTATTGAGATTATTGGGGAGACCAACTAGCAAAGAAACAACTAAAGGGCAGCAATTATTATCATCAATGAAAATCTCAGTAAAAATCTAGGAGGAATATCTGCTCCACTATAGAGAAATGGAGGAAGTTAAATGGAGAAAGCTACCCTTAAATTCGCTACTTATGAAGGGGGAGGATTTGTGTCTCGCGTTTTGATAGAAAGTAGGGATCAATAAAATATCGCAAATATATGATAAGGATAGATTATTAAGTTTTGAAGAGATAGAAGGGAAATTTTCTCTTCGGGGGAAAAGTTCAAAACATTCTCGCAAGACACAAAACCTCTGGATACCAGAAGAGCATATCCGATATTTCGTACAGGAAGGTAGAGCGCAAAAGGGGATTTCACTATTATATAACTATAACAAACTTACCCTCAGTAAATTACCCCAGTTGGGAAGATGGACCTAAATATAAACTGTGATATAGATCAGTGGAAAGAAGCTATTTCATGGCCCAAAAGTTTTGGAAGAGGTGTGACAATGTGGGAGATATCGAGGAAAATATTGCTAAGATGGTATTTAACCCCTGTAAGGATACATATAAGTGATCCAAGCCGATCTGAGGAGTGTTGGAGAGGTTGTGGTCAACGGGGCACATTATTACATACAGTATGTGGTGGGACTGCCCACCAGTCCTAGCATTATGGAAGGAAACCTTCACTTTGATAACAAATATCTTAGGATTCCAAGTGGATCCAGATCCAGCTATGACATTGTTATTTCTTAGTTTAGATAGAGTTCCAAGAGTCTATAGGTGTCTGGTGTCCCATATGATAAATGTAACCAGAGCTTTAATAGCTAAAAAATGGAAGGAGACTCCCAGATTTATAAGAGAAGATCATATGGGACACCTGACCTATATTTACACTATGGAACAACTAAGGGCCCTGCAAGTTCAAAATATGCAGAAGTTTAAAAGAGATTGGGGATATTTGGAGGTATATATAAAAAATAAAGGGGATAAGATTGAGACACCCATTAATATCTGAGGAGAGTGAGATATGATGTAGGGATGAAGGCTTGTGATAATACGTTCTGTTTTTTTTTTTCCTTTCTTTTTCTTTCCTTTTTCTCTCTTTACTTTCTCTTTTTATGTATGAGGGTCTTGTAATTGTATTTGTTTTGTTTGTATATGTGTTATGGTACTATGTGGTTTCCCCTCCGTGTGTTTTGTTTATTTCTACGGAGGGGGGGATTAGGATGAAAATATAATGTCAATGTATCATAGAATTAATGAGTAGAAAATAAAGAATTATTAAAAAAAAACAAAAAACGAATGACAACCAGTGAGTTTGTTGTTTCCTGCCCTCTGAACCAGCATCCATCTGTCTCTCTTCAACATTTAGAAACTGAGATACATTAATATATCAACAAACCCAAGCAAAGGAAAAGCTGAGATGTTGTTGAACCAGCAGATGGCTCCTAGTGCCTGCCAGAAATCTGTGATTTGCACTTTATATGTCAATGGCACTATGGAAAAAAAAACAATAGTTAAAGAAGGCAGGTGCCAAACTGATTTTTATTTTAATTCACAGATTTTGGTGCTAACAAAATAAGCTGTTTGCTAATACAAATTATACTCTACTATTTCAAGCTTGACTTATATATGACAAACTTAGGCTTCTTTCACGCTTGCGTTTTTGCCTGATCTGGCAGGGATTATCTTTTAAATAGCCATGGCAGATCCAGCATGAACACCATTGAAAGTCAAAGGGGGACAGATCCGTTTTCTATTGTGTCCAAGAAAATGGATCTGTTTTGCTCCACATCCCATGCCGCATAGAAAACTGCAGTGTGCGGCTCTCAGGTACAGGAACGCAATAAAATTTTGGAGCATTCAGAAGTGTTTTTCTAAAGTGTAAAAGTAGCCTTAGCACTTTTGCAGCACAATATCCAACCATATCATATATCTCTCTCTTTCTCTCTCTCTCTCTCTCTCTATATATATATATATATATATGAGTTTCTCTCTTGTTGGTTTTTATGAAATAATTGTGTGTCTGAGAAAATAATAATAATCTTTATTTATATAGCGCCAACATATTCTGCAGCACTTTACAGTTCAGGGGTTCATGTACAAACAGTCATAAATAACATAGCAACAGATAAGTCAGTTATTACAACAAGAGGAATAAGGGCAAGCAGCAAGAACTTACAATCTATGAGGAGGTAGGGGTGACACAAAAGGTAGAAGTGCTTGTTTTTTGGGGGTTTTTTGTACAATAGTCTAGCCATCTAGCCATCTTGGGAGAATAGGGGAGCAGATATGGAGCTGTATGAGCCAGTCACCAGCTAATATATAAAGTGCTTCTGGGTGCGATGGAGAATTTGGGGGAGGATCAGATTCATGGAATGATAAATGGGCTATGTATGGAGAAAAGTTAGATCAGATGAGGTGATAGGGAGCGCCTAAAGCAGGGGTGGCCAACCTTACAGACTACCAGGAGCCACAAGCTATAAATTTACACATGAGTCACCATATTTTTCGCCCTATAAAATGCACCTACTTTTTAGCAGAGAAAAATAAGAAAAAAAATATTTTTCACCTGATGTCAGATCAGACTCCTAAATCAGACCCTCAATCCTCATCTGACCCCAAATCAAACCCCCAAAATAAGACCCCCAATGCTCAGATCAGACAACACAAATCAGACTCCCAGTGTCAGACCCTCAGTGCGCAGATCTCCCTTCCATGCTCAAATCATGCCCCCATTGCTCAGATCAGACCCCCATTGCTCAGATCAGACCCCCGATGCTCAGATCAGACCCCCCATGCTCAGATCAGACCCCCCATTGCTCAGATTACACCCCCCATTGCTCAGATTACACCCCCAACACAAATCAGACTCCCAGTGTCAGACCCTCAGTGCTCAGATCTCCCCTCTATGCTCAAATCATACCCCCTTGCTCAGATTACACCTCCATTGCTCAGATTACATCCCCCATGCTCAGATAAGACCCCCCCATGCTCAGATCAGACCCCCATGCTCAGATCAGACCCCCCCATGCTCAGATCAGACCCCCCATGCTCAGATCAGACCCCCCATGCTCAGATCAGACCCCCCATGTTCAGATCAGACCCCCCCATGCTCACATCAGACCCCCCATGCTCACATCAGAGCCCCCCCATGCTCACATCAGACCCCCATTGCTCAGATTACACCCCCCATTGCTCAGATTACACACCCCATCGCTCAGATCAGACACCCCATCACTCAGATCAGACACCCCATCGCTCAGATTACACACCCCATCGCTCAGATTACACACCCCATCGCTCAGATCACACACCCCATGGCTCAGATCAGACCCTCATGCTCAGTTCTATACAAAAAAAAAATTGCCTACCTCTCCTCATCTGGCACCTGCTACTCTGCAGGTTTGAGACACTCTCCACTGTGACCCGATGTGCACAACGTCAGGTAATAGTGCGTGTCTCCAGGTACTACGTTCTGACACTGTGTGCATCAGGATGTAGTGGAGAGCAAGCTGGAGCTGCAGAGTAGCAATTGTGTCCGATCAAGAAAGGAGATCTGAACATGGGATGGAGAGTGAGCAGGCCTGACTGCTTCCTGGCTCCACCGCTAGAGCCACACTTGAAGAGCCAAAGAGCCGCATGTGGCTCAAGAGCCACAGGTTGGCCACCCCTGGCCTAAAGCTATGCATGTTGTGATTTAGTCTGATTTCCTGGGGTAGGGCATTCCAGAGAACCGATGCAGGTCGGGAGAAATCTTGGAGCCGGGACAGAGAGGTTCGGATTTTTGTGGAAGTCAGTCGTAAGTCATTGGCTGAACGGAGAGCACAGGTGGGGTGGTAGACAGATATAAGGGAGGAAATGTAGGGGGGTGCAGCAATGTCGAGAGCTTTGTGGGTGAGGACAAGCAGTTCAAATTGGATTCTATACTGAATGGGCAACCAGTGCAGTGACTGGCACAGAGCAGAGGCATCAGAGTAGCGGTTGGACAGATAGGTGACCCTAGCTGCTGCATTAAGAATAGACTGGAGCAAGCAGAGTCTGGTGAGGGGAGGCCAATTAATAGTCAGTTGCAGTAATCGAGACGGGAATGGATCAGGGCAACAATGGGCGTTTTTGTTGTTTACATAGTGAGAAAGGGGCGTATTCTAGAGATGCTTTTGCAGTGCAGGCGACATGAGCGGGAGAGAGACTGAATGTAGGGGGTGAAGGAGAGATCATTGTCAAACGTCACACCAAGACAGCAGGTGTGCTGCCTAGTAGTGATGATGGTGTCGCACACTGAGAGGGAGATATCAGGTTTGGTTAGGTTAGTAGATGGAGAGAACACAACAAGTACTGGTGTAACTATAGGGGTTGCAGCAGTCGCAGTTGCGACCGGGCCCCTAAGCCAGGGAGGCCCAGAGAGTCCCCCATGCCAGTGGTGCTCTACTTTTCCCTTTATAAGATGCAGATAACATGCATCTTATAAAGGGAATACTAGTGAGCGCTTCCGTAATGGAAGTGCTCGCTAGTATGCAGGAGGAGGGGGAGTGAAGCGTTGGTAGCGCTGTACAGTACTTACCCCTCCTCCTGCTCTCTCTTCCTGAGGCCCGCGCTGCTGTGTCTGGACTGCCTGCAGAATCAGGACGTACAGAACGCACTCTGACATGACGCTGCAGGAGGTCAGGTGACTGCAGCGTGGGCCCCTGGAAGAGGTGAGAGCGGGGAGACCGTCTGAAAGGGAGAAGAGTGGCAGGAGAGGTAAGTTATATTTATTTGTTTTATTGTCTGATCTGAGGTCTGACATGGGGGCAGGAAAGGAGAGTCTGAAAGGGGGGTCTGAAATGGGAGCCTGAAAGAGGGGTCTGAAATGGGGGCCAGAAAGGGGGGTCTGAAATGGGGGCCAGAAAAGGGGATCTGAAATGGGGGCCAGAAAGGGGGGTCTGAAATGGGGGTCTGAAATGGGGGCCAGAAAGGGGGATCTGAAATGGGGGCCAGAAAGGGGGATCTGAAATGGGGGCCAGAAAGGGGGGTCTGAAATGGGGCCAGAAAGGGGGATCTGACATGGGGGCCAGAAGAGGGGGGTCTGACATGGGCCAAAAGGGGGGGTCTGACATGGGGGCCAGAAGGGGGGTCTGATATGGTGTGCCAGAAGGGGAGGTCTGATTATGGGCCTGAAGAGTCTGAAGGAGGTCTGATTAGGGGTATGACTGGGGGTCTAGAGAGGTCTAATGGGGGTCTGGAGGTCTATGGGGGTCTGGAGGTCTAATGAGGGTCTGATTGGTGGTCTGGAGGTCTAATGAGGGTCTGATTGGTGGTCTGGAGGTCTAATGAGGGTCTGATTGGTGATCTGGAGGTCTAATGAGGGTCTGATTGGGGGTCTGGAGGTCTAATGAGGGTCTGATTGGGGGTCTGGAGGTCCGGTCTGGTTGTTGGATTTGTGAGAGAGCTTGTTGTGCTGCACCCTGGGACACGATGGGTTCAATTGATTAAGGAATGTGACTAAAACATGTGAGCTGTACATGGGGGAGTGGAGGGGAGGGGGCAGATGTGGATGGAAGGTAATGGAGGAGGAACAGGGCAGCGAATGTGAAGGTAGAGAGCAAATAGAAAAAGTGATATACAGACAAGGGAAATAAGGAAGAGCGTGAGGATATGTAGCACGGATAGCCTGTCTCCTGCCCCGTCTAACTGCCATGTTTAACTGCATTACACTTAGCTATGAAGACAGTTCGCGATAGAAGATCCGTGCATGGGCCCCGCACCCGTGCGCTCCTTAAGTTGTGTGTACATTTATAGGACGGAGTATGAATGGAACTATGGGAAGTCAGCTGGTTTTAGGCTAATTAACAAGCTGATTTGCACACCAGAGATAGGGAAACTCTAACCTCACTGCATACAAGGATTGATTTTAGCAATTACAATCTGTGTACAAATGAATGAATGGTCAATAAGTATTAAAGGAAAACAGTCACCATGATGAACCCTCTAACTTAGGGCCAAAGGTATTCCTAGGGCTTCAAAAGGGTTTCCATTAGAATAATTTTTATAAAAGGAGCAGAATGGGTTAAAAATAAAAAAGAATCATTTTCGCCTAACACTCTCCAGCTGCTGATGTTCCCCTACTGCTCCGGCCTTCACTTACCCACTTCAGACAGTGATTGCTGAGGGACAGTCCAAGCCCTGTGTGTTGAACCTGGCAGCATGAAGTAAAGCAGTGGCAGAATGGCAGCAGAGTGGGATTGGTGAGGAGGAAATTATTTTCTTTTTTATTGCATTTCGTCCCCTCTTTTAAAGGGCATCTGTCAGCAGATTTGTACTTATGAAACTGGCTGACCTGTTACATGTGCGCTTGGCAGCTGAACGCATCTGTTTTGGTCGAATGTTCATATGTGCCTGCATTGCTGAGAACAATGATGTTTATATACATGCAAATGAGCCTCTAGGAGCAACGGGGCATTGCTGTTACACCTAGAGAATCTGCTCTCTCTGTAACTGCCACGCCTTCTCCTCTTTGATTGACAGGACCAGGTGAGATGACGGCATTTGCAGAGATCTGAACCCCCTGGAATATATACAGTGCATTTGGAAAGTCTTCAGACCCTTTCTCTTTTTTCACATTTTGTTAAGTTGCAGCCTTGTGCTAAAATAAAAAAGGTCTCCCATCAATCTGCACTCAATACGCCATAATGAGAATGTGTAATCAGAATTTTTTTTAAAAGGAAAAACTAAAATTTTGCATGGAAATAAGTACTCAGACCCTTTGCTTTAACACTTGACATTTAGTTATGCGGGTCACCCATTTCTCTTGATCATTTTTGAGATGTTTCTACACCTTAATTGGAGTCCACCTGTAAATTCAGTTGATTGGCCATGAAATAGAAAGAAACCCCCATGTCTATATAAGGTTTCACTGATTACAACACAAATTAGACCAAGGACGGATTGGCCATAGACCTTACTGGGAAATTTCCCGGTGGGCTGATGCTCAGAGGGCTGCCTCACGGCCGGCCAGTGGTAGTTTTTGGGGATATATTTATTTTGTGCTCCTGGCAGTTGTCAGGTCTGGTCACCAGAGAACATAGGTTCTATGTTTTGCTTGGTATTCTGAGTTTTTGTGTGTTTCTGTTTAGTGCCTACGCCTTGACTTTAACCATGTTCATACTGTGGGTTGTTTTGGAGCCAACGCCCATCTTCATGTTTGGTTTGTCTACTTAGGGTTAATACTCAGGTGCTGGGCTGAGTGGCTTCTCTGAATCTAGTCCATTCAGAACCTGGGGGTGGGATATCTTCCTGCATAAATACCTACCTTCCTCTCTGCTCCTTGCCGGTTTTTGCAAATCCTTGCTATTCCTGCTTGTGCGTTGTATCATGTGTATTCTACTGCTTATTTGACCCTTGGCTCGTACCTGAGTACTCTACCGTCTTCTGATTTTATACTGACGTTATCTCTGGTTTTCTGACACGGCTAGCTGACGATTCTTCTGTGTTTTGTTCGTCTCTGTTTGTTTTCCCTTTTCCCTGCACCTTAGTCAAGAGTAATTGCAGTCCTCGTGGTTGTCGCCGTGTCGCCTAGGACACGGAGGCAATTAGGCAGGGACAGGGGTTGGGGAGAGCTCAGGGATCACATCTCCCTTTTCTGTGTACCCCAACCTTGACAGAAAAACCGGCCAGAAATAAACCTGCAACCTGTATACGGCCAGTTACGTTTATTCCACCTATGGAGCAAATGTCAGTGGTGGTATCTCAGGTCCAGGCCTTGACCAATTTGGTTCAGGATCTTGCTACTCGCCTTCAGGTTCAGGAAAACATGCAGGCCTCGGTTCCTGTGTCTGCACACCAAGTTCCTACACCTGCACCTGAACCTAAGGTCCCCCTTCCTGATTTTTTTTACGGTGACCGTAAGAAATTTTTTCTGTTTCGGGAAGGATGTATTTTGTATTTTTCTTTACGACCTCGGTCGTTTGTAACTGAAGCGCAAAAGGTGGGTTTGGTTATGTCTCTCCTGCACGGAGACCCCCAAACCTGGGCCTTTTCTTTACCCACTGCCTCTCCTTTGCGCTCATCCCTTGACGAGTTTTTTGTTGCGCTGGGTCAGATATATGATGAGCCAGATCGCCCAGCGTTAGCTGTATCCCAGTTATTGTCTCTACGTCAGGGTGGACAGATGGCAGATGATTACTGTGCTAGTTTTAGACAATATGTGACCGATTCCGGGTGGAATGATAGGGCTTTGAAAGACCTTTTCATGACTGGACTGTCTGACCGTGTGAAGGATTTGTTGTTAGCCCATGCTGAACCTAAAACACTTGACGTAGCTATGACCCTGGCAGTCCGGGCAGATAGACGTCTAAGAGCCAGGCGACCTCCTCGGGTGTCTCCTGCTCCTCAGCCAATCCTCAATCCGGTCTCCAGCCAATCCGGACCGGAACCGATGGAACTCGGCAGTATTACGCCTAAGCAGAGAAGGGAACATCGTACGAGGAATCATTTGTGCTTCTACTGCGGGAGTCCGGATCATCTGCTGAATACCTGTCCGAAGAAAACCTCAGCAGGAAAACTTCCGCTCCTAGACAGTTATCGGGAGGACTGTCTAGGAGCTCAGGTACTCCCTTATGATTCTAAAGTATTTTTGCCCTGCACCGTCTCTTTCCAGTCAGCCTCACGTGTTGGACAGGCTTTTTTGGATTCTGGTGCAGCCGCCAACTTTATTGATTTTGAATTTGTTTCCCAAATTGTGCCTTCTTTGATTCTCTTGTCCCCTCCTATCCAGGTGTCTAGTGTTGACATGACCCCTCTGCATGCCGGGTTGGTCAAATTCCATACTCCTGAAATAAGATTGGTGGTGGGTGCACTACATATTGAGTATTGTTCTTTCCTTGTAATGAAAGATTTGTCTGTGGACATTATTCTGGGTCTTCCTTGGCTTCAGCTGCACAATCCGGTTATTGATTGGGTGAGTCAGGAATTAGTTCACTGGGGCCCTCAGTGTAAGGCCCATATGTCTCAAGTTTCCCTTTGTTCTACCAATGTATGTGATTCTGAGATCCCGGAGTTTATTTCAGATTTTGCAGACGTTTTTTCGAAAACCTCTGTCTCAAGTCTTGCCTCCACACAGAGACTTTGATTGTAAGATTGATCTATTACCTGATGCCAAGTTACCTAAGGGTCGGATTTATAATCTGTCTGTGCCAGAAAGAGAGTCTCTAAAACAGTACATCGATGAGAGTTTGGCTATAGGACATATTCGGCCTTCCAAATCTCCTACGGGGCTGGTTTCTTTTTTGTTGAGAAAAAAGATGGGGGTTTGAGACCATGTATTGACTACCGTGAACTTAATAAAATCACTGTTAAAAACTCTGGACTGCTTCCCCTCATCCCGGACCTCCTGAATCAGGTTCCGGGGGCCAACTGGTTCTCCAAGTTAGATCTACGGGGAGCTTATAACCTGATTCGGATCCGGGAAGGGGATGAGTGGAAGACAGCTTTTAATACGCCTCTGGGACATTTCGAGTATCTGGTTATGCCTTTTGGTTTAAGCAATGCCCCAGCTGTATTCCAAGGTTTTATGAATCATATCTTTCATGACTGTATTGGGGTTTTTTTTGGTGGTTTATCTGGATGATATCCTGATATTTTCTTCTGATCTTGATTCACACCGTAAACATCTTCGTCTGGTGTTGTCCCGTCTGCGTAATCATTCTCTGCTAAACTAGAAAAATGCATTTTTTGTGTACAAAAAGTTTCATTCTTGGGTTATGTGGTCACTCCTTCCGAGGTTCAGATGGATCCGTGTAAGGTTCAGGCAATCGCGGATTGGGTTCGGCCCACGGATTTAAAATCCCTTCAACGTTTTCTTGGTTTCGCCAATTATTACAGGAATTTTATCAAGCACTTTTCCGTAATTGCCAAGCCACTCACGGATCTTACCCGCAAGGGGGCTGATCCCAGTAACTGGTCTCCTGCTGCGTACTCTGCATTTGAGGAACTCAAGAAAGCGTTCTCCTCTGCGCCTGTATTAATTCAACCTGATCTCTCTCAGCCATTTATTGTTTAGGTAGATGCTTCCGAGGTTGGTGTAGGGGCAGTTTTATCTCAAGGGTCAGCTGCTCTCACTAACCTCAGACCATGTGCATTCTTTTCCAATAAATTCTCATCTTGTGAAAGGAATTATGATATTGGGAATCGCGAGCTCCTTGCCATCAAATGGGCATTCGAAGTGTGGCGCCATTTCCTGGAGGGAGCTCTTCACCCAGTGACAGTGATCACTGATCACAAAAATCTTGTGTACTTGGATAATGCTAAACGTCTCAATGCCCGTCAGGCAAGATGGGCGTTGTTTTTCTCTCGTTTTAATTTTGTGGTCACTTTCCGACCTGGTACCAAGAATGTCAGGGCTGATGCTTTGTCTAGGAGTTTTGGTATCCCTGAGGGTCCTGAGTCGGAACCTGGTAACATCTTACCGGCTGGTATTGTTTTGGCAGCCATCTCCTCTCACCTCTCAGATCAAATTCGCTCCAAACAAAATTCTGCCCCAAGAGACCTTCTGGAAGGCAAAATGTTTGTTCCCTTGTCCCTTCGATTGAGAGTGTTAGAGGAGACACACTGTTCCGTACTAGCCGGTCATCCAGGTGTTCGGGGAACACTAGATCTATTGAAAAGAAACTACTGTTGGCCACATATGAATACTGACGTTCATGCATTTGTTCTAGCTTGTCAGGTCTGTGCGCGAGGAAAGGTCCCCAGGAGACGTCCTAAGGGACCTCTTCTCCCGCTCCCAGTGCCAGACAGGCCTTGGTCTAACGTGTCTATGGATTTTGTTACCGATCTGCCACTTTCTCAATGGTTCTCTGTTATATGGGTGGTGGTGGATCGTTTCTCTAAGATGGGCCATTTTGTTCCGCTAAAAAAACTGCCATCAGCAGAGGAGTTGGCAGATCAATTTATTCAACATATTGTGCGTCTCCACGGTATTCCTGATGAGGTTGTGTCTGACAGGGGGGTACAATTTGTGGCTAAGTTTTGGCGAGCTTTCTGTTCTAAGCTTGAGGTAAAATTGTCCTTTTCCTCTGCCTTCCATCCCGAAACTAACAAGCAGACGGAGAGGATGAATCAAGAGCTCATGCAGTACCTTCGTCTTTTTGTTTCTGACTGTCAACATCTGTGGGTCTCGTATCTTCCGTTAGCAGAGTTTGCCATCAACAATCACACTAGTTCATCCACACTCACATCTCCTTTCTTCTGTAATTATGGATTCCATCCCAGGTTTTCCTTCTCGTCATCGTCAGTTTCGGATACCCCTCGCGCTGAGTCCATAACTAACCAACTGTGCACAGTGTGGTCGGAAGTTCAGCAGAACTTGAAAAGAGCACAAAGTTTAATGGTCCATTCATCCAGAAGTAGGCGTACTGTCTCAGAAACTTTTGTTGTGGGTGACAAGGTCCTATTGTCTACTAAGAACCTTAAGTTGAAAGTTCCGTCTCTGAAATTGGCTCCTAGGTTCATTGGTCCATTTACCGTAACTCATGTTATTAATCCTGTATCGTTCAAGGTGGCGTTGCCCTCTGACTGGCGGGTTCACAATACGTTTCACAAGAGTCTGTTGAAACGCTATGTGGATCCTGTGGTACCCCTCCCTGACCCTCCCTCGCCATCTGTGGTGGAGGGTGTTAAAGGAGATATTAATTATTGGTATTTTGGGACGTACCAATAATTAATATTCATAAATAGGCAAAACCCGCTTCCGCTAGTTCCGCCTATTTATGCCTAAGTGATACTCTATTGCCTTTCACACAACCTAAAAGGGACTCAAAGTACACGTTACAAAAATACTATGCACACTGTATTATAAATAATAACAATATTTATTATTTATCAACAATACAGTACAATAAAAACCCTAACTACACTATACAATCCCGCTTAACTCCAACCACGTTACTTACTAAACAATACACACTCACACATATAAAGCAGCCCTCCCCAGCCTAATCTAATTACTGTCCCTGGGAACAAAGGGGTTAATTGCAGGAAGCAACACAAGGGGTTTTGGCAGGGAAGGGGTTATAGGATTGGTGGTTCAGGGGTATGGACAGGAACACAAGGGGTTAAATCAGGGTAGCAGCAGAGCAGGGGTTCATGTGGGGTTGGCAGGGCTGGGTTCTGGGAATGTAGGGATAATGGGTCCAGGGGCTTGCAGGGGTTCAGTAAGGCAGGGGTTAACAGGGCACAGGGGGGGGAGCAAGGGTCTGGAGCAGGGGTTGTTGGTGGCAGGGTTATCAAGGGGTATGCAGGGGTCACAGGTATAGGACAGGGGTTATCAAGGGGTATGGATCTGCAGGGGCTGATTGCATTGCAGGGGTCAAGGCAGGGCACAGGGCAGCAGCAGGGGTTAAATCAGGGCAGGGTACTAGGGGTTAATTGCAGGGCAGGGTAAATAGCAGGGCTGGCAAGGGTTAAAATAGGGCAGCTGGGGTATCAGGGGTCTGGAGCAAGGGTTACATTGGTGGTTCAGGGGATAGAGGTACTTAGCCAGTCTCGTCTCCAGGGGGGTGCTCGTTGTCTAAGGAGATCCTCGCTTGCTCGTTCGTCCAAGGGGGAGATTCTTCTGCTGGGGAGGCACGGCTCAACTTTAAGAGCGCAGCGCGATCGGGTTATTTAAACCCGGTCGCGGTCGCTCCCGTGCTCCCGCGCTGCCGGCGAGCGAGCGCGCCGGCAGCCGTGTGCACGAGCGCCGGCGCGGTGCTATGACGTCACCGCGCCGACGCGCGCTGTTTCCCGGGCGGAGGATCTCTTTGATCCTCCGCCTGGGGAGCGCACTGTATCTCCGGCGCTTGTAATCACAAGCGCCGGAGGTACGCGCCGGACAGAGACAGGGAAACCTATTGTTTCCCTGTCCTGTTAATTGCCCCCAGCAGCGCTGAGGGTAATTAACAGAAGGGACAGAAGATCATATAGATCTTCTGTCCCTTTGAAGTACCTGGGACTGGACTAATTAGTCCAGTCCCAGGACTCCAGCTATCCCCAGCAGATGGGCCATTGTCCATCTGCTGGGGGCTATGGGGGGGCACCCTGGTTATTACATGTATATAGATACATGTACATAACTGGGGATCATGTACATGCATCTATATACTACTGGATGAGATGAAGGGGGCATGAACAGGGGCCAATGGCATAACAGGGGGCATTATATATCAACAGGGGGCATTATACATATATATGGGGATATATATATAAATATATATATATATAGATATAGGTGCATGCAAATGGGGGCACATGCACACATATCTATATATATACAATGTTAGAGCACCTGGTGGATATCCACATCCACCAGGGCTTCAGGCCTACGTAGCCATGGGGCCGCAGACCCTCAATTAGGGCCACCCATATATGCATGTACATATGGGTACATGCATATATTGTAGGCAGCACCCACACTTCCTTCTACAATCCCCCTGTTGTCGGGAACACGACAAATTTTTTGGGGGAAGTGTGGAGATCTATCTGCCTCCCCCCCCCCACACAATGGATACCAATTCAGGATGGACTGAAGAATGATCCGGTCCTTAGGTACTGAGACATCACCCCTCGTGGTTACGCGACCTCTTCCCTGCCCTTCACCGTAACCTGACATCTCCGTCCACAGATCAAACTATCCTCGTCGTCTTCTTATCTTGCTTGCAGATTCTGTCTTTGAGGAAGTTCTTTCATGGACAGAAACGCAGGTCTTTACAAGGCAGGTCAGACTTTCTGGAGTGTGAGGTGATGTCATAGCACCTAAATTCTAACTGCGGGAATAAACACCGCACTAACTGTCATTCAGTCCATCCCTTATGAACTGTACCATTCATAGGGTTGGAGTGGCAAATATTTTACAGAAGGGACCTGTCCCTAACGTGCCCTATTCTTTTCCCCACACACATACGGAAAACCACATGTAAACCCATCCCCCTGAATAGCAAATAATATACATCAAATGCATATAATATACACTACTATGGGGTTTCAGGATGGTGATGGTACTACATCCTGAACCCTCATAGGATCAAATGTAGTCCCTGGCTCCAGGACTTCACAGGAGTTATGTCCTGAGCCATTTTCTCCGGACATCTTCGTGATGTTCTATCTGGTTCTGGGGTGATAGTCCACAAGTCTCTTGCACAGTCCCATCCAGAACCAGACGAACCATCACCGAATTCATCAAAAAGAAAGGACGTGACCTTGGCTGAACCGTTATTCCCACCAGGACACGTCCGTCTTCTTCAACGCTCCAACCGGATCGCGTCTTCGTTCTTGTAGACTCTTGAAGATCTCGGCCAAAACTGAGCGGGATCCTCAGGAGCCAAACGATAGTGTCAGGGGGGGGGGGGACCATCCAGTTCCTTCCTTGTCCTCCTCTGGGTACTTTCTTATCTTCCTATGGTGTTCATATAAGGCAAGGGGGATTCCTAGGATAGAAGAAAATACCCAGCGCTCCTGAGGGATTTCTCCCCTCATGGCGCCTTTTTAGTGGCATACTTCCATCACCAATACCCTTGACCCATGTGATGAGAAAAGGCATTGGGTTGACCTTCATCCAACAGGACCCCTCGTTATCCCAACACAGGTGTAAGCCTATTAGGTTAGGATCACCGAGGGGAGCTGTGGACGAAGCACCATCTTTTTTCATGATGACACGGCATCCCCGCCTTTATCATGTGTTTCCAGTCTGACTTCCCCCTGTTATCCTGTGCTGTGGAGGTCAGCAATATCCGTGGCAAGGATCTTGTCTTGGCTCTGTAGGACTCCACAACACAAAAACACAGGTCACACTCTGTCGTCGACCACCCGGCGTCCAATCTCAGTCAGAGCTATGCCGCCTGTCTGGACTAGAGAGTGATTGCACAGTGCAACGTCACACTGATCCATGTGCCCATATTGCCTGTCCGCAATCCACTCCCTGCCCCGATCAGAGCATAACACAGCCCCACTGAAAACCCTGAGCAGAACAGTGCTACCTGTATCGATCTGAGGTCCTGGCTGCCCAGAGTAATCATCACACTGCACCGTGTACCGATGTTACCTGCTCGCAAACCAACACCTTCCTCAGTCCACAGTATAGCACTGCTCTACCCACAGTAGACACCAGAATGAACCAAAACAGAGGAGACCGGACTCATAGCAGGGGATGCAAATTACAAAAATCAGCAAAGCTGAACACACATGTACACCAGGACTACCGCCATCAACCTTAAAACATACAAACAGGTAACACAGGACACGGACATGCACAGGGAACGAACGATGTAACAAATAGCACAGGGGTATCAAACATTCTCTAGCCTATATTGGCCATTTTGACCCCTCAGCACCTGATGAGGCATCCGCTGAGTGGTGACTCTTTTATGGCCAATCTGACTAGTCCCAACTGTACAGTTTGTTACCGGGATTGTCTTACTGGACACATTGCAATGACCTGCACAAGGGCAATTCCTTGCAATGTGTCCTTCGTTCCCACACCTAAAACACCTAATTGGTCTTTGTGTCCTATTCTTACCTGACCTGCAGTGTTTCGCTATATGACCTAAGCCAGTACATGCAAAACACCTGATGTCTGCCCTGCATGGCTTAGGTCTGTCCACACTGCAGTCGTGCTCCCTTCTCCTATACTGTTCCATTCTCAGGGAGGCACTTCTCACAGTATTTTTATTATAACAAATCGTTGGACTCTTTTTTTCTATCTGAACAGGCTCAAATTTAGGTATATTTGGCCTGTTACTGATATCTCTCCCCCCTTTTTGCCCTGAACAGGGCAAAATTTTTGGAGAGTCTGGCCCTGACTTTACAGAAAAAGAAAGGGCCGGCACCAACTTAGAAAAATTACTGATGACTTGTTGCATGCCGGTCATCAAGCGAGACCTTACAGCAACCTCATCATTTAGTTTGGCGAGAGTCACGGCAGTAGAGGCAGCCCGTTCCTTGAAGGCCTTGATCTCAGCATAAGACTGAGTCAACTGAGCCTCAATTTCCTCCTTTTGCCTCTGCAACTCTACCAACTGTGACTCTATTTTAGCCACTTGCGTCTCTCGGTCAGCAGAAGACTGCACATTCACTGCCAGCTGTGTCCGCAATGCCGAAACCTGCTGCACATTACTGGCACAGCACTGGCAATGAATGGTCGGAGGAAATGTCTCCGCTGACTGAGAAACCCGCGCAACATGCTCTGGCTTCCAAATGCTATCCTCAAATGTATGTACAAGTTTGGCTAGCATTTGGAGTCGCCTCGAATCCTTGTTCAATACCATCCGTTTATTGACACAGAGCTTGTCATAACTACAAGTCTGTGCCAACAAATCGGACCACAACATTTCTGTGGAGGTGTATGAGGTGGGGAGGATGGGATTGAAAGTGCTCTTCTTAGCTAGGTGTAGCAGTGTGGAGAAGTCCATACTCACTTTTTTGGAGGTCGCCATCTTCTCTGGAGCTGGTCCCAGTTGTCCTTTGGTTGCTGCCTGGAGAAGGTCCTGTAGTATCCGGAACGCCTTCTCCCGTCCAGCTGGACTTCTTTGGCTCAGTCCACCGGCGATGGTCCTCTCTTGGTGATAGTATGGATCTTCTTCCTTGGCTCTCTTGTACGTTGTTTTTTTTCTCAGTCGTGTAAGTGCAATAGAAAAACAGTTACACACCTATTAAAACCAAAAGATCTAGGTTCTTTTGCGAGAGATCTTGCACTGTATTTAGCTTTGACTTGAGAAATCGCGTTACCTGTCCGAATTACCAGGCCCTTGGACGCACAGAAACCACTGTCCGCGTCCCTATTGGCTGGCTAATTCACAGAATAAGCGAATTCTCTCTGTCGTTGCTAAATACGGATACAAAGTCCACGCAAGGGGCCTGGCTCGCCAATGTTAAAGGAGATATTAATTATTGGTATTTTGGGACGTACCAATAATTAATATTCATAAATAGGCAAAACCCGCTTCCGCTAGTTCCGCCTATTTATGCCTAAGTGATACTCTATTGCCTTTCACACGACCTAAAAGGGACTCAAAGTACACGTTACAAAAATACTATGCACACTGTATTATAAATAATAACAATATTTATTATTTATCAACAATACAGTACAATAAAAACCCTAACTACACTATACAATCCCGCTTAACTCCAACCACGTTACTTACTAAACAATACACACTCACACATATAAAGCAGCCCTCCCCAGCCTAATCTAATTACTGTCCCTGGGAACAAAGGGGTTAATTGCAGGAAGCAACACAAGGGGTTTTGGCAGGGAAGGGGTTATAGGATTGGTGGTTCAGGGGTATGGACAGGAACACAAGGGGTTAAATCAGGGTAGCAGCAGAGCAGGGGTTCATGTGGGGTTGGCAGGGCTGGGTTCTGGGAATGTAGGGATAATGGGTCCAGGGCTTGCAGGGGTTCAGTAAGGCAGGGGTTAACAGGGCACAGGGGGGGAGCAAGGGTCTGGAGCAGGGGTTGTTGGTGGCAGGGTTATCAAGGGGTATGCAGGGGTCACAGGTATAGGACAGGGGTTATCAAGGGGTATGGATCTGCAGGGGCTGATTGCATTGCAGGGGTCAAGGCAGGGCACAGGGCAGCAGCAGGGGTTAAATCAGGGCAGGGTACTAGGGGTTAATTGCAGGGCAGGGTAAATAGCAGGGCTGGCAAGGGTTAAAATAGGGCAGCTGGGGTATCAGGGGTCTGGAGCAAGGGTTACATTGGTGGTTCAGGGATAGAGGTACTTAGCCAGTCTCGTCTCCAGGGGGGTGCTCGTTGTCTAAGGAGATCCTCGCTTGCTCGTTCGTCCAAGGGGAGATTCTTCTGCTGGGGAGGCACGGCTCAACTTTAAGAGCGCAGCGCGATCGGGTTATTTAAACCCGGTCGCGGTCGCTCCCGTGCTCCCGCGCTGCCGGCGAGCGAGCGCGCCGGCAGCCGTGTGCATGAGCGCCGGCGCGGTGCTATGACGTCACCGCGCCGACGCGCGCTGTTTCCCGGGCGGAGGATCTCTTTGATCCTCCGCCTGGGGAGCGCACTGTATCTCCGGCGCTTGTAATCACAAGCGCCGGAGGTACGCGCCGGACAGAGACAGGGAAACCTATTGTTTCCCTGTCCTGTTAATTGCCACCAGCAGCGCTGAGGGTAATTAACAGAAGGGACAGAAGATCATATAGATCTTCTGTCCCTTTGAAGTACCTGGGACTGGACTAATTAGTCCAGTCCCAGGTCTCCAGCTATCCCCAGCAGATGGGCCATTGTCCATCTGCTGGGGGCTATGGGGGGGGGGGCACCCTGGTTATTACATGTATATAGATACATGTACATAACTGGGGATCATGTACATGCATCTATATACTACTGGATGAGATGAAGGGGGCATGAACAGGGGCCAATGGCATAACAGGGGGCATTATATATCAACAGGGGGCATTATACATATATATGGGGATATATATATAAATATATATAGATATAGGTGCATGCAAATGGGGGCACATGCACACATATCTATATATATACAATGTTAGAGCACCTGGTGGATATCCACATCCACCAGGGCTTCAGGCCTACGTAGCCATGGGGCCGCAGACCCTCAATTAGGGCCACCCATATATGCATGTACATATGGGTACATGCATATATTGTAGGCAGCACCCACACTTCCTTCTACAGAGGGTGATCTCGAGTATGAGGTAGAGAGGATTGTCGATTCCAGACTGGTCAGGAACTCTCTTCAATACCTCATTCATTGGAAGGGTTTCGGTCCTGAGGATAGATCTTGGGTCCCTGCTAGGGATGTTCATGCTCCACGATTGGTTAAATCTTTTCATCGGGACTATCCGTCTAAACCATCCTTAGGGTCTAAGGGTCCGGAGGCCCCTCGTGGGGGGGTACTGTCAGGTCTGGTCACCGGAGAACATAGGTTCTATGTTTTGCTTGGTATTCTGAGTTTTTGTGTGTTTCTGTTTAGTGCCTACGCCTTGCCTTTAACCATGTTCACACTGTGGGTTGTTTTGGAGCCAACGCCCATCTTCATGTTTGGTTTGTCTACTTAGGGTTAATACTCAGGTGCTGGGCTGAGTGGCTTCTCTGAATCTAGTCCATTCAGAACCTGTGGGTGGGATATCTTCCTGCATAAATACCTACCTTCCTCTCTGCTCCTTGCCGGTTTTTGCAAATCCTTGCTATTCCTGCTTGCGCGTTGTATCGTGTGTATTCTACTGCTTATTTGACCCTTGGCTCGTACCTGACTACTCTACCGTCTTCTGATTTTGTACTGACGTTATCTCTGGTTTTCTGACACGGCTAGCTGACGATTCTTCTGTGTTTTGTTCATCTCTGTTTGTTTTCCCTTTTCCCTGCACCTTAGTCAAGAGTAATTGCAGTCCTCGTGGTTGTCGCCGTGTCGCCTAGGACACGGAGGCAATTAGGCAGGGACAGGGGTTGGGGAGAGCTCAGGGATCACATCTCCCTTTTCTGTGTACCCCAACCTTGACAGCAGTATTTTGTGATAGACTGTGGTATTTGGCTCTTTTGGGGTGGTATAATGTATCACAATATGGTACTGCTGGCCCTGCCTTCCATCAATTTGAACCCAAATACAAAATGGGGCCACTTTTAGTATTTTTTTCCAGGGCCATGTTAAGTTCCCAATTCACCCCTGCATTAGACCAAAAACCATGCCATGAGAAGAAAAGAACTGGCTGTGGAGCTGAGAGACAGATTTTTGTGAAGGCACATATCTGGATGAGGGTACAAAAAATTCTGCTGCAATGAAAGTTCCTAAAAGAACAGTGCCCTATTTAATTCTTTAATGGAAGTACTTTGGAACAACCAGGACTCTTCGTAGAGCTGGCTGCCCCACCAAACTAAGGAATCAGGGGAAAAGGGCCTTGGTAAGAGAGGTGACCAAGAACCCAATAGTCACTCTGTGCTGATGCTGTGTGCAGATGGGAGAAACTTCTCGAAGGTCAATCATCACTACAGCTGTCCACCAATCTGGGATTTATGGCAGAGTTGCCAGAAAGAAGCCTCTCTTCAGTTAAAGACACATGAAAGCCTGTCTGGAGTTTTCAAAAAAGATTCAAAACAAGATTCTCTGGTCTGATATAACTATGATTGAACGTTTTGGCCTCGGTTCTAAGTGTCATGTCTGGAGGAAACCAGGCACTGCTTATCACTTGCCCAATACCAACCCTACAGTGAAGCATGGTGGTGGCAGAATCATGCTGTTGTTGTGTTTTTCAGTGGCTGGACAGGGAGTCTTGGCAGGATTGAGGGAAAGATGAATAAAGCAAAGTACAGAGATATTCTTAATGAAAACCTGGACCTCAGACTGGGCTGATGATTCACCTTCCAAGAAGATAAAGGGGGAGATATATCAAGACTAGCAGATCCATCCTTGATCTCCCTGCGCTGGCGTGAGATGCGCCTGATTTGTTAAGAAGAATAAGCCAGGCGCAAACCAGGTGCAAACTGAAGTCTATGTTGACTTCAGCTATAACTTCTGCCACTTTCTGGCAAAAGTTATAGTAAATGTGGGCGGTGGTGTAAAGCCACGCCCCCTTCTGCAAAGCCACTAGGCTTTTCTCAGCACTTCTGAAAAGTGCAGAGAAGCTCAAAAAGTTACAAATTATGGTGCACACATGCCATTTGACATAATGTGCAACTTTTTTACAGCACCATTGTGGCATATAGGCCTTGATAAATGTCCCTCAATGACATACAGCAGACAAGACAACATAGGAGTGGCTTAGGAACAACTCTGGGAATGTCCTTGAGTGGCCCAGACAGACCCCTGACTTGAACCCAATCGAACATCTGTGGAGAGATATGAAAATTGCTGTCCACTGACAATCTCTATCCACCCTGACATAGCTTGACAGTATCTGCAAAGAAGAATGGCAAAAATTCCCAAATCTAGGTGTTCAAACCTTGTGGCATCATACCCAAGAAGACCGGAGTCTGTAATCACTTCCAAAGGTGCTTCAACTAAGTACTCAGTAAAGGGTCTGAATACTTACATCTATTCAATCTTTTTAATAAATTAGCATTAACAGCATTAACATCCTGTTATTATGGGGTATTGAGTGCAGAATGATGGAAAAGAACAGTTTTTATTGTGTCTTTTTTAGAGCAGGGGTCTGTGAAAAATTAAGAGACAACTTAGTTACTCACTTAAATCAGTATATCCAAATATATGGCAGCCATTCAATTCTAGTGGAGTGTTTGTTGAATTCCATCACAGGCACACTTTATTCTACATATTAAGGTGCTGATTAGGTGATCACCAAAACCAAATCTTATTTAACGAGTGATAGTATAAAAAACACTCCTGTGGTTATCACTATTCCCTTGCTATAGAAGTAAAAATCAGGGTTATTCGTCTAAATATTGATTTCTGGACTCTACCAAAGTTAAAAATTAGTACTGCATTGTAGGCTAGATAGATAGATATGAGATAGAGAAGTAGATAGGTACTGTATGATTTTTAAATAATTAAATTGAATTTTATTGCATGAAATAAGTATTTGATCACCTACCAACCAGCAAGAATTCTGTCTCTCATAGACCTGTTAGTTTTTATTTAATAAGCCCTCCTACTGCGCATTCATTACCTGTATTAATTGCACCTGTTTCAACTTGTTACCTGTATAAAAGACACTTGTTCACACACTAAATCAATCACACTCCAATCTCTCCGCCATGGCCAAGACCAAAGAGCTGTCTAAGGACACCAAAGACAAAATTGTAGACCTGCACAAGGCTGGGATGTGCTACAGGACAATAGGCAAGCAGCTTGGTGAAAAGGCAACAACTGTTGGAGGAATTATTAGAAAATGTCAGAAACACAAGATGACTGCCAATCTTCCTCGGTCTGGGGCACCATGCAAGATTTTGCCTCGTGGGGTAAGAATGATTCTGAGAGTCTAGGAATCAGCCCAGAACTACATGGGAGTACATAGTTTATGACTTGAAGAGAGCTGGGACCACAGTCTCAAAGATTACTGTTAGTAACTCTATGCCGTCATGGATTAAAATCCTTTGGGACACGCAAGTTCCCCCTGCTCACGCTCAAGGTCCCCCTGCAGCAGGCCCATTTGAAGTTTGTAAATAACCATCTGGATGATCAAGAGGAAGCATGGGAGAAGGTCATGTGGTCAGATGAGACCAAAATAGAACTTTTTGGTATCAACTCCACTTGCCATGTTTGAAGGAATAAGAAGGATGAATACAATCCCAAGAATGCCGTCCCAACTGTGAAGCATGGGGGTGGAAACATCATACTTTGGGGGTGCTTTTCTGCAAAGGGGATAGTATGATTGAACCGTATTGAAGGGAGAAATGGATGGGGCCATGTATCACAAGATTTTGGCCAACAACCTCCTTCCCTCAGTAAGAGCATTGAAGATTGGTCATGGCTGGGTCTTTCAGCATGACAATGACCTGAAAACACAGCCAGGGCAACTAAGGAGTGGCTCCGTAAGAAGCATTCAGGGTCCTGGAGTGGCCTAGCCCGTTTCCAGACCTCAACTCAATCGAAAATCTTTGGAGGGAGCTGAAACTCAATGTAGCCCAGAGACAGCCCCGAAACCTGAAAGATCTGGAGAAAATCTGTATGTGGGCCAAAATCCCTGCTGCAGTGTAGTCAGGAACTATAGGAAATGTTTGACCTCTGTAATTGCAAACAAAGGTTTCTGTACCAAATATTAAGTTCTGTTTTCCTATTGTATCAAATACTTATTTGATGCAAGTAAATTGTAAATTAATTCTTCAAAAATCATACAATGTGATTTTTTGGATTTTTCTTTTTATTCTCTCTCTCACAGTTGAAGTGTACCTACGATACAAATTTCAGACATCTCCATTCTTTGTAGGTGGGAAAACTTGCAAAATCGCCAGTGTATCAAATACTTATTTTCTCCACTATAGATATACACAGTGTGATTAAAAAACAATGGTGCAAAATTATAGCCTCAGATATGAAATTCACTTTTGCACTGACATGTTGTCTCGGTCCTTTAGATCCTGTGCTGGGGAGGGGGGGTGGCTTGAGGACAACACTGGTGAATTATTTATTCCTGCATGACTGTTCCAGTAGAGTTTCATTCAGGTATCGGCAAACATCCAACTAGAAATGAAGAGGAGCACCATCCTGCTGATAGTCTACTTTATATTGCAAGGTAGGAGTGTCCAGTAAGAGAATCCTTAACAAAAAAGAAAATACTATAGACTTAGTGCCTGCTCATTGTACAGAACACATTTACTTTGGGTGAGTCCCTCATGTGCCCAAAAAGGGCACATGGGTTTTCTGAGTCTCAGATTCTAACATTGTAGTGATTCACCATTCCATTTAGGTGAAAGGTAGTCTGTCAACAAATTTGTCCTCATCCAATCTGCCCTCCAATTCAATCCAAAAATCACAGTCTTTCTGTCACGGACATACCGAGACACATAGACATCTCTGTGACAGTGAGTAGCAGGAGATCTTTGAGACTGGCAACATGTGATTTGATTTGACATGTTTACCTTGTGGATCAATAGGAGTCTGTGTTTCTGGTACTGGCCACACCCTTAGCTTCCAGGTGTTGCTATTGGGGTCATTTAACTTTCCCTCTTTATAATTGTTTCTCCCATTATGCTGTGCACTTTATAGCTTCAGTTGGACCTGTGGATAGCTGGTCTTGGTTCCTTGTGCTGCCATAGCTTCTTGGAAGTTGTGTGACCTTTCCCTTTTGTTTCTTATTTTGCTTTTTCTGTTTGTTGCATTTCCTAGTCGTTTTGTATCAGGCCTCAGGGAGACCCCCGTTCATCCTTCCTTAAGAAGAACAGGCTGTATCTTTCCTGTCATTAGTACCAGGGTCCTTTAGGTTAAGATAGGACTTTAGGCATTCCTGTGTATGAACTCACCTACCTTTGGGGTCTGTTCATACTGGTAGTCAGTCAGGGCTTTGGTTAGGGTTTTCTCTAGGAGGTGTCCTTTTTCCTTCCCTAGTTTTTAGGCCTTATTTCCTTTTCCTTTCCGTCCTATATTCCGTGTGGGGTTTCCCTCTCACACCAGAGCGTGACACTTTCAGAGTGTCATCCATTTTCAGCTCCTGAATAATTTTTATTCTGTATGTCTGTTGTAAGATGTGCCATGCCACTTTTTCATAAGATATCCCATATCATGGTTTGTGGCACTTGTATTTCCATTCTAGTCAGCCTGATTGATTTGCTAGGACGATGCTCGTACATGGCTCGATTCTTGTTCACTGTATCTTATTAAATGTTTGGGTGGCCCAGACTTTTCCCATGACATAAGCAGCCATTGTTTATACGCAAAATGCAGTTTCTATGCGGGGGACATTTACCAAATTTATTTCCTGATATTTCACTGTACTGTCATAACAGACCCTGTTCTTGCAAATTCTAACACGCAAAAAGCTTTTTCTTGATGCAATGTTGCCATCTTAAACTTCCTCTTTGTGTTCATGAAAACTGTCTAAAAGAAAGCTCATTTTGTTCTTTGGCAGGCAGCCACCTAGCTTTAGCTACTACTTGTAGGTGGCTGCCTCTCTTCTGCCTTCAGAAAAGAAGATCTCGAGGTCACGCTTGGTCAGCAAGATCTCTTGGAAAAGTTTCATGAGAGTGAGAACTTTCCTCAGAATTTTTTCTGGAGGCAATGGATGAAGACCGCAGAGCTCCATAGTCTATTTTAGTGGGGGGTCCCCACAACTCATTCACTGGACCCCAAAATGATTGTGGAAACCATCCCCATCATCTTCCTAAACAAGGAAATTATATTTTGGAAGAAACTCAAGTCAAATGCGTTTCAACAATTACATTCTGACTCCCCTGAAACACGTAACACCATGTTTGCGGTATTATCATATTTTTCGCTTTATAATATGCACCTGATTATAAGACGCACCTAGGTTTTAGTGGAGGAAAATCTGAAAAAAATATTTTTCTTCAGACCTCATATTAGACCCCCAATCTTCATTAGACCTCAGCTCAGCCCCCCAATCTTCATCCGAACTCCAAATGAGAAACCTAGTCTTCATCAGACCTTAGTTCAGATCTCCCAATCTTTATAAGACCTCCCAAACCGACCTCCAAACTCTATGAGTACTCAGATCAGAACCCCAATTTTATCAGACCCCTCAATCAGAGCCATAAAGTTTATCAGACCTCAGAGTTGAGCCCCCAATCAACCCCCAATCTTTATTAGACCCCAGAAAAGATCCCCAATCTGTATCAGACCTTAGATCAAACCTCAATGACACCCCCAATCCTCATCAGACCTCAGATCAGACATAAATAAATTAACTTACCTCTCCTGCTCAGGACAGAGCACTCTTCCTGCACTCACCACTCCCTGGTCTTCTTCGGGGCTCCTTGGGATTGCAAGTCCTGATGCTATATGCCAAAAACTTTGCCTTATAAAGCGAAAAATACGGTATAAAAGGGCGCATGGGGTGGTTTGAACAATCAATAATAACACCTACCCATGGCAACAAAACTTGTTTGAATAATTTTCCACATAGCAGCAGTGAAGCGTTTGACTCACATGATTTATTTCAACATAGATGCTGTGGGTCTCTGCTTGAGGTAAAAACTGTAACACACTCCACAGCATCCTCTGAAAGGAAAAATTGAGTGAGCTACAAATATTGAGCGTACACCTGTCAAGTAGAACCCCACTACCAAAATTATTCTCTCACAGATGGTCCATAGCTGAATCTCCTGAAGTAAAAAAAAATTAGCACAGCTGGACTTTTGTTCCTTTTTAGTTAAAGAGCATGATTTAGTTCTCAGAAATCTAGGGCATACCTGACATTCAGGCCCTTATTGTCCTAGAAATAGACAAATGAATACTGTAACCTGGAAAATAGTAATCTATTTTGTCCAGAATTAATTTACAGAGTTAAAATGAGATATATGGCATATAAATTCTTTTCAGAATTAAAGAGGTCCATACAGCCTAAGAAACCCTTCTGAAGGTTGTTTACATAAGTCCCGGGGCAGACGAAAGATTCACAGGAACGATTTATAAAATTTTTTAAGATATATAATTTGGAAAAGGAACCTCAACAAAGCCAAATTTGTACAAGAAACCACATTCAGTAAGCATGGAGTTATCTATTATTTCCCGTCATTACATAGACTCACGGGAAAGGATCTCCACAGATCGTTAGGTCAGAAATGTGATAATTGGGGTTTTACAGGATTTTAATATTCATGATATATCTTAAGGATAGGTCATCAATATCAGATTGTGGGGGTCCGACACCTGGCAAAACCGCCGATGAGCTGGTTGAAGAGAAGGCTGTGCTCTGTGTGAGCGCAGCCTTCCCTTCATTGTTTACCTGCTTGCCATCGACATTGCAGCGATAAGCAGGTGTGATTACAAGCCGTCCCATTCACTTCTATGGGACGGCTCGTTCCCATTCAACTGTATAGAAAGGAGCCGTCCCATAGAGCCTACCCTGAGGATAGGTCATCAATATTTTTAAAAAAAAACCTTTAACAAGGAAGGTTTCCAGGTTTCCTTTCCAAAAAAAACATATATTACCGTAAAAAACTGTGTCTAGACATCGTATTAGACATTGCTCTTACTCAAGGGAAGATGTCCAAAACAGACAGAAGGAAAAAGAGTTGGATAAGTCACATTTTTCTGGTTGAAAAACCAGACGGGTAAATCAGTCCACTAATAAATGTAAAGGCTCTAAACCAATTCTTAAAGCCAAAGAAATTTCGTATGGAGAACATGGTGGATTATTCGATTTCTTTTTCAAAAAGACATCTAATCTAATAAAGATAGATATAAAATACACCTTCCATGCCACATACAGTATGTAGCTCATAAACACAAATGTCTACTACAATTCAAATGAAAAGCCATTTACCATTGGAATGTCATGGTGTTTGGCCTCTCCAATGCCCCTTACACTATTACGCATGTAATGAAAGCTCTAATTTCCGACTTGGGAACGTCAGGAATAACATGTACTGTTTATTTGGACAATCTCCTATTGTTTCATATGGCCTTAAAAATACTTTTAATCCAAAAAGATCAAATATTGAAACTTTGCGGAAGCAGGATTTTGCATAAACATAGAAATCTCCATACTATTCCCCACAAAGTGCTTAAAAGGGTTCTCTTGGATCTTAATATTGATGGCCTATCCTCAGGATAGGTCATCAATATGAGATCGGCAGGGGTCTGACTCCCTGCACCCCTGCCGATCAGCTGTTTCAGGAAACCGTGTCGCTCACCAGAGCTCCAGTGAGAGTTGTGGCCTCCTCACGACTTACCAAGCACAGCACCATCCATTGGATAGTGGCTGTGCTTGATATCGCAGCTCAGTCCCATTCACTTGAAAGGGACTGAGCTACACCTAGGCCATGGGACTGATGAACATGACATCACATGGTCTATGAAGGGGATCAGGCGCTTATGAAGTGCCACAGCCTCTTCATACAGTTGATTGGTGGGGGTGTCGGGAGTCGCACCCCCTGAAGATAGGCCACTAATATCAAAATCCTGGAGAACCCCTTTAACCTTTCTAGGGTTCACTTTGGATATGCCAAATTTCAGTATATGCAATATTTATATTTAAATAGTAAAGACTCTTTTGTTTATTTATCTTTATATAAAACATTGGGAAGGGGGGGGTTATACTGTCTATCGCTTGCAGTACATGGCAGTCTCCCCTTTCTGCCCGCTGTTCCAACTCTGTACTAGTACTTATTATGGCACATAAAAGCGGACACCTTCTGCATATATAAGAGTAACAAGAGTAACAAAATAAGCAGTAGTAGATGGCAGAACAGCAAGCACGGGGGCGCAGACAAGGGCTGGGGTGGGGCACAGATAAAGGCCCTGGTGGCACAGGCCAGGGCCAGGGGGTGCAGATAACGGTCAGGGGCTGCACTGAAAGGGCCAGGGTGACGCACACAGGGGCCAAGGGGGCACAGACAAGGGCCAGAGAGGCGCACACAGGGGCCAGGGCTGCAGACAAAGGCCAAGGGCGGCACAGATAAGGGCCAGGGCTGCAGACAAATGCCAGGGAGGGGGCACAGATAAGGGCCAGGGCGCAGTCAGGGGCCAGGGAGGTGCAGACAGAGGCCAGGGGGGGCACAGGCCAGGGCCAGTGGGGGCAGACAAGGGCCAGGGGCTGCACTGAAAGGGCCAGGGAGGCGCAGACAGTGGCCTGAGGGCACAGACAAGGCCCAGAGGGTCGCAAATAGGGCCAGGAGCTGTGCTGACAAGGGCAAGGGGGCCATAGGCATACCTGAAAATTCCTGTGACTGGTGTGCGCTTCTGTGCCGCTCCTCTTGCCTGCCACGCTCTTTCTCCTGCCTGCTGCTCCCTCCTCGGGTCAGGACTGGAACTTGGTGGGCGGGCCTAATTAGAACAGTGCGCTGCCGGCTTGATTCCTGCAGTTCTGCACTGTCTGGCAGTAAGAAGAATCACTGGGAGGCAGGGGCGGGCTGGGCCGGGGGGCAGGAGGGCAGATGCCCCCCGGGCCGGTGTATGTCAGGGCCGCCATGGCTCCTGAACTCAATTGTATCTGCATCCACTAGATGCAGATACAATTGTGCCAGTAGCAGCCAGCGCAGGCGGAGCAGGGAACCTCTGGTTCCCTGCTCCGCTACTCCCGGTGGCCGGCGCACACAGATGTGACGTTCCTCGGGAGCAGACCCGCCGGAAGAGGCCGGGTCTGCATCGTGGGACCGCGCCTGGACAGGTGAGTATTAACTGCCCTCCCCCTATGCTCTCTATATGCACCCCTTAACCTAATACTGCCCCCTGCCTCCCTATTACTGACCCCCATACTGGCCCTGCCTTACCCTAACCCTAATACTGGCCCCTGCCCACCTAGTACTGACCACCCTGCCTTACCCCTGACCCTATTACTGGCCCCTGACCCCTAATACTGACCCTGCCTGACCCCTAACCCTAGTACTGGCCCCTGACCTCTAATACTGACCTGCATTAACTCATAACCCTAATATAGGCCCCTGACCCATAATACTGGCCCTGCCTGACCCTTAATCCTAGTACTGGGCCCTGACCTCTAGTACTGGCCGCTGACCACTTATTTTGGCCCCTGACCCCTACCCTAGTACTGAGCTCTAACCTTGGACCCCTAACCCTGATACTAGCCCCTTACCCCCTAGTACTGACCCCTAATACTGGCCCTGTCGCACCCCTAAGGCTACTTTCACACTTGCGTCAGCAGGATCCGTTTGTGAGATCCGTCCAGGCTCTCATAAACGGATCCGTCCTGATAATACAACCGTCTGCATCCGTTCTGAACGGATCCGTTTGTATTATATTTTACATAGCAGAGACGGATCCGTTCAGAACTCCATTGAAAGTCAGTGGGGGACGGATCCGTTTACTATTGTGCATGAGTAAACGGATCCGTTCCCATTGACTTACATTGTAGTCATGACGGATCTGTTTCCATTCCGCTCAGTCAAGCGGACACCAAAACGCTGTCAGAGCGGAATGGAGACGGAACGGAGGCAAACTGTTGCATTTTGAACGGATCCTTTTCCATTCAGAATGCATTAAGGAAAAACTGATCAGTTCAGGACCATTTGTGAGAGCCTGTGACGGATCTCACAAACGGATCCTGCTGACGCAAGTGTGAAAGTAGCCTAACCCTAGTACTGGCCCCTGACCTCTAATACTGGCCCCTGACCCCTACCCTAGTACTGACCTGTAACCCTGGACCCCTAACCCAAATATTGACACCTAATCCTGTCCCTAACCCTAATATTGACTGCTAACCCTAATACTGACCCCTAATACTTTCCCTATCTCTAATACTACGCCATACAGAACCCTAACCCTACTACTAACCCCTAACCCTGAGGCTACATTCACATGACCATATGTGTTTTGAGGTCCACAAATTGCGGATCCACAAAACACGGATACTGGCCGTGTGCATTCCACATTTTGTGGAACACACATGCCCAGCCCTATGATAGAAATGCCTGTTCTTGTCTGCGATTGCGGTCAAGGATAGGACATACTCTATCTTTTTTTTGCGGGGCTTGCGGAACGGAACTTAGGATTTGCGGCCCCTTTGAAGTGAATGGAAATACGGTTGTTTGAATGTACCCTAACGCTGCCTCTAACCCCAGTACTGGCCCCTAACTGATACTGACCCTAATTCTAATACTGGCCCTAAGGGTGCATTCAGACAACCGTATTCAGACGACCATATTTCTAAGTCTGAATCTGTTCCGCAATTTTGCCGAACGGGTGCGGACCCATTCATTTCAATGGGGCCGCAAAAGATGCGGACACCACACCATCCCCGCAAAAAATATAGTGCATATACCCTATTCTTGTCCGCAAGAATAGGCATTTCTATATAGGGCTGGCACTGTGCGTTCCGCAAAATGTGGAACGCACAAGGCCAGTATTTGTGTTTTGCGGATCCACAATTTGGGGACTGCAAAACACTTTCGGTCGTCTGAATGTAGCTTTATGCTTATACTACGCCTATCCCTAATACTGACCCCTAACCCCAATACTGACCCCTAACCCCAATACTGGCCCTTAACTCTAACACGGTGACCATAATATATGACTGTCCACATATATCTCTACACACTGCATTTTTTACACCTGACATATACACACAGAGTACTGATATGTCAGGTAGAAGGTATAATAGATGCAGTGGGTAAACGTATATAGTATATACAGCAGTGTACTGATATGTGAGGTACGAGGTATAATACATGCAGTGTCTACAGGTATATAGTATACAACGCAGTGTACTCATGTGAGATACAAGGTATAATTTATACATCACACCTCACATATCAGTACACTGTTGTATATATTATATATCTGTACACACTGCATCTAATATACATCATACTTCACATATGAGTACACTGCTGTATATACTATATATCTGTACACACTGCATCTATTATACCTCATACCTCACTTATCAGTACACTGCTGTATATACTATATATCTGTACACACTGCATCTATTATACCTCATACCTCACATATCAGTACACTGCTGTATATACTATATATCTGTACACACTATATCTATTATACCTCGTACCTCACATATCAGTACACTCCTGTATATACTATATATCTGTACACACTACATCTATTATACCTCATACCTCACATATCAGTACACTCCTGTATATACTATATATCTGTACACACTATATCTATTATACCTCACATATCAGTACACTGCTGTATATGCTATATATCTGTACACACTGCATCTAATATACGTCGTAGTTCACATATCAGTATACTGCTGTATATGCTATATATCTGTATATACTGCATGTATTATAAAAGTATAGATGCAGTGTGTACAGATATATATACAGCAGTGTACTGATATGTGAGGTATGAAGTATAATACATGCAGTGTGAACATATATAGTATATACAGCAGTGTACTGATATGTGAGGTATGAAGTATAATACATGCAGTGTGTACAGATAAATAGTATATACAGCAGTGTACTGATATGTGAGGTATGAGGTATAGTACATGCAGTGTGTACAGATATATAGTATATACAGCCGTATACTGATATGTGAGGTACGAGGTCTAATAGATGCAGTGTGTATAGATATATATTATATGCACTGCTGTATATACTCTATATACCCACTGCATCTAGCTTGTCATGTGACCGTTAGCAACTTGTAGCCAGTGACGTCTCACCCACTGCAATCTAGCTTTTACCGAGTATTATAATACAGTGTGTGTACGCTGTATTCAGAGGGCACACTGAAGGGTCACTATAGACAAATGGGCACATATACTGCAAGAGGCAAAATACATAAAGGGGGCACACTGAAGGGGCACTATACACAAAGGGGCACATATAAGAGGCACGTTTTATAAGGGGCACCAAGCATGTGGCACTAGCATTAGGGGAACTGTGTGTGGCACTATAAACAGAGGGCACAGGGCATATGACACTATATACAGAGGGCACAGAGCATGTGGCACTATAAACAGAGGACACAGAGCATGTGGCACTATATACAGAGGGTAAAGGGCATATGGCACTGTATACAGAGGGCACAGAGTATATGGCACTATATATAGAGGGCACAGGGCATATGACACTATATACAGAGGGCACAGAGTATGTGGCACTATATACAGAGGGCACAGAGCATTTGGCACTATATACAGAGGGCACAGAGTGTGTGGCACTATATACAGAGGGCACAGAGCATGTGGCATTATATACAGAGGGCATATGGCACTGTATACAGAGGGCACAGAGTATGTGGCACTATATATAGAGGGCACAGGGCATATGACACTGTATACAGAGGGCACAGAGTATGTGGCACTATATACAGAGGGCACAGAGTATGTGGAACTATATACAGAGGGCACAGAGTGTGTGGCACTATATGCAGAGGGCACAGAGCATGTGGCACTAATGCTGCTGTTATATTCAGGGCACAGAATGTGGCACTAAGATGAGTTTGTGTCACTATGCAGGGTGCCAATGTGTTGGTAAAGCGTGAAGCTGAAGACATCTTCTCGGCAAAATCTGCAAAGCTGCATTGTGGATGGGATGAGTCGTCATGGTGGTCTGAACCAGATGGGGAAGAACTCAGGAAGAGACGTCACCTGTAAGTCACTAAATGGAAATTATTATTATGCTACTGACTGTGTATGATGGGAGCTGTAGTCACCTGGATGATCTACAGCTGATGATGGGTGGTAGCATGCTGTTTTGCGCAACAACTCCCAGCATCCCTTTACACTTGTTCAGGCCATACTGGGAGCTGTAGTTTCATATGGCGAGGGCTGACCTGACTACTCAGATGGTATCTGTACTAAACCTTTAAAATCTGGTAATGTATTTATGTATTGAACTTGGTTCTGTTGCTGTATTTATGTAGAGAACTTGGTTCTGGTGATGTATTTATGTATTGAACTTGGTTCTGGTGCTGTATTTATGTAGGGAACTTGGTTCTGGTTCTGTATTTATGTATTGAACTTGGTTCTGGTTCTGTATTTATGTATTGAACTTGGTTCTGGTGCTGTATTTATGTAGAGAACTTGGTTCTGGTGATGTATTTATGTAGAGAAATTCGTTCTGGTGATGTATTTATGTAGAGAAATTCGTTCTGGTGATGTATTTATGTAGAGAACTTGGTTCCGGTGATGTATTTATGTAGAGAACTTGGTTCTGGTGATGTATTTATGTAGAGAACTTGGTTCTGGTGATGTATTTATGTAGAGAAATTGGTTCTGGTGCTGTATTTATGTAGAGAACTTGGTTCTGCTGATGTATTTGTGTAGAGAACTTGGTTTTGGTGCTGTATTTATGTATTCAACTAGGTTCTGGTGCTGTATTTGACTTATGGGTTTAGTTATGGTGCTATATTTCTTGTTGATTTTGTTGCTGTATTTGATGTATGGGCCTGGTTCTGGTGTTGTATTCATGCAGTGAACTTGGTTCTGGTGCTGTGTTTGACTTCTAGGTTTGGTTCTGGTGCTGTATTTATGTAGAGAACTTGGCTCTGGTGCTGTATTCATGTAGAGAACTTGGTTCGGGTGATGTATTTATGTAGAGAACCTGGTTCCGGTGCTGTATTTATGTAGAGAACTTGGCTCTGGTGCTATATTTATGTAGAGAACTTGGTTCTGGTGCTGTTTTTGATTTATGGGTTTGGTTCTGGTGCTGTATTCATGCAGTGAACTTGGTTCTGGTGCTGTGTTTGACCTCTAGGTTTGGTTCTGGTGCTGTGTGTATGTAGTGATCTTGCTCTGTATTTGTGTGTTAAACATACATCTGATGCTATACGTCTAATACTATCCATTCACATTTGCGCTTGGGTCACAGATTCTGTTAAAAAGACCGGGCAGAAAAGTTCTGCATGCAAGACTTTTTTGTTCGGTAAAGGAGCAGCATCCTGAGCAGACCCTATTGTACTCAATGGAGTCTCTTCAGCTCAGGGGTTCGTAAATCTGCCGCCTTTTAACCATTTAAAGCCCATTTACCTATACCGGCTTTATGGTAGGCGGAGTTAAACAGGTTAAGGGTGGGCCGCTACACATGGGCCAGTGCTGTGTGCTTGCCACCCAGGCTAAAATTTGCCAGCCAGCCCCTGCTGGGAGGGGCATGGGGGTGCGATGCGGTGGAAGAATGATGATAGACAACAGGCCAGGCCCCCAATGTCGCCGCACTGTATGTGAAGGGCCTGGCCTTAAAAACTGTTTTAAATAAACAAGAAACTTTAAAACTTGACTGACACGCTGCCGGGCCCCTTGTCAGCCCGGGCCCCGAAACAGCCGCTTCCCCTGCTTCCCCGGTAGTTACGCCACTGACGATGTCAGTCTTACCGAGCGCTACACCCATTCTCCTCCCCTAATGAGGACAGTCTGCGCGCCAAAAAGAGCGCTTTTAAATTCACTGTTTTTACTCTGTGATCTGTAATAGTCCTGATGAAGGGGGCCGTTCGCCCCTGAAACGTGTTGACCTGCAATAAAGTACATTATATGCTTTTACTATACTTACCTGAAGTCTGACTCCCTGCTGACAGCACCAGAGAAGTTGTTCCATGGATTTCTTCCTTCCTCTGCTGTACATAAACTTCAGTATATGTGTTCCAAGAGAGAAATAGTTCAAAGTACTGGCATTAATCATCTCTGATAACAATAGTGGTGGGGTTTTCTTGCCACTTCTTAGGTCCTCACAGCGTTCCTCCAGCTCCTCCTCTCCCAAAGAAGGCTTTCAGTGCAGTCCTCCTAGTCTTCACTGCCACTTCCTAGAGCAGTGATGATGAACCTTTTACAGAGTGCCCAAACTGCAAAGTAAAACCAACTTATTTATTGCAAATTGCCAACATGGCAATGTAACCTTAATACTACAGTCCAGTATAGTATATCCTCCATGTACTTTATCATGTAGCTATAATAGCCTGCCTGCATTCAGTGCGCTGCCTGCGCTGTTCATAGTGCGCCCTGCACTGATGAATGGCAGGAAAAGTCTAAGGCATATTGGTACACCAAAGACTTTTTCCAGGGTGCGGGTGCCCACAGAGAGGGCTCTGAGTGCCGCCAATGGCACCCGTGCCATAGGTTCGCCACCACTGTCCTAGAGGGTCACCTAAGAAGTGGCAAGAAAATCCCCACCATGCCCTACTGCAGATAGTCAAGAGATTCTCCCTGTTGACGACCTGTGTGAAACCAATCAGCATTTGTACTGCCCTGAGAAGGAGGCGGAGGCTGCAGACCCCAGGCATAGTCGTGTTGGAGGTGGTGGTAGTAGTAGCCCCCGTAGCCATGCTATTGGTAGTGGGGGCAGCGGCAGTGGCAAGCGGGGAAGACCAGGGGAGGGGGATCAAAGAACCCACCAAGATATCCCACAGGACCACTGGACAGGACCTGGGAGCCGGATCAGGGTGCTGAGGTGGATGCAACACCAGAGGAAAAGGGTGATGACGGCAGCAATAAACAGCAGAGGCCAAGTATCTCCCAAAGAACAGCCAGGGCCATGTCTGCTTTGGGATCTGGTGATGCCGCAGACACAGTGGTTGGGTTAGGCCCAAAATTTGCCCGAGTTAAGCCCAGCTCAGCTGCCTCTACCCCTGCGCGAGTATCTCCCATCTGGCAGTTTTTTTTCACACTGCTCGAATACAAAAGCATTGTCTTGTGCAAGCTATGCAAGAGCAAAATAAAACGTGGGCAGGCTAACACAAACGTAGGCAGCACATCTCTATTAAACCACACGAAGCAGCATCAGCCCATCCCATACGCAAATAGAGGTGGCAGCCAGCCACTGCGGCAGGAGTTCCCTCCTTCTCTCGATCCACTTTGCGACAGCCAGGCCACAGCCAGTGGTGCAGTGCTTTCTAAATAAATACACTGGCTTCTTACATGACGAAGGAGCTCTCCTGGACCTGCAGTGACAGAATGGCTGGCCGCTACACTGCTTAATCAGCAACGTGCCAACTTATTGGAATTCGACATTGCACATGCTTGAGCATCTTTACGAGCAGCGAAAAGCCATGACCAATTTTGTCATGCACCAGACAGCCTCAGCACCAAGGTGCATGCTGCGAGGTCAAGCAGTAGCAGCTCATCCGAGACACCTGTCAGGTGCTGAAGAGGCCACAAAGTTTGTAAGCAGGGAAGCAGTGACAACTGCGGCATGAACAATGTCATCCCTCTCATATTTATCTTAGAACAAACGCTGACGCTCATGCAGCAGGGGACCACAGCGGAAGAAGAGCAGCTGACGCATCTTGCTGTCTGTCCTATAGCTGTTGGGGGACACACAAAGGGAATCTGCTATAGAGGAGAAGGATGCCGAAGATGAGGAGCTGCCACTGCAAGAGGAGGAGTCGGAGGAGCAAGTGGACAATGATTAGGACAGCACTGGCCAAGACACCCAATTGTCTCAGTGGGGGATGGAGCCAGAAAGAAGTGACTCCTCGAGCATGTTGGGCAGAATGGCCATCTGTATGTGGGCTTGCTTACACAGTGACAGGGGTTTCATTGACATCAAGCAGTCTAATGATTACTGAATAGCCATGCTTTTAGACCCTAGATACCAACGCAAAATGGGGAATGCTTTCCTCTAGTAGAAAGGGAGGACAAAATACGTATGCCATGAGCATGTCTGCAAGGGTGGCCACCCTCCAACCCACACAGTCACCCCACCCCCTGCGCCATGAGCAGCAGAAGCTGCACCAGCCATTTTAGTCTCCTCAACATGATGGAGCAGTTTTTCCATGTGCCACGCCTGGCTGAGGCCAGTCAGCAAGCCAACAGCTCCCGCCTCAATGCCCAGGTTCAGGTCTACCTAAACTATGGCCAGTGTCTGTCTCGTACTCAATTCCATGACCCCATGAAATTCTAGGGAGACAGACTGGAACAGTGGCCCAAACTGGCACAGTAGTCTCTCTTTTTTCTTGCTCTGCCTTCAGTGCCATCTTGGTGAGGGTTTTCGGAGCCGCAGAGTTTGGGGGTGTTTGGTGACATCCAAACGGACCAAATTGTCCTCTGCCAGTGCGCAAAACATCACTTTTGTCAAAATGAACCAAGCCTGGATTCAGGAAGATTTTCACACTCCTTCTACTGATTCCGATGTATAGTCCTTGCCCACCTCCCCTTGCTAGCAGTGCCCCATTTTGCCACTGTTGTTGTCTATCTGCCTATTATGTATGGCTGCTGCGGCATCATGCTATTAATGCCTCTCAATCATCAGTTTACGTGTAATCAGTTTCTACACGGTTGAAATTTAAAAATTCTGTATGTCATTGCTTATAGATAAAAAAATGCATTTTGGGGGTGGGGGGTGGTTAAATTTCTCTAAGGCGCAGCATAAATGTATGTGATTACTAACTCAATACCAACATCTTCTCCCAGTCCAGGCAATGCTGGGGCCTGCACAGGGGCTGGCTGGCAAATTTTAGCCTGGGGGGCAAGCACACAGCACTGGCCCATGTGTAGCGGCCCACCCTTAACCTGTTTTACCTCACCTACCATATAAACCGGTATAGGTAAATGGGCTTTAAATGGTTAAAAGGCGGCAGCTGGTTGTGTTTTCATGTTGGATCCCAGATACAGAACATGGCTGAGTCCGTAGCAACAGCCTGATTAGAGGGACCAGATTTACCAACCCCTGAGCTGAAGAGACTCCATTGAGTACAATGGGGTCTGCTCAGGATGCTGCTCCTTTACCGAACAAAAAAGTCTTACATGCAGAACTCTTCTGACCGGTCTTTTTAACAGAATCTGTGACCCAAACGCAAATGTGAATGGATAGTATTAGACATATAGCATCAGATGTATGTTTAACAAAAATGCAGAGCAAGAACCAAGATCACTACATACACACAGCACCAGAACCAAACCTAGAAGTCAAACACAGCACCAGAACCAAGTTCACTGCATGAATACAACACCAGAACCAGGCCCATAAGTCAAATACAGCAACAAAATCAACAAGAAATATAGCACCATAACTAAACCTATAAGTCAAATACAGAACCAGAACTAAGTTTACTACATAAATACAGCACCAGAACCAAGTTCTCTACATAAATACAGCACCAGAACCAAGTTCTCTACATAAATACAGCACCAGAACCAAGTTCTCTACATAAATACAGCACCAGAACCAAGTTCTCTACATAAATACAGCACCAGAACCAAGTTCTATACATAAATACATCACCAGAACCAAGTTCTCTTCATAAATACATCACCAGAACCAAGTTCTCTTCATAAATACAGCACCAGAACCAAGTTCTCTTCATAAATACATCACCAGAACCAAGTTCTCTTCATAAATACATCACCAGAACCAAATTCTCTTCATAAATACATCACCAGAACCAAGTTCTCTACATAAATACAGCACCAGAACCAAGTTCTCTACATAAATACAGCACCAGAACCAAGTTCTCTACATAAATACAGCATCAGAACCAAGTTCAATACATAAATACAGCACCAGATCCAAGTTCTCTACATAAATACAGCACCAGAACCAAGTTCTCTACATAAATACATCACCAGAACCAAGTTCTCTACATAAATACAGCACCAGAACCAAGCTCACTACATAAATACAGCACCAGAACCAAGTTCTCTACATAAATACATCACCAGATTTTAAATGTTTAGTACAGATACCATCTGAGTAGTCAGGTCAGCCCTCGCCATATGAAACTACAGCTCCCAGTATGGCCTGAACAAGTGTAAAGGGATGCTGGTAGTTGTTGCGCAAAACAGCCTGCTACCACCCATCATCAGCTGTAGATCATCCAGGTGACTACAGCTCCCATCATACACAGTCAGTAGCAGAATAATCATTTCCATTTAGTGACTTACAGATGACGTCTCCTCCTGAGTTCTTCTCCATCTGGTTCAGACCACCATGACGACTCCTCCCGTCCACAATGCAGCTTTGCAAATTTTGCCAAGAAGATCTTTTCAGCTTCACGCTTTACCAGCACATTGGCACCCTGCATACTGACACAAACTCATCTTAGTGCCACATTCTGTGCCCTGAATATAACAGCAGCATTAGTGCCACATACTCTGTGCCCTCTGTATACAGTGCCATATGCCCTCTGTATATAGTGCCACATGCTCTGTGCCCTCTGTATATAGTGTCACATACTCTGTGCCCTCTGTATACAGTGCCATATGCCCTTTACCCTCTGTATATAGTGCCACATGCTCTGTGTCCTCTGTTTATAGTGCCACATGCTCTGTGCCCTCTGTGTATAGTGCCACATGCTCTGTGCCCTCTGTGTATAGTGCCACATGCTCTGTGCCCTCTGTGTATAGTGCCACATGCTCTGTGACCTCTGTGTATAGTGCCACATGCTCTGTGCCCTCTGTGTATAGTGCCACATGCTCTGTGCCCTCTGTATATAGTGTCATATGCCCTGTGCCCTCTGTTTATAGTGCCACACACAGTGCCCCTAATGCTAGTGCCACATGCTTGGTGCCCCTTATAAAACGTGCCTCTTATATGTGCCCCTTTGTGTATAGTGCCCCTTCAGTGTGCCCCCTTTATGTATTGTGCCTCTTATATGTGCCCATTTGTGTATAGTGCCCCTTCAGTGTGCCCCCTTTATGTATAGTGCCTCTTCTGAGTGCCCCCTGAATACAGCGTACACACACTGTATTATAATACTCGGTAAAAGCTAGAATGCAGTGGGTGAGACGTCACTGGCTACAAGTTCCTAACGGTCACATGACAAGCTAGATGCAGTGGATATAATATATATCTATACACACTGCATCTATTATACCTCGTACCTCACATATCAGTACACTGCTGTATATACTATATATCTGTACACACTACATCTATTATACCTCATACCTCACATATCAGTACACTGCTGTATATACTATATATCTGTACACAGTGCATCTATTATACCTCATACCTCACATATCAGTACACTGCTGTATATACTATATATCTGTACACACTGTATCTATTATACTTTGTACCTCACATATTAGTACATTGCTGTATATACTATATATCTGTACACACTGCATCTATTATACCTCGTACCTCACATATCAGTACACTGCTGTATATACTATATATCTGTACACACTGCATCTATTATACCTCATACCTCACATATCATATCAGTACACTGCTGTATATACTATATATCTGTACACACTACATCTATTATACATCATACCTCACATATCAGTACACTGCTGTATATACTATATATCTGTACACACTGCATCTATTATACTTTTATAATACATGCAGTATATACAGATATATAGCATATACAGCAGTGTACTGATATGTGAGGTATGACGTATATTAGATGCAGTGTGTACAGATATATAGTATATACAGCAGTGTACTGATATGTGAGGTATAATAGATGTAGTGTGTACAGATATATAGTATATACAGCAGTGTACTGATATGTGAGGTATGAGGTATAATACATATAGTGTGTACAGATATATAGTATATACAGCAGTGTACTGATATGTGAGGTATGAGGTACAATAGATGCAGTGTGTATAGATATATAGTATATACAGCAGTGTACTGATATGTGAAGTACGAGGTATAATAGATATAGTGTGTACAGATATATAGTATATACAGCAGTGTACTGATATGTGAGGTATGAGGTATAATAAATGCAGTGTGTACAGGTATATAGTATATACAGCAGTATACTGATATGTGAAGTATGACGTATATTAGATGCAGTGTGTATAGATATATAATATATACAACAGTGTACTGATATGTGAGGTGTGATGTATAAATTACACCTTGTATCTCACATGAGTACACTGCTGTATATACTATATACGTTTACCCACTGCATCTATTATACCTTGTACCTCACATATCAGTACTCTGTGTGTGTATATGTCAGGTGTAAAAGATGCAGTGTGTACAGATATATGTGGACAGTCATATATTATGGTCACTGTGTTAGAGTTAAGGGCCAGTATTGGGGTTAGGGGTCAGTATTGGGGTTAGGGGTCAGTATTGGGGATAGGCATAGTATAAGCATAAAGCTACATTCAGATGACCGAAAGTGTTTTGCAGTCCCCAAATTGTGGATCCGCAAAACACAAATACTGGCCTTGTGCGTTCCACATTTTGCGGAACGCACAGTGCCAGCCCTATATAGAAATGCCTATTCTTGCGGACAAGAATAGGACATATGCACTATATTTTTTGGGGGGGAATGGAACTATGTATGTGGACAGTACATGGTGTGGTGTCCGCATCTTTTGCGGCCCCATTGAAATGAATGGGTCCGCACCCGTTCGGCAAAATTGTGGAACGGATTCAGACTTAGAAATATGGTCGTCTGAATACGGTCGTCTGAATGTACCCTTAGGGCCAGTATTAGAATTACGATCAGTATCAGTTAGGGGCCAGTACTGGGGTTAGAGGCAGCGTTAGGGTACATTCAAACAACCGTATTTCCATTCACTTCAAAGGGGCCGCAAATCCCAAGCCCCGCAAAAAAAGATAGAGTATGTTTTATTCTTGACTGCAATCGCAGACAAGAACAGGCATTTCTATCATAGGACTGGGCATGTGTGTTCCACAAAATGTGGAATGCACACGGCCAGTATCCGTGTTTTGTGGATCCGCAATTTGTGGTCCTCAAAACACATATGGTCATGTGAATGTAGCCTCAGGGTTAGGGGTCAGTAGTAGGGTTAGGGGTCTGTATGGCGTAGTATTAGAGATAGGGAAAGTATTAGGGGTCAGTATTAGGGTTAGCAGTCAATATTAGGGTTAGGGACAGGATTAGGTGTCAATATTAGGGTTAGGGGTCCAGGGCTAGAGGTCAGTACTAGGGTAGGGGTCAGGGGCCAGTATTAGAGGTCAGGGGCCAGTACTAAGTTAGGGGCCAGTACTAGGGTTAGGCTACTTTCACACTTGCGTCAGCAGGATCCGTTTGTGAGATCCGTCCCAGGCTCTCACAAACGGTCCTGAACTGATCAGTTTTTCCTTAATGCATTCTGAATGGATAAGGATCCGTCAAAATGCATCAGTTTGCCTCCGTTCCATCTCCATTCCGCTCTGGCAGCGTTGTGGTGTCCGCTTGACTGTGCGGAATGGAGACGGATCCGTCATGACTACAATGTAAGTTAATAGGAACGGATCCGTTTACTCATGCACAATAGTAAACGGATCCGTCCCCATTGACTTTCAATGGAGTTCAGAACGGATCTGTCTCTGCTATGTAAAAGATAATACAAACGGATCCGTTCAGAATGGATGCAGACGGTTGTATTATCATGGCGGATCCGTTTGTGAGAGCCTGTACGGATCTCACAAACGGATCCTGCTGACGCAAGTGTGAAAGTAGCCTTAGGGGTGCGACAGGGCCAGTATTAGGGGGTCAGGCAAGGCCAGTATTAGGGGTCAGTACTAGGGGGTAAGGGGCTAGTATCAGGGTTAGGGGTCCAAGGTTAGAGGTCAGTACTATGGTAGGGGTCAGGGGCCAGTATTAGGGTTAGGGTAAGTCAGGGCCAGTATGGGAGGTCAGTAATAGGGAGGCAGGGGGCAGTATTAGGTACTCACCTGTCCAGGCGCGGTCCCACGATACAGATCTGTGCTCTTCTGGCGGGTCCCCTCCTGAGGAACGTCGCAGGCGGCGCGATGACGTCATCGCGCCGCCTACGTCACATTAGTGCGCCGGCCACCGGGAGTAGCGGAGCAGGGAACCAGAGGTTCCCTGCTCTGCCTGCTACTGGCACAATTGTATCTGCATCTAGTGGATGCAGATACAATTGAGTTCAGGAGCCGCGGCGGCCCTGACATACACCGGCCCGGGGGGCATCTGCCCTCCTGCCCCCCGGCCCAACCCGCCCCTGGGCCTGCATCATGCCACTAATGTCTGAGGGTTAGTTTCGATGTACTCACTTTCCATACAGTTGAAATTGAAAAATCTTTTTTGGGGGTGGGTTAACACGATTGAAATTTTTTTTTTTTTTTTTTGGGGGGGGGGGCAATTATATGAGGCAGCATATGTACACAGAAATTTTCTCACACTCCAGGCAGGCTGAATGCGATCAATATACCTCTCCTTGCTGGCGGTGCCCCATCTTGCCACTCTTGCTGTCTGTTTGCCTACCTACCATCACGTTCTGTATGGCTGCAGCTGCGACCTGCATCATAGCAATAATGCCACTTGCCAACCATCACTTTCCCCAATCTTATAACATTGTATGTTTTAAACATCATTTGCCCCCGATAAAAGGGAAAATTTTTGAAAGCTTTGGAATATGAAAAAGCATGAGACATGTGCCGACACAGTGTCTTTTTAAACACGTTGTATGATAACGCTGTCCAACACTCGTTTACCCGTAGCTATTTATGTCAGTGTCAATCAGAAATCATTTACTACTGCTGTCATTGCGTTCCAGTATTTCAGGAGGGGGGATTTTGGAGGGGAAAAAAATTCATATAAAATAAATGAAAAGAGATAAGTCTTCCTACAAAATTATGGGGCACATTTATTAAGACCAGTGTTTTAAACACTGGTCTTAATAAAGGCCCATAGCTGGCAGTGGATCCGCCGAAGTTATGAAGAGGCGCAGGCCTCTCCATAACTTCGGTGCATCCAGAGCCAGTTCTAAATGTGAGACAGCTTCCGAGCTCTTAAATTTAGACCATTTTCTATACCTAAAAGAGGCATAGAAAATGGTGAATGAGACAGGCCTCCCCTCCTATCTCCTTCCCCGCCACGCACACACTTTTAGACCTGGTGTGAGTGGGGAAAAGTCGCAGATGGTGGCGCAACTAGCCATTGCACCTCCATCTGTGCCTGAAATACCCCTAATATAGGCCTATTTCAGTATAATAAATGTCCTCCCTAGGAGTCCTAGAGGGTTATATACCATCTTTCAGGGCAATTGGCACAACTTTCAGCGAATCAAACTCGAAACTGGTTCACTCTTCTCTACTGTGCTCCATAGCAGGCACAAAAGCTCCTGTGCCCCTCCTACATAGCCCAGTAGGTCAAACACACATTGCACTGCTGGGCTGTGTAGGAGGGGCACAGGGGCTGACACCTGGGCCTGCACACTCCTCCTGTACAGCCCAGCGAGTCTGATGTGGGGAGAGCTGGCAGTTTTGAGTTGCATGGTGAAGCGGGGAGTGGACAGCTCCCTGCTTCATCATTGCAATTAAAAGGGTTCTCCTGGATTTTAATGTTGATGACCAATCCTCAGGATAGGTCATCGTTTTCAGATCAGCGGGGGTCCGACAACTGGAACCCCTGCCAATCAGCTGTATGAGGAGACGGCATGCAGTGTGCACGTGCCATCTCCCTTCCTGCTCTGCCATAGTCGTAGCAGCAGCAGGAAGAAGGAAGGGAGACTGCACATGCACATCGTGCGCTGTCTCCTCATACAGCTGATTGACGGGGGTGCCGTACTCCATTGATCTGAAATTGATGACCTATCCTGAGGATAGGTTATCAATATGAAAAGCCCGGACAACCCCTTTAACTGTCTCTGCGTCCTAAAGGCACAGAGACAACGTAGAGCAAGACATACCTCAGACTTCCCAGGACTGCAGAACAGCCACCAAAATCCAGGACTCACCCCTCGGTCTGGGATGGTTGGTAGGTATGCTTTTGAGAATACACCACATTAAACCTCCTTCTCAACACTAAGTTTTCAGCTCCTGCTGTGTAAATAAGCCCCTCCCATTTCCAGTATAAGATCTTGCAGGGATGGGTTGATGAATTTCCTTCTCTGTAGCCAGGCTGCAACTGTCTTCTAGTCCAGGTACAGAAATCAAGCCTAGTGCTGATCGGCTAACCAGCTCTATGCTTGATTTCTGCACTGCTCCATAGCATTATTGCACAGCATCCTCTAGTAAGATGTCGTTTTGAACACCAGGGGGCAGCAGCCACTCTGATGTTGACGCTGCCTCAGCCAGCTACTGTTTGATGCTTGTGGTGAAGGCCCATCCATCAGCCCACTCTGCTCACAAACCCATCTGGCATTTGCCAGAACTGCCAGATGGACAGTTCGGCCATGCTTTAAGTACACTGCTATAGGAATATTACTGCTGCAACTGGCCTTGAATCTCTAATTTGGATGTCTATACTCAATTTACCTGCAACCTGGTGCAGGAGTATGTTAAGAGGACTCATACCGGAGTCCCCTTCATTATGTGTGAGGATTAAGCTCCTCTCAATGTTTTCTAAGAAAGGTTTGCAGCCCCTGTACAGTATATGTAGTAAAATTAAAGAACTCCCAACAAAAATTTTATTCCATGTCCTGCTAGAAATGTACATGATGTAATCTGTAGTGAATGTCATTTTCTTACCAGTGTCTGAATTTTTGACTTATATCATCCTGAAGTTTCTTATCTGTGTCATGTGACCAGCAATTAGACCCACCAACTCACACATAGACTTATGTGTGGACAGGAAGTCTAATTCTCTATGTATTCCTATGAGACTGAAAGTGAGGCTCCCACAGGAATGAATAGAGCAGTTACTGGCTTTCTGTCCTGGGTCAGTTGGAGGTCAGGGAATTGGTCACATGACCCAGCTACAATAAGAAGAGAGGTTTTTACTCACAGAAACAGTCACTGATAAGAAAATGACATTCACTACAGATTATATCATGCACCTTTCTAACAGGTCAGAGAATAAAAATTTTTGCGGGAGTTCTTCTTTAAAGAATCAATACTCACCCATTTTCTACACACCCCCTTCCAGTGGTGTGCTCGAGTTCTCTTTGCTGCTGACATCACCTTCCTGGCTGCAGCAGTGATATTCTGTGTACACAGGTTGAGGCTGTAGTCAATCAGTGATTGGCTTCAGCAGTGACCTGAGTACACGGAATATCACTGCTGCAGCCAGGAAGATGAGAGCAGTACAAGTTAACACTTCCAGGTAGCGGCACATGAACAGTTGCTGCTCCGGATGTGGAAGCAGAGCCTCTGCGCTTGCGCCACTACTCTGTGCAAGATAGTCAGCGCAGGGTGGAATATCTAGCCCTGTCGATCAAGCTGCAGGTGGGTGCTCTTCACCTGCAGATTTCAGCCTATACATTGCATTACTTAGCACTAGAACCAAACATGCTGTGAACTAAAAGGGGTTATCCGGGTTGCGTTATGATGAGTGCGGTGGCCAATTCTGGGGATCACGTGCCAGACATCGGGTACGTGATCCTAGCCCTAGCTAAAGATTCAGACTCGCGCATGTATTTAGGATTCTGACGCCGGGCTAGGATCACACCCCCAATATATGGCACGTGATTGCAGAAGTGGCTGCTACAGGGGACTGCGGCACTACCAGGATAACCCCTTTAAAATGTACACCTCAGGTCAATTTCTGACACAGATTTTTCTGACAGCATGTGGATAAATACATACAATGCAATGGCACACTGCCAACCAGATAAAGCACAAAATGCCATAGTAATATGAGGTATTCTTGTTTAGTAAATTAGAGATTCTTGGCAAATATATTTTGTACAAAATTATCTGAGCCCGTCCACCAAATCGTCAAGGTGATCTCTGTAGGGCGGGAACCTAACACTATTTCCTACCTGTTATTTGCCAACCTTGGCTTCTGTATAATCAGGGGGTGTTGGTTCCACATGCGATGCTGGATCCACTCTGCCTTTTGCCATTTCTGAACAAGCATAGCATTAGCTTCAGAATACCTCATATCTCTATGGCATTTTGTGCTTTATCTGGTTGTCAGTGTGCCATTGCATTGTATGTATTTTCCTTTCCTTGTGCATTTAGCCATAGCAACGTGCACCTGCGCACTGGGATGTGCTGACTGAAATCCCCTTTTTTTCTTTGTAAGCATGTGGATAAAGTCTCATTCACAGGACCGTATTATTGCTCTGCATCCAATCCGCATTTTTTGCGTATCAGATGTGGACCCATTCATTTCACCGGGGGTCACAAAAAAAGTGGACAGCACACCGCGTGCTATCCCTTCAGCAGGCCTGCAAAAAAGACAGAACTTGTCCTATTCTTGTCTGCTTTGTGGACAAGACCAGGCATTGTCACAATGGATCCGCAAAACAAAACAAAAACGGATGCACCATGGACATCATCCATATTGTTTGCCAGTCCGCGTTTTGCGGACCGCAAAATACATACGGTTTTGTGAATGCACCCTTACATTTGTAAAAGCCACTTTGCTGGTACTGTCAACGATGCAAATTTTCGGCCGGCAATTCTTCTGTGGGAAATCTGTGGCACCTCCATCCGATGGAAACATACCACTGACCCAAATTATTCAAATTGTGCCAATGCAGATGCCATGATTTATGAGCTAGATTGATGTAACTACATGTATGTGTATGGTCCCTAGGAGTGAAGGCAGTGCCCAACTCATGCGATCACTCTCTAGTCTGCCCACTTTGATGCCCTTTTCTAATTATTTCTGTTTGTAGGCTGCCTATTGACCTCAGTCACTGAAATTGTCCTTAAATTGTTAAAAACAAACTCTATTAAGAAGGAACATTATCATGTGTTGTGCCCTGGGTGCCATCCTGTGCTAGCTGCTGCTGTAAGCAGACCCTTTCCTTGACAGGGGTGCCATGTACCCAGCTTGCCCTAGTGGCCGCTGCTTGCCTCACGTCTGCCAGTGCAGGAGGAGGCGGCAGGGGAAGTGAAAATGCCTCAGAAATCCAGAGCTTGAGGGAAAAGACAGAGAGCCGCTGTTATCAGCCTCCCCTCCTCCTGTCTCCCGTTCACACCCCACCCCCTCTCCCTGTCTCTTTAAGCCTCTCCCCCTTGGTAGTCAGTGCAAGGGATTTCTCCGCCGGGCTCCGTTGATTTCCTGTTGTATCGGAGTAACCTGGAGCTGGGGGGCATGGAGGGCAGCCGTGGTGGGCATGGACAGTAGCGGTGCCTTCAGCCCGCGCTCGGAGTGACAGCAGCGGCACGCTGTTGTTGTGGTGGACGTCGTGCTGCTGATTTGTGTGGACCTTACTGCCTGGCACCATTACACACCAGAGGGGCAAAATGACAGAGGAGAGCTCCGAGGTCCCCAAAGAATTACAGGGTGAGTGCCCCCCGGAATCATAACCCTTTCCTGCCCTGCTGCAGGTGACCCGGCGCGGCAGGGGTTAAGGGAGTGGGCGTGGCTGTCCAGAGTACGCCGGAGACCTGCCTGTGGGGCTCCAGCCCAGGGGCATTGACAGCTCTGTTCTCCCACGGGGTGGACTTTATTTGGGGGGGGCCCCAGCAGCTCCAGTCACAATGGGGACTGTGCAGTGATGTAGTGGAGATCACACTTTAAATATGACCCCCCATGTGCATCAGGGGGCATTGAAGTATTCAGCATTCACTTCACATTGCTGTCTACTAAACAAACAAGGGCCATTGGTTATTGCCTGAGATATGTCCCCCTCATTTATGCATGCATTGGATGGTATTTGTTTTTAGGTGCCCCCCACCCCCTTTTGGTATGTTATATGAATGTCGGAATATTGATGGGGGAAAAGGCACCCTCCCATTCATTCCCTGAATCCTAGGTCCCATGGGTGGCTGTACCCCGTCATTGCTTTCCATTCAGGGATTTCCCTAGGTGAGAATGAAAGACCCTCGATTTGAAAGGAGCAAAAATAGTAAAAGTAGAGAATCCTTTTAAATGACGGCATTTGTGGGTTCTGAAATAAAAATTGAGATCGGCGCTAAGTGAATTTGTATCGGGGTTTGCAGATGGCTCATCTGTCAGTGGAATTTTATTCCATAGTGAAGCATGGTATCTGGTGATTGTGCCACCGTGTTTCATGCCAACCATACATTGAAAAAAATCTGTGTTTGCTGCAGTGGGAAAATGTGTGCATTCACCCTGTGATTTATTTACTTCTTATTGCAGATGAAAATAACATAGTGTTACTGATGCAATTCACTTTGAGGTGATGTGTCCTGGCAGAATTCTCATTTACTGTTCTCTTAAAGGGGTTGTCTGAGTTGGGTGAAAGATTTCCCAAAGGGGGAGCTGTAATAAAACCATAAAAGAACAGGTACTTACCCATTTATTCCCCCGCTGTTCCAGTGGCGCCAATCCTCCCTGATGATGTGTTCACATGACTGAAATGGTGACATGTCCATATGTCCATGTGGACATCAGAAGAGCAAGAAAAAAAATTGTGCTACACTGGGGGCTGGTATTAAAATTAAAATGTCTTTTCAACTGCAGTCCACCATCTTCATCAGGCCCATAGCGTCATGTTTTAATTTTATTTTTAATAAAACATTTTAATGCCAGCCCCCAGTGTAGTACTCAATTTTTTTTCTTGCTCTTCTGAGCATTCCTCTCCACCTGTCTCCTCCAGCTTCCACCGAGGCCTGCTATTCCTCCTGTCCAGGGAGTGACCTTGCTTCCAACTACTGTTGTGTCTAGCCTGCACAACACCATCTGGTAAGGTAGACTTAGGATAGCCATCACAGGCTCTCACAAACGGTCCTGAACTGATCAGTTTTGTCCTCATGCATTCTGAATGGAAAAGGATCCGTTCAGAATGCATCAGTTTTGCTTCAGTTAGCTTCAGTTCAGTCTCCATTCCGTTTTGGAGGCGGACACTAAAACACTGCTTGCTGCATTTTGGTGTCCACATGAAGAAACTGATCCGTCATGACTCACAATGTAAGTCAATGGGGATGGACCCGTTTTCTCAGACACAATAGAAAACGGATCCGTCCCCCATTGACTTTAAATGGAGTTCATGATGGATAAGTTTGGATTAGTTTGGCTATTTAAAGGGAACCTGTCATCAACTTTATGCTGACCTCACTGAGAGCAGCATAAAATAGTGAGAGAAATGCTGATTTCAGTGATGTGTTACTCATGAGCGAATAGTAAGTGGTTGCCGAGAACCAGAATCATAATCATTGAAGCCCAGGCCTTGGAAAGAGTCAAATCTACCTGAGAAGAGTCATGGTTATTCATAATCTCCTGCTCTCCCGCCCATCTGCTGATGATTAGCAGTTCTCTCCTAGACAGAAAGGGGAGAAAACTATGTAGAAGACTGTCAGTCATCAGCAGGTGGACAGGGAGAGCAGGAATCCATGAATAACCATGACTCTTCTCAGGTGGCCTTGACTCTTTTCCAGGCCCAGTCTGCAATGATTGTGATGTTGGTTCTCGGCAACCACTTACTTTTAAATGACAGACCGCTGAAATCAGCTCACCTGTCTCTACTTTATTCTGCTATTAGTATGGGCAGCATAAAGGTGATGACAGGTTCCCTTTAAAAGATAATACAACCGGATCCGTTCAGAATGGATGCAGATGGTTGTATTATCATGACGGATCCAGCAAAAACGCTGGTGTGAAAGTAGCCTAACTGGGCCCTGTACGCAGACATCTGAAGATGTTACACTATGGAGCGGCCCCTTCTCTTTTACATATGCCCACACGAAGACTGTGGGTAGTCACTAGACTCAGCGTTATGCGGATGAGGTCAGTGATTGGCTCCAGCAGATACATGATTATATTAGAAGAACATTATACGCGCTTCATGGTTTCCATCTGCTAAATCAATTATGTGAATGACAGAAATCCACCTGTGATGTCACCATAGTTTACCTGACTAAAACCCACTTGTGATGTCACAATATAATGCGAGTACAGTACAAGAGACATAATCAAATAGACTGTATTATGAAACACTATGATGCATTCAGTTTGGGTCAGAGGATCTGCAGTCGGTCAGGAGATGCCTCTGGCACATGGACTGTCTTTCTCGGACCGATCATGGTCATCTGAATCGGCCAACTAGACTGAAACCTGTTTGTGATGTCACAGCAGCATATCTGATGAAAACACGCTTGTGATGTCATAGCAGCTCACTTGACTAAAACACACTTGTGATGTGTCGATATATTAGCTGACTGAAACCTGTTTGTGATGTCAAAGCAGGATAGTGAATGAAAACACACTTGTGATGTCACCGCAGCTCACATTGCAGAAACCACTTATGATGTCACCATAGGTTACCTGACTAAAACCAACTTGTGATGTCACAGTAACTTACCTGACTAAAACCAACTTGTGATGTCACGATAGAATGCCTGACTGATGACAACATACTTGTGAGGTCACTTATGTTTTCATAGCATATCCCTCAACTAAAATCTTCTTGTAATATTACAAGCTTACTTATTGTAATTATTTATTTTACTCACCGATATAGCAGTGACATATTCAGACATTATCATCAATTACTGAGCCACCATACAAAACAGTTGACATCACAGCTTCTTACCTCTCTGAAATTCACTTGTGATGTTACATCAGCTTATATGTTGTAAATCGCCAACAACCCTGTGCAGAAGGGCCCACCATGGTACCAGAGGATCTTCTGCTGGACCCAAGCTATGTCAGAATGGACCCCTAATAAAAGAGGCCTTGTAAGGTCCTATATACACAGAAGGTGGGCCCTCAGAATCATTTCCTCTGGTGGGCCCCAAGGACTTCAGTCTGAAGCTGGAAATATCATATATCAAATACCACAACTGATATGATGACAGCGGGTAGGTGGACCACAGGCCACCTCATTCATGGCTCGCTAGAAAATCTGCTTGCCTACCAATCCACTGCTAATTGTATGCCATGAATAAAAATGGCAGCAGAGACATTCAATATGTTCTGCTCATAATCTAATGTCTGTTAGGCGGTGGCGACTCTTGTCCAACTTCTTAAAGAGGACCTTTCACTTCTCCTGACATGTCTGTCTCCCATGTAATATCGGTTCTGGGGCATCTGTTATTATAACTCCATGATGTGCCTTTCCTTTATTATTTCCATTAGAAGTTATTAATGAATTGCTAGCAGCCTGCAGTAAAGGTACAGATGGGTGTTCTCAGTTGGGGGTGTTTCCCTGCACAGTCTGACTACTGGTATCACCCAGCAGTAGCTTTGCTGCTGGCAGTGTATTTGTAAACTTTTAGCAGGAATAATAAAGGGATGGCGTAACATAGTGTCATAAGAATAAATGCTCCAGAATTGTTATTACATGGGGAATGCATTAGTCACTAAAACTAACATGTCGGGAGAGGTGACAGGTCCTCTTTAATAGAGTTTTCCAGAACTAAAAGATGACCCATCTTTAGTACATGTCATCAGTGTTTGATTGGTAGGTTTGCCATCCTTAGCAGGATACCAGCTTATTGCTGACGATGGTGGTGATTTTTATATATGCATGAGTAGTCTAGATTTCTGAGAAATGATCGCTTACACTGAGCAATTATCGTTATGAATGTTTGGAAACAAACAAATTATGATTTCTATTGCCCTTTATATTGTGATGAGAATAAATTGAGCTTTTCTTGTTTGGTTATCACACAGAGGTGTATGGCGGGAGGCAGGCAGGGTGGCTATAGGCCCCGGTCCAGTGAAAAAGATCCTGTACTGTCACTTGATTCTCAGTTCTACGTTCTTGTACAGCCAAATGGCGAACCCAATCTAACTGATCAGCCATATTGTCCAACTTTGTAGATGTTTTCTACAGACCCCACAGTGTGACCAGACCCGTGGTAGTAATGATACTTGCCTGATCCCCACTGCTGGGTTCTGGCTCCGTCGCTGTCCCACTTGCTCTGCAGGTCGCAGGTCCCAGGTCTCCCTGTGTCAATATCCAGTTTGATGTCGGATCATCTCAGCCAATGATATGACACATGGGTGACACGGCACTGCTCTGGAAGTAAGGCTACTTTCACACTAGCGTTTTAAAATTCCGGTATTGAGTTCCGTCATAGGGGCTCAATACCGGAATAAAACGCTTCAGTTTTGTCCCCATTCATTGTCAATGGGGACAAAACTGAACTGAAGACAACGGAATGCTCCTGAAAGCATTCCGTTCCGTCTTCAGACCGGAGAACAAACCGCAGCATGCTGCGGTTTTCTCTCCGGTCCAGGCATCCGCACCAAGACGGATCCGGAATGACCCCCAATGCAAGTCAATGGGGGTGGATCCGTCTGGTGTGACCACAATGGTAACCGGATCCGCCCTCCATTGACTTTCAATGGACACACATACAGACATAGACATACACATAAACATACACACACATATATACATACAAATACACATACATACTTACATGCACCCCGGCAGGTCTTCAGAGTGTCGGAGGGACAGGACAGCGCGCACAGGTGACGATTCCACCAGGCGCCCAGCAGAGGGCGCTGTGGGGAATTGTCACCTGTGCGAGCCGTCCTGTCCCTCCGACGCTCTGAAGACCTGCCGGGGTGCATGTAAGTATGTATGTGTATATGTTTGTGTATGTTTGTGTATGTATGTACTGTGTGACATGTGTGGGGCCGGAGCGCGGTTCCGGCTCCACACATGTCACTGCGGCAGGCCTGATCCGGCAGCACCCTTCACCTGCCGGATCAGGCCTGCCGCTAGTGTGAAAGTAGCCTTACCCTGCATCAAACTGGATGTTGATGCGGCGACCTGCAGACCCTTGGGGCAGCAGTGAAGTCGGAACCCAGTGGTGAAGATCAGGTAAGTATGATTACCACTGCAGGTCTGACCATGCTGTGGGGTCTGCAGAAGGTGACAACCCCTTTTAAATAATTTAACAAATATTGCATTGGTCCCCATCCTGCTTCCAAAATAGCTCTGATCCGTCAAGGCATGAACTCTGCAAGACCTCCGAAGGTGTCCTATGCTATCTGGCACCATGAAGATAGCAGCTAATCCTCTGTGTCCTGTAGATTGTGAGGTGAGGCCTCCATGGATTGGTTTTTCAGCATAATCTCACAGATGCTTGATTGGATTGAGGTCTGAGGAATTTGGAAACCATGTAGATCTTTGTCATGTTCCTGAACAATTTTTGCAGTTTGCCAAAGACATTCTCCTGCTAAAAGAGGCCACTACTATTAGAGAATATCGTTGTAATAATGTTCAACAATATGTATCAAAGTGACGTCACCATGAATGCCAGGACCCAAGTTCCAACATATTGCTCTGCCTTTGTCAACTTTCTTGCTTCCTATAGTGCATCCTGGTGCCATCTCTTACCCAAGTAAGCAACATACATGTATCTACCGACATGATGTAAAAAAAGATGAGAATCATTAGACCTGGCCACCATCTTCCATTGCTGCATGGTCCAATTCTGATTTGAAGGCACTGGGTGGTGGCCTCTGACCATTCTGTTCCTATGCAGCCCCATACACAGCATGCTATACTATATGTTTTGCCACTTCTCTATCATAACCAGTATTATAATTTTCAGATCCATTCCCCATGCAGTGTTGGTTCACCAGTTGCCCCTTCCTTTAGTAGGTACTAACCTCTACAAACTGGGAACCCACTTCTCACAGTTTGGCTCTTGTCAAACAGGTCCTTACTGTTGCCTATTTTGCCTACTGCGAACAAATCAACTTCAGGAACTGACTGTTTCCATGCTTCCTAGTATATTGCACTTATTGCTAGGTGCTGTTGCCACAAGATATTCAATGATATACACATAAAGGGCTTTTCCGGGATTTTAATTTTGATGGCCTATCCTCAGAATAGGTCCGACACCCAGCACCCCCCCCCCCCCCCCCCCCGATCAGCTGGTTGAAGAGAAGACCACACTCTGTGCTGCTTCAGACAGCTACAGGCAGGGCTGTGGAGTCGGAGTCGGTGACCATTTTGGTGGAGTCGGAGTTGTAGTCGGTATGAAATGGACCGACTCCGACTCCTAAAATATATAATAAATTGGTACATTTAGTTCAATGCAGTATGTGCTGAATATATTTTCATAAGAATTTGGGAACATGATGAAATTTCCTATAAATGTCTGTTCTATTCCTGAACTAAGGATCTAGGTTTTCAGTTGAGATGACTGTGTGCTGCCATTTATGTAGATACTCAGAAGTGAAACTCATCTGCTACAGATCAGAGGAAAAAGGCGCTGGGAAGCAATGGCTGCACTCATCTCAGATGTACTAGAGATCTACCTTGAAAATAAGCCCTAGCGCTATTTTGCAGGGTTTTTGGAGTAGGCATAAAATATAAGCCCTACTCCAAGTATAAGCCCTAGATACAGTGAGCTCCTCCAGCTCTAGGTTATGTTGCATGACATTACTGATGTCACAGACAAGGAGAGTAGGAATACTGTAGCCTTACACTGTACCCAGGACAGTAGCAGGCATGGCAGAAACCACTCGCCCAAATCAGGAGACGCTTCTACTGCCTTCCATGTCCCGCCTCCTGAGAGGAGATACTATAGAGATAGCACAGTGCCACTGCCAGAATCCTGCCTCCCAAGTCCGCCTCCAAGTGCAGAGAGGAGATAGAGAGATAGGGCACAGTGCAATTGCCCCAGAAAGAACATGAGAGAGAGTGCCAGTAACACACACTGACACTACACCACCAAATAAGCCCTAGCCCAAAAGTAAGCCCTAGCCCTTTTTTCAGAGGAAAAAATAATATAAGACTGTGTCTTATTTTCAGAGAAACACGGTAGTTGCAAAGATTAGCTTTCTACATAAAGGGGCAGTTAAAATAAGACATTTTCTAAATACAGTGGTCAGTAGATTTTACTTTAGTCATGAACTATAGACAGTTAAGCAGGTCTCTCACTGTACACAGGTTTCTATGGTAACCTGGAGACCAGAAAGACTGTTATCTGATTGGCTGAGAGCAGGAGTGACTTCAGTAAGCAAAATGTGTTGAGGACTGAGAAGGATGGCTTTACCTGTAATTGTGTTAGAGATCACAACCTCCTGCTCTGTCAGAGTAAGTTAATATATGCTAATAACTGCTGGAGACACCCCCCCCCACCACCACCACCACGGCCTGAGGAGACATAGTGAGTGCAAACTTACCTGTCAGCCAGTGAATCAATGTGCTGAGAAAACCCCTTTAAGGCAAGTACTTCTTAGTATATCTAAACTTTCAATAAATTGTGCATAAATCAATTGTCCACTGCATGTTCTCTCTGTATGCTTTATGTTTTAGTTTGCTTTTCCTCTGAGCTCATGGTTGGAGAGGTTAGCTGCTCTGATGGCTTCTATATGCTGCTGATGCAAAGCACATAGGGCCTTATGTATGAAAACTGTCTAGGTGTAGAAGTTTCTTTGTTGCCCATAGAAACCGATTAGAGCTCCCCTTTCATTTCATATAGTGCTCTGGAGAAATGAAAGGGGAGCTCTAATTGGTTGCTATGGGCAACAAAGAAAGTCTTGGACCTAGACAGTTTTCATACATCAGGCCCTTAGTGAGCTGTACCCAGAGAAGCCTGATACTGGAAGTTCAGAGTAAAGATCTCTAGTAAAACATAAATTACAAACTCTTTGTCATGCCATATCTGTACTATTGATTTATGCAAAGTTTGTTTAAAGTTCTCACTTAAACATGCGCCATGTATGAGGGAGTCGGAGTCGGATTGGGAGTCAGAGTCAGGGGAAATTGAGGAGTTGGAGTCGGGGCTTTGGCTTACCGACTCCACAGCCCTGGCTAAAGGGCCAAAAACTACACCACTGATCAGCAACCTTCAGCACGCCAGCTGTTGTGAAAGTAGAGGACATATGCATGCTGAGAGTTGTAGTTTCACAACAGCTGGAGTGCCGGAGGTTGCCTACCCCTGAACTACATGGTTTATGTAGTGGAAGCAGAGGACTCTGTACACTTATAGTTTCCAGCATCAGCATAATTTTGCTCAGCTCCCTTTCACTTAAATGGGAGCTAAACAGGAGTACCCAGCAATGGCCACTTACAGGAATTCCACCTCCGTACTCTATAGTTTAGTACTCTGGCGGCTGCCTGAAACAGCTTATCAGCGGGGGCACAGACCCTTACCAATTTGATATTAATAACTTATCCTGAGAATAATTCATCAATATCTATAGCCCACACAACCTCTTTAAGGGGTTGTGCCCCTTTGGGAGGGGTTTTGGCATCCCGAAGCTGCACAACCCCTTAAAGCCTCATGCACTCAACCATTGTGAAATAAAGTGTAAAATATAAAGATGAATATATGGAGAGATTTATCATTTCCCTTGTGCCAGAAAAGTGGCTTTAAAAAGTTGCAAGGTGTGCTTTTGTGACTTTTTTACGCTACCCTTGCCACTTTTTTCAAAAGGGGACACGGTAAGGGGCCGGAAAGAGGGCGTGCCCAACATTCAAGACAAATTGGCTTCACTTTCACCAGTTTTCTGGCACAAATGAAGCCAGAAATCTAAGTCAGCTCTGAGCCGCCATAGATTTCTTTTTAGGTGCACGGACTGCATGAGGATGTGCCTGGCAGTGGAAGGAATATCAAGACTGGCGCAGAAAGTGCTGTTCTTGATAAATGTCACCCAAAATGTTTTGCCTGCATCTAGCTAAATATTTGTTAGTATTGTATCAATATGTTCTTCTTTCTGTGTTTTTCTTATACAGTTTTTGAATTTTCTCCCAAATTAAAGATATAATAACTTTAAAATAACGTGAATGTCTTTAAAATGTGTATCTGTTACAGGCCCCTTTTTTAAAGTCTTTTTGACTTCTATGTCAGGAATACAACTATCCCAGGACATCCTGTATGGCAGGGCCTTCTGTTGGCTTCATGTCTTGATGCAGACTTATAAGAAAAGATTTTCCTCAGGGTCAAGGCCAAATTATAGTTTATGTATTGGGAGTTATGTCAATAGTCTCCATTCATTGCTGTGAGCACTTACAGTATATGTGTGCTCAGGTCTGTTGAGCATGCATGCGTTTTCAGTAGAGATCAGAGGCCAGACACCTCTGGTGTCCTTTATCATCTGCAAAATCAATGTGATGTTTAATACCGGTATCTTTGCATTAAAAAAAGACAAAAGTATTATACCAGTGATATCACACCATTTTTTGCTTTGCATCATCACCTGAAAAACAAAGGACTGTAAGGGTAATAAAGCAGCTTGTCTGACCTTTCGTTTTCTCAGGCTGTCCCCACAGCAGATCTGGATTCTAAGGTATGCTCTCATTGTCTGATAGGTGCGGAACCTACAAAGTCCCGGAGGGCGCACTGCCCTCCATACATTCTCATACCTCCCAACTTTTGAAAATTGCAAAGAGGGACAATGTCCGCGGCACGCATCACGGCAGTTTTTTTCATACTAGGCCACGCCTCCACCCAAAACATAATTACTGGAGCCCCTGTGACAATTTTTTTTCTTGTGCTTCAATGTCAATATAAATATTAACACATAAATCATCAGATTATAGATATTTTAAAGTCAAAATTGCACCAAATAATACAATTTTGGTCTAATATGTAGGTAGAAACCATGCAGACAGTTTAGTAAGGAGCAAATTTAGTAAATTTATTAATGCACATTTATGCATTAATTCCCCAGGTCAAAAAGAGGGACATTTAAGGATCAAAAAGGGACAGAGGGACTTGCGTCAAAAAGAGGGACTGTCCCTCCAAAAGAGGGACACTTGGGAGGTATGCATTCTTATGAGAGCGACGAAAAGAACTTTTCTGTCACTACTTTATAGTGACGTTCCTTTTCTGGACCTTCTATTTGTGCTGGAGATTCCCTGTTCTCGAATTAGCGTTTCACATCTGTTATAACCAAGGGGTCAGTAACTTCCGGTACTTCAGCTGTGGTGAAACTACAACTCCCGGCATGCACACTTTCTCAGTTGAACTCCCATACACGTGAAGAGTGCTGGGAGTTGTAGTTTCACAACAGCCATGTACAGGCAAGGAGCATATTCCATTCCTTGAGTATGTAAGCCCAGGAGGGGCTGGCAGTAAACTCATGTAACCTCTCTTATGGACAGGGCTACACATGAGTTGTGTACAGGAGCTACACAGAGCTTTCACAGCTCTGTATGTTCCAGTGTATTTATTCTGATACCACCATCCCTAGATACTGCAGTGGTTACTGTGGACTAGGGTATATGAGGCTATTTCTGCTCAATGACCTGAAAAGTATAAGTGTTGGCTGAAGTGGCCCATGGGGGTTGTCTGCTTACTGCTTAAATTTCTAAAATGCCATAAACTAATGTGTCAGAGCATATAAAATGTGGAAACCGTCCTTTGCTTATCCCAGCAAGTCAGCAGAAGCGCCCTCTCTACCCGTGGGTGCATGCACGGTAGGAGTCGCAGCCAGGTAGGTCACATGGGTAGCTCTTATGACCTCCTCCATCTTGGACTCTATGGATACAGTGGTCTGTTTACATACAGCACACATGAGCATCAGGGAAGCTTCTACTTGTGTGTTGGAGTAAGGGCTGATTCACACGGCCGGGAAACACAGTCTGTGTGTCGAACACATCTCCCGGACCGACTGTGGCTTCCCTGACCCGAACTTACTGCATCATAGTGTTTTTTGATGCAGTCAGGATTTGGGGGGTACTATCTTTCCTTGGGAAAAGATGACCTTAATCTGCATGAGGAGACATAGGCCATACATGCTTCTCTGGAATTCTGGGAAGAAAGAGATGCAAATAAGCTCTTAACAAGCTCCTCCTCTAATGCCACCAGATGTAAGACAGCTATCCTATAAGTCTTTGTTCGATCCTATCTGATCGGGGGTCTATTGTACCGTAATAAAATGATGTGGAGCAGAGTAAGATAGCCCCGTGTCCAGGCAGGAGATGACCACATCCTAAAACACCACAATGCAGTCAGGCCTGGTCAGGGGAGCCACGGTTGGTCCAGAAGATGTGGCTGACACACAGACTGTTTTTCAGACCAAGAAAGGTCATGTGAATCGGCCCCAAGCAATGGGCCATTTTGGCATTTTATATACCAAGGCATGTCAGTGTGTGGCATTTCAGAAATGTATGCAGAAAGCGCACAACCCCTTTAATGGTGTATAACCTCAGAAAATAATGATGGAAAAGCCTAGAAACCTTTGCCTTCAAGTCCCTGGACTCCTGTGGTAATTGACTGATCAGTTTGGTCCTCATGGACATTATATACACAGAATACAGGACTTGCCAAATCCAGTGCATATGAAGTACACATGGTTCACCCAATGGGTCAGTACTACATGGGCACTGTCATTACTGAAATGATCTTAATAGCCATGGCAGTAAAAGAGCATTGATTACATGGGTTATGAGTGAAACTTAATATTGTTTGAGAACCGTGTCCCATGCTGACTTGTTCTGGCTTGTCTTCAAAATTTCACTCAACCGCCGACCTAATAATAAAGCTTTGAATTTCACTGCTCCTTTGAAATCTACTTTACGGTATTCTTGATAGGGTTCTGTGGGCGTAACAATTGCCATTCATTGCTCAGAGCACTAAATTCTGTCCATTTGCAATGTGTTGTGTAAGTGAATGTCAGCCTTTGAACACCATTGTTGAGTATCTTTCCAAATACTGTATAACAGTCGGGAGAACTAGAAAGAGCTCACCTCGTTCTCCATTGTTAAAACCCATATAAAGAAATGTGATCCTTTATTTCATTTTTCCACAGTATGTGAATGTAGCATACTTACACATTTTGAATGGAAGGTTTTTAATCATAGCTTACAAGGACATCATGTGGAAAACAATTGAAATATCAAATAAACCAAAAATATAGTGCCATGTTAACATGCGATTGACAGTGATTTTTAACTTCAAGCTTGAAATGCGTATCCTATCACATTTTTCAATGTTGCAATACTGCAGGCTTCAGAGCTAAAAATTTGCAGCATTAAGTATTTATGTATATTATATCTGTTTATGAAATGTGATATAGTGATCACACTCTTTAATAATTTTATCCCTGAGCCAAGATCTCTTAAGGTGCTCATACACTTTCATTAGCTGTCAGCTGAACACTCGTTCGGCCTACAGCTATTCCTCTTGACCCACCCATACATATACACGCTCAGCTCGGTTGGGCATACATGTGTTTTCAGTGTCAAGAGAAGAGAAAAGCTGCTGCCAGACACCTTGGCTTCAGCTTTTCTGCCTGAACGGATGGATCAAGTGTTGGAATTCCATGTAGTTAGAGAGTCTGGAAGCCCCCCTCATACACAATAAGTAGCCATTTGGTTCGGTTGCCCCTAATCCAATTCATATGGGGCCTTTTAGGACTGTATTATACCAATAGATTGGTCAGATGGCCAATTACACACACAGATCTTTTGTTATACACACCAACTATTGGTCTGATTGGACAGCAATTGGTCAGATAATCTGTTGGTGTAATACAGATCTTAGATTGGTTCTGTATAAGTTGTATCTCGTGTTTTATACAGGCTTTGTTTTAGCTGATTCTATGAAAGAGACACATACATTGATCTGTGTGTAGCTTGTCCTTGTAATTGAATGTACTAACAAGCAGTACTATTCAATAGGAAAAAAAAAAACTTTTAAAGGAAATAACATTTAGGGAGAGATTTACCATCTCCTTATGCCATGGTTTTGGGGCTAAAAAGTGGAAACACACGGTTTTCCAACTTTGTATGCTGCATTGTGACTAAATCTAGTTGCAACTGGCCTTTTTACACTGCGCGTAACAGTTTTTTCGAAAAGGGGGCGTTAGCAAACTGGCATAAATGATTACTTAAATCTACGCTAGTTATGAGCTGTAGTAGGTTTCAGTCTGGTGCATGGACTCCTGGAGAAGGCATGAAGTTTATGATGACGCACAGGCCTTGTCATAAATTTAAATGCCTCCTCCGTTGGTGCAAGGCCCATCAAAACTGGCATAACATACGTTGGTTTTGATAAATCAGGGCCTTATGTGGTAATTTATTAAGACTGGCCATGTATGCACTGGTTTTAATACCCCTGCACTCATGCAGGGTGCGCCAAAGTTATGTAGAGGTGCAGGCCTCTACATAACTTTGGCGCATGGTTCTGCCAACCGTGCGACATAGTTTCAACTATCCCAGCTCCCTGGCATAGAAAATAGCAAATGACACAGGCCCCTTTGAGACTAAATCTGTGACAAAAGTACGCCAAAAAGTGGCATACTTTGCATAATAAATGACCCCCTTAGTGTTTAGGGTGGTAAAAACACCAAGCCTGAACCCGTAGGCACATGTGGTGACAGCACACTGGTGCTCAGGCTGAGGATGCCAATGTAAATAAGCCCCAATATGCCTTCTGCTTAAGCTGAAACCAAAAATCATGCTTAATGTTATCCAATTAGTGCCTCAACCTGTATAGTATTCATCTTTCGATGGAGCTACATCATCCCATCCCCACAGAGCTGCAACGGGGCTTATTCCTAATGGAATAATCGAATGGAATCTTGATAGATGCCCTTTAAGACAGGTAAATAACCAGTAGACATTACGGTACTACATCTTGTTTGAATTTTCCAATAATTCAGAAATGAGAAAAAGTTCTTGAATCTAGAACGTCATAGTTGTGAAAATGGAGACCTAGTTTTAAGGTTTTGCTGCAATTCTATAAATATAATTTATGTATCTTGTCATGCCAAGTAATGAACAATTGTTATAAATCTGGAATTCGTGGACTGCAGAAACGTACAGTGTGAACAAGTAAAGTGGTGATCATACAAGTTCACCTTATACAGTATAGGTTGTGCTACTGTTTAGGTAGAATTCCAAGTATTGTTTGAATTTCAATCCCAGAGGAAGAAGGGAGCCATCATTTGTCTGTGTCAGTAAGATAATTTTAATAGCCCCTGTTGGTTTATATGGATTCCTGCTGAGGTAGAGCATCTATGAAGTTGAGAGATTTTTCCTGACATTTTTGCGTGGGTGTTCAGAAGACGTATTATTATTATAGCGTTTTATGTAGATTTGTAGATCTATCAGTCTTCTGCATTCATTTTCTGTGGGACATAAATAAAACTGCCATCTGATTAACTGACAATGTTTCCCATGTATTAGGGCCTATTTGCAAAGGCTACAGTCGACGATATAGCAAGTCAGTTGACTCTTGTTTAATTATGTTTACGTTGAGAAAGCATAGTTTTTTTCCATACATTTTGTGTTTTTGTTGGCAACACTTCCCCAGTTTACCCACGAGCATGTGTTGCCAACAAACGATTTGAATGTCTGCATAAAGAAAGTGTGAAGTGTTTGCTCATTTATATCATTTGGTGGACGTGGTGCACTGATCGGAGGGAATGTTAATACAAGCGATTAGTCAACCATCATCGTCTAGTGTAAATGGGCCTTTATTCTTTATGGTTCTGTTACATTAAAGGGGTTTTCCAGGAGTTCAGTATTGATGACCTATCCTCAGTGTAGGTCATCAGTGTCTAACCGTGGGGGTCCGACTTTCCCGCTTGACAGCTGTTAGTGTAGTTGAATAGTGGCGCTGCTTGGTATCACAACCCAGCACTTAGATGAGATTGCAAATAGCCCATGTGACTAATGAACGTGGTGTATATGGCCTAGGAAGAGGTCATGGTGCTCACTGGAGCACAGTGTCCTCTTCATACAGCTGGTTGGCAGCTTACAGGGAATCAGACCCCCACCGATCAGATGTCGATGACCTAACCTGAGGATAGGCCATCAATATTAAACTCCAGAAAAACCCTCTTAAAGGTATTTATGCTCCTTAATACGTAGACAGAGGGCACATCGGGGGAATTCTTATGAGGGTAATATTTGAAGCCAGTTTTGCTTGAGTCTGCGTTGGCTCATCTTTAAATTTAGAAATACTACTTCAGTTTTTCTACCCCCGCCCCTACTAGAGTGAGTCTGCCATTTTTTGGTGACTTTGGTGAAGTCCCAATGATAAACTTGGCGTGAAACTCGTGGGCATATCTAACAATGCCCACGGCCCCACTCACTTTTCAGAGCAGCAGTCAGTGGTGTAAAAATTCCCAAAAATCACTTTTTTTGTGCAAGTAACCCCAAAAAGTCACATAACCCAATTTTCAACTTTCTGAAGCTAAATTGTGGAGTACAGGACTTGATACATTCCCCTCTAGTGTTCTCATTTAGTGCATTATGTAGCCCAAAAAGCCAGTTGTTTCAGCCTAAGGTATTTTCTTTATCGTAATTTTCAATTCTACTTTCAGAAAGCATCCGGGATGTTATTGGGAGAAAAATTAAGATTGCCGTGCGGAAGAAGGTGAAGCTTGAGATCAAAGGAGATAAAGTTGAAAACAAAGTTCTGGTAGGTATACTGAATTGATTTTTATGAGAAGCCAATAGCAATAGCTGACCGCCACTTCTCACCGCATGTACTTTGTAAGTTTATTATGCTTTGAATTATTCCAGAAGACCCATAGATTGTGATTCCAGATACAGCTTTACTTATTGACAGTGCTTTAATTCAGTGTGTTTTCGTAAACTATTGTAAGGCTTGGTGCACACTTGTGCCTAGATTCCAGTATTCTGTTCTAGCATAGGAACAAAATACTGGAATCATTGGATCTGACATATGCTGGACACCAGATCCCATTCACTGGAATTGACCACATGCAGCTGTAATTCATCCTTTATTTTTGCCAGAATCTGCTATGGAGGCTCCTGCCAGAACCTCCACCACCGACATGCCAGTAGCCTTACCTATACATAGACGCAGGAAAGAGGTAGCTGTTGCAGTGGGCCACATTGAGTTGTGGAAGCCTGTCTGTTAGGCTATAAGTATCTGTACACTTTAGACTAAGTTTGGCAAAAACTGCTGATTTAGGCAAGACCAGCCAACCATGTGATGCATGTTCGATGTTCAGTTGATGTTCATTGGCGGACAAGGGTGGTAAAAATGAATCAGGTGTGTTGAATTTCAGCATGCTCAATCGTTTGCTCTCAGTGGAGGAAAGCACCACCAGAGGTTTCTGGTATTGACAACACATGCACACTCAGCTGAGCGGAAAGTGCGCGTGTATGAAGAGGTCGGGAGCTGACGACCAAATGAACATCCAGCCATCAGCTTTTAAAGATATTTGAACCTCATGCTCACAACATGGAGCCTGTACATCAGCACACGGAGTCCCTTATGGCTCTAAACTATGAAGCTCTACAGTAGAGATGAGCGAATCTATTCGCCGCTTCGTAGATTCGATACAAATCTTGGAAATTTTCCGCTGCGAAGCGAATCCGGATTTTTTCAGATTCGCTCCATTAGATTCGAAAATGTTCTTAAAGCTTTCTACGCATTCGCTACGTACTTGTCCGATAAATTGTACACTAATACTACGTATAAGTTACTTTATACGCTGATGCGTACAAATTCAGTTAATTAGCGAACTTTTACTGTTAGTTCGTTATTTGTGCAGCAAAAAGCCCGGGAAGAAAGCGGTCACCTGACCTAGTGGGAAGGGCTTGCTCTGATTGGCTCACAGGCTCGGTAAGCCAGTGACACATCAGTTGTGCTGCAAATGCTGAGACGAACAGAAGCACTGTCTGTGAAGTTCTGAAAGACAGTAAACTCTTGTGTTTAAATTGGGGTGTAATTGTTCTGGGAATCCATATTACACATATCAGGAATACTGCAGGGCCAGTGCAGGGCTAGTAATTAATCAGGCTGAGAGAGAGACAGGGAGAAAGACAAAGACCAGCTGCAGGGCCACAGTCAAGTGAAAAATGTCTGGCATGGAAAAGCAAAAGGGTTCCAGACAGATCTCGAGCTCCAAAAAAAGGAGAAGGTGGCACAGGGCAGCAGTGCCAAAGGACCTGTAGCCGGAGCATCTACTTGTAGTATTCGCAATAGTTGGCCACTGTTCTACCAGGCTAACCCACCAAGGCGCAAAATTGTAGTGGAGGAGAAAGTAGATGAGGTAGTGGAGTGGATGGCACGCTCATCTCAATCACAGCTGGATGATCTGCTGATACAGTATCATGTAGCCAGGGGTCAGACTCGGAGCGTTCCTCTTGCTCCACCATTCCGCTCCAGCAAAGCCTAGCATCGTGCGTGCCTGCGTATTACGCAGTCGCTAGACAGTAGTACGCTGAGGATTCGTACGCAGTTTGTACGCTTATGGGTATGTGTTCACATAAGTTGCGTACCTTTAACAACTGTACGTTCGTTATTAGTGCGCGAATGTTCGCAAAACACTACATAATAATGTATGATTTGTATGCAGCTTCGCCGAATAGATTCGTGTGAGGTACGAATCTTTTGAAAAGTTCGACGAACATTCGGCGAATCGAATTTTGGATGATTCGCTCATCTCTACTCTACAGCACTCTGTGTGTTGCCTTACAGTTCTCTGTCGGGTGTTGTGTATAAAACCTCTGCTCACCTAATAGCTATTCTTCTAGGAGGAAGAGCTCCATGCAGGACAGCAAACAAAAAAAAAAATCTGCAGGTTTTGTGCTGAACTTGCCTGCAATGTCCATGAAAGCCAAAGGTAGTATAAAATCTACCTACTGCCTCATGACAGTTTCATGATGTTGCTTTATAGAGGAAAAAATGTAAAAATTGTTGTACTTAGGATCCTTTGTTGATTTTAAAGGGGTTTTCCAAGATTTTTATTTTTACTGATGCGGCTCTGTAGAAAAGATAGAGCTTGTCCTATTCTTGTCCGCAAGAGAAGAATAGGCGTTTTCTGTTATGGTTGCGGCCATGTGCAGTCCGCAAATTGCTTGATTGTTTTGCCCTTATGCCTAATGCAGGGCCTGCCGGGGTGGAGCATAACACAGGGATTGAACCCCAAAGCTAGAATTCCTGTGTCATGCTCCGCCCCTCAGACCTTGCACCAGGCATATAACATAGTATATGAATTCTGACTGCAGTGTTTCTTTAAAGAGTCGGGAACTTCTTTTGGCTGATATTTTATTTGATATATACATTCAGCATTTGCTTTGCAATGTTTTTGGCTGATTTCCTATTTACATGTAATAATCTGTAATTAAATCTTCGTAGAATGGTTTTCAAGAGCAAGGTAATGCGGGATCCAGCTAGGTGTGCTAATTGTGCCGTAGTTAAAATAGTTTGGTTTAATCTGATGATTGCTCCATTTATCTCAATGGTGTGATCCATTTCTGGCTCCTCATTGTGCGATTAACTATTTGTGTCATCACATTCTCATAGAAGATAGGTCTGTAAGTTTGCCAGCCAGCTGATTAGGCCATTTTCAGACAATAGGCCTTTATGCGCTGCCCACGAAAAGGTTATCATCTGCTTTATATAAAAAAAAAACGCGAATATCTGCTCACACTGCCCTGCATGGAACCCGTGTCCACATGATAACTGGTAGCATGCTGCTGCTGAGAGACGAAACCTTGAAAAGTTAATGTTTCCAATGTAAATAATTCATTTGGACAGTATACAGTATAAAGAAGCCATTTACTTAGTAGGAACCAATCTATAGAAAATTAGCTATTCCCAGAAATCGTTCAGACATGGCAAAGTTTTTACAAGAAATTTTGCTGCTGGTTCCCCACAGATTTGCCAAGAAGTTTGCTCTTAGCAGTGCAAAGCATGACATCTACAGAACTGGGAAAAGCCGCATCGTGCCCTGGAGTCTACATAGATGGGGACAGAGTTCTGAAAATCCCATTCACAAGTATTGGATTGTGATTAGATACATGCGCAAACTGTGACAAATCCGCCATATCTGAACAGATACAGGAGGAGAGAGATTTCTTTATGGCCAATTTTTTGGTGTACAATATTTGCATGTTTTGTCACAAGTTAGTGAATTTTTAAAGGGTTTCTGTCACCAGTTTTTTCGGTATGAATCAGGCTGACATAAGAGATGTGCTAATGTCACCTGATTCCAAATATATATCTGTTTTATTTACTGGTGCCCCCATTTTTATATAAAATGAACTTTTATTTTATGCTAATGAGGCCTCTAGGTGCAAGGGGTGTTACCCCTACTCCTAGAGGCTCTGTTGATTGACAGGACCAGGCAAGGAAGAAACACTCCATTCACCATAGCTTGCAAGGACCTTCAATGATGTCATGAGACAGGCTGTTTGTGTGATCCTAACCATGTGACTGATCACATGGTCATGACATCATTGAAGGTCCTTGCAAGCTATGGTGAATGGAGTGTTTCTTCTCTGCCAGGGCCTATCAATCAACAGAGCCTCTAGGAGTAGGGGTAACACCCCTTGCACCTAGAGGCCTCATTAGCATAAAATAAAAGTTCATTTTATATAAAAATGGGGGCACCAGTAAATAAAATAGATATATAGAAACCCTTTAAAAATCCCTGCTAGGGATTAGCGAACTTGTGTTTTACAAGTTTGAGTTTGGGTTTTATTACAATTCCATTATGGATTCTGTTACCACGGGCCAATGGGATTCTGTGACGGAATACACCACGGAATCCTATCGGAGGCATTCCATCATAATAGAAGTCTATGGGCCACGTAACAGATTCGTCTGGTTTCTGTTATGCAGGAGTCTAGACAGATCCGTTATGCGGCCCATAGACTTCTTATATAACGGAATGCAAAACGGAATGCCTCTTAAAGGCTTTTGTGGTACATTCCGTCATAGAATTCCGTTATGGCCCGTGGTAACGGAAATGTAATAAAACCCGAACTCAAACTTGTAAAACACAAGTTCGCTGATCCCTAATCCCTGCCTAATCCCAGAAATGTAAAATAGGGGTTTTTTTTTGTTGTTTTTTTTATGTTTCTAATAGGCAACAATTTTTGTTAAATTTGAAACGTATACAACACTTTTTTTTTTTTTTTTTTTTTTTTTTTTTTTTTTAGTTTCAGTGATTAAACTGTGTGAATTTTTAGCATCTTCTGACACCTTCACCTTCCAGCTTGGAACGAGGGGATGGGAGCTCAACAGCCCGACTGCCTTAACTGGTGCATTTTTAACAGCCATATACCTGGCTTGCAGGGGAGTAACTACTATAGTGGCAGACTATGCGACTGCTATGGGGCCCAGGACAAGTGGGGGCCCAGTCTTAGTTGGGATCATCTTCTCTTCTACTGGAGGTGAGAACTTGGTCAGGACTCTACCCTAGAAAGAAACCACTTTTAGCAAATGAGTCAGTGGAAAAATGGCCCAAGGGTCATGTGAAAAGGGGTTTAGGCGTAAACCCTTCTGTCCTGTGTGGGGGGCCTGGTTTGATCCTTGCTATGGGGCCCTTACTTCTCTGTGTACTGCTGGCTTGCATAGATTTCGGTCTGGTGCATGGACAGCAGGAGATGTGACATAAGAGACGTGATTTTGAAACATCTCGCGTCAGCAGAGGAAAAATTAAGACTGGTGCACACAATGCCTGCTTTAATAAATCTCCCCTATATACTGCCGCTTCACCGCATGGCAGCTATTTTTCAAGAACATAAGTATTGTTCTATTTCTAAAAGATTTTTTTTTTTTTTCTCGTCCAACACAGTGGGATTTTCTGAAACTCACCTGGATCTCAGGAAAACCACTTTACAGGGGTTGTCCGGGTTCAGAGGTGAACCCGGACATACCAAGGATTTCACCCTTGCAGCCTGCCTGACAAGAGCATCGGAGCATATCATGCTCCAATGCTCTCCTTTGCCCTGTGCTAAATCGCGTAGGGCAAAGGCATTTTGCCCAGTTCTGGTGATGAACCAGGCTCTGCCAGACGGAGGCTTTCGCCTAGCAGTGAGCCCGGTGACGTCACTGGCACTGATGGGCGGGCTTTAGCCAGTAAAACGGCAAGGGCAGCACTAAAGCCGACCCATCAGAGACGGTGGTGTCACTGAACACACTGCCTCCGAAGCCTCCGCCCGGCAGTGTGTATTTGTAAACAAAAGAGCCCTTTCCCTGTGCGATCCAGCGCAGGGCAAGGGAGGGCATCAGAGCATGAAATGCTCTTGTTAGGCAGGCTGCCTGGGTGAAATCCTGGGTATGTCCAGGTTCAGCTCTGAACCTGGACAACCCCTTTAATCGTGGCTGGACGGGCTGAAAACCTATACAGGCCAAGAATTTTCTTAGCTCTCATGAGCATGACCTTACTATAAATCTATAATATAGCACCCTTGTCCTGCACTAGGTCATTCTATCCCTTCACATGTCTCTGATGTTATACACTCTATATACTCTTTTCTTTTTTTTAAGGATTCCCTTTGAATGACAAAAAATTGTAGTATGCGATTAAGGAAGAATAGGCTACTTCTAATTGGAAATAATAAAAATCAATTGTGTTCTGGTTGTAGGTGGTAAGTGTGTCAACGATTATTTCTTTTTGAGTTATTTGTCATTGCTACAGTCACTAAAAATTGCAGTAACTGTATGTGATACTCTACGGCCAGTGATTGGCTGAAGTAGTCACATGTCTGTTGTATCAGGTAGGGCCAGACAATGACCCGTGAAGCTTCAAGGGAATATTGAGATAGTGATTTTTGGTTTCTATTTATTGTTTTAAACCATTTTCAGTATTTTTGGCCAGACAAACCCTGGGGTATTCCAGTTATCCCCATATCCTCTAGTTTGGAGATAACTTTTGGATTAGTGGGGTCCAAGACCTGTCTGATGCTCCATTCAAACTCTATGGAACTACCGGAGATACCCAAGCACTATACTAGGCCATATTAGGCAGTCTCATACAAATAAGTGGAGCAAAACCCTCCATGATTGAGTAGTTATCACCTATCCAGTGGATAAGGGATAACTTGTTGTTACTAAAATACCCCTTTCAAGGAGTTATCCAGGGATTTCGTATTGATGGCCTATCCACAGGGTAGGTCATCAATATCAGATCAGTGGAAATCCAACACCTGCCACCTCCGCCAATAGGCTGTTTAAAGAGGAGGTCACGGGAGGACCAGAGGTCCGGTGAGTGCTGCAGTCTCTTCACATCTTACCAGACAGAGTGCCGTACATTGTATAGCTGCTGTGCTTGGTATTGCACCTCTTGGAACGTCGCGGCCTGAATGAACAGCTGATCGGCAGGGGTCCTGGGAGTCAGACCCCCCCCCACTGATCTGATGTTGTTGACCTATCCTGAGGATAGGCCATCAATATCAAATTCCCGGATAATCCCTTTAATGCAGTAAAACATCTAGTTTCACTGTTACAACTCTTTTACCCTTGTGATCTAGTGTTTCATTATTGTCCTCACCATCCACATCAAGGCCAAGTACCTGAATGAAGAGATCATCTGAGGGTTGAAAATGACATGGCCACATACTGCTAACTTTCATTGCTGAGCCAAATCAACCTCACCGAGAAGCGGACCTCTTTATAATATTAATATTTTATTGATTCAATTGCTTTTAAATCAAATCATTTACTTGATTTAATTTTCAAGTGCAGTTTTTGAGGTTATTAAGAGCAATGGTCACTGTGTGGAATTGCTCCATAGATAAAGCACCCTGACACATTGATATATAACCCTCCCAATCTATTATCATTATTCAGTATCTTTGGCACTCTGACAATTCTGCTCCATATACAGTTTCCCAAAAGCAGGACAGGCTCGTTAGAAAGCAAATTAACTTATTGGTTCAATTACAAGCATGTTGCAGTTGTAGTGTTTTTACTGACATATAGTCCTTCATCAGGCTGGGGTGAAATTGGTGACTGCTATGAAAAGTTTGTTTTTGGAACTGTGGGTACAGTATTCCTAGTATGCCCACTGAAAGACTAAGGGGCACATTTATTAAGACCAGCGTTTTAGATGTCGGTCTTAATAAAGGCCCATAGCTGGATCTGCCGAAGTTATGAAGAGGCGCCGGTCTTGCACAGTACATACAGAGCTGAACCCGGACATACCCTTAATTTCACCCAGGCAGCCCGCCTGATGTTAGCATCGGAGCATCCTATGTGCCGATGCCCTCCTCTGCCCTGCGCTAATTAGCGCAGGGCAAAGGCATTTGTTCCAGTGACGAACCGGGCTCTGCTGGCGGAGGCTTCCGCCCAGCAGTGAGCCCGGTGACGTCACCGGCGCTGATGGGCGGGCTTTAGTGCTGCCCTAGCCAGTAAAACGGCTAGGGCAGTGCTAAAGCTGGCCCATTACAGCCGGTGATGTCACCGAACACACTGCCGGGCGGAAGCTTCCACCCGGCAGTGTGTTATGTAAACAGAAGCGCCCTTGCCCTGCGCGATCCAGAATCGGACACCTGCTGTGTGCATAAAGCCTAAGGCCCCATTCACACGTCCATATTTTTGCACATCCTGGAAAACGGTCAGTTTTTTGCGGATCCGTTGTCTTCCGTATTTACGGACGTCCCATAGACTTGTATTGGGCTACGGACCGCAAAATCGGAGGAAATGTAGGACAGGAGGATTTCTGTTTGCGGATCCGCGGAACGGAACAGAGAAACGGATGCGGACAACATATGGTGCAATGTCCGAATTTTTTCGGGACCCATTGAAATGAATGGATCCGCATACTATCCGCATAATTGTCCGCAAATGCGGAGAGGATGCAGATGCAAAATACAGACGTGAGAATGGGGCCTAATGGTGGGTTTACATGAGTCGAGAAGCAGGCGATTATCAGAAGGGAAACATTCCTGTCCAACATTTGGCTGCTCGTTCAGTGGAAGTGTTGGGCTTCATTTACATGCAGCGAGCAACTCCGCAGTATGAGGACGAGGGTTGGCTATTGCAATCTCTCATCCTCATACAGCTGAACTGTTTTTGGGCAGCAGATCACTGTTTAGACGGCACAATCTGCTGCCCAGAAACAACAATGTAGGTGCCTGTACAAACGACAGTTTCACCCGATGAATGAACGTTTCACTCGTTCATCAGTTGATCGGCTGAAACTTTAGATGGACAGATTGTCGGGAACAAGCGTTTGCAGGAACATTTGTCAGGCCATCTAAACCCGCTATTAGACTCTGTTCACATCATGTTTGTGAACTACACGTCTATTGTAACTTTTTGAGGTGGCCCTTTTCAGAAACATTGCAATCTGTGGTTCTGTTCACAGGTGTTTTTTTTTTTTTTTTTTTTTTTAACCAGGCTGTGAATAACGGACATGGCTAACTAGGACACTAGGACATGTCCCGACAGCCCCCATACAATTGAAGGGGGTAATTTCGTATGTCGTTTTTACAGTAAGGCATTGCTGAAAAAAATGGCCATATTTTTTTTTCTGACTGTTGGACCCTATTGGCAGTATGTAACTATACAGCGGCATGTGTTACAGCCTTTCTTCAAAGGTATATTTCAGGAAATCCTCCACCTCACACACAAAGTGAACAGAGCATAAGCTGCATTTATTTTGCCTCCTGTAATAAGTCAAAGAAAACTCTACCATTACTGAAATGTATTTGCCTTTAGGTATGACTGTTTAGCTGCTAACAAATCATATTGCCTGTTTGAATAGAGCTAAATATATTTTAATATATTGTTCTACATAAAAGGAATATAATTATGCCGATACAGCATAATAGGCTTCATGTTGAATCCCTTTGTATTTTCTTATCAGCTTTCAGTCAGGAGCTGTTAGTCTACCTTAGAATAAAATATGAGTTTGTAATATATTTCTTGAATTCTTGTTTGCAACTGCATATATAAAATCTGCAAGTTTTTTTTTCTATTAGATTTTATTCTTCCCCATTATTATACTAAAACATGGTCACATTTTATTTTATGGTTAACATAGTTTTTGAATCTTATAGTAAATATATGTGTAATTTTTTTCTATTTTTACTTATATGATTATGCGGCCTAGACATAAGAATAATTTTTTTTAAGTTTCTCCTTCTCCCTTTTTAAAGTACGAGCTATATATCCTTCCATTTTGCAACTTTTACAGCTTTGGGAAAGTCTTCTTCTTGCATTATTCATGTGTGTTAAAGCTTTGTTAATAACATTGCAATGTTCTTCTTTTGTGTGGTCACCACTGACAATGTTTGCATTCAAATTAATGATTATCTTTTTATTGGGCACCGCGCAGTTGCAGGCTCCTTCCACAGGAAGTTATTCATTCTGAGTCACCACACTAAACGCTGCAGTTCTTCAATTTTTAACATAAAATAGAATATGTTCCTTTACTTGATAAAACATCCCATAGTTATTGATTGATAATATCTTCAGTGTGGAACTACAGAATATGAAAAGGGCATAAGAGCACATGTTTTCTCACATAACCCCGCTTTTGTTAAGGTATGGTCACATATATGTTTCAGAGTATATGGTTTACACCAGACACTCTTAAAGAAGTAACTCCCGACAAAAATTTTATTCCATGTCCTGCTAGAAATGTACATGATATAATCTGTAGTGAATGTTATTTTCTTCACAGTGTCTGAATTTTTGATTTAATATCATCCTGAAGTTTCTTATGTGTCATGTGACGATCAATTAGACCCACCAACTCACACAGAGACTTATGTGTGGACAGGAAGTCTAATTCTGTATGTATTCCTATGAGACTGAAAGTGAGGCTCCCATAGGAATGAATAGAGCAGTCACTGGCTTTCTGTCCTGGGTCAGTTGGAGGTCAGGGAGTTGGTCACATGACCCAGCTACAATAAGAAGAAAGGTTTTTGCTCACAGAAACAGTCACTGATAAGAAAATGACAATCACTACAGATTATATCATGCACCCTTCTAACAGGTCCGAGAATAAAAATTTTTGCGGGAGTTCTTCTTTAACCTTTTTATTGGTTGTGGACTTCATAGAAATACAATACGTGTTGTAGAGTCACATGAGGTATTAAAAGGTAAAAAGGTCTATTAAATATATGGGTGACTTATATGGTTCCTACATAGTGTTGGATGTTAAAGGGGTTTTCTTAGCATTTATTATGTAGAGAAATCCATCGGCAGTGGCCGTGCTTGCACACTTTAGGAAAAAGTGCACTCCTATAGTCCTGGCCACAGGTAGGCCAGTGCCTTTTCCTATAGTGTGCAAGTATGACCACTGCTGATGGATCGCAGGGTAGTTGTAACCATAGAAACAAGCAGTGTATAAATTGATGGAAAAATGAATGAAGCAGCAAAGGAGGCAATATGGATAATAACAATACATTAGTAAGTGCCTTGTATTAACATTGTCTACATGATAAATGACATTTGCTGAAGTGTGGCAACCCCTGAACAATTTAACGGAGGAATGTCAGTGAAGGAGACTGCAGCATTAACAAGAATGATCTGCTGCCGACAAACAGTGATTTTGGCGACCGCACAAATGATCATCACACGAAGCACTCGTTCATCAGGTAATCGGCAGCACTTTTACACTGGCAGATAGTCGCTAACAAATGTTCTTCCGAACGCTTTTTAGTGTAAAGTTGGCCAGTGTAAAGGCTACCACTGATGGATGGATCTAGTCATTTGCCCCTCCATTACCGGCAATGATCATTATGTTTACAAAGGAGTCGCCTATCAACACAAGGAGCCGGCAATGCATAGAGAGGGGGACAGCAATGTTCTTCCTACTGATGACGGCCTAAGGCCTCATGTGTATGACCGTATTTTGGGTCTGCACCTGATCCGCATGTCATCCGTGTGCTGTCTGCAGCTGTTCTGCAAATTATACTGTATATGTGTTGATTTTTGCAGGCAAGAATAGGCATTTCTTTTTGGAAAATGTGACGTTCACACTGCCATTATATCCTATTTTGCTTCATGCAAACAACTATATCTTTCATTTTTTGCGGACAGCACATTGACCCATTCATTTCTATGGAGCCATGTACACATCCACATTATTTGCGGATCCATTTGGCTGCTCTGCAGATTTGGGGACAAGAATAGCTATTTCCATTGATTGAGAAAAATGTGGAATGCACATGGAATGTATCTGTATTCAGCGGATCCGTGGTTGCAGCTCACACCAGACAGGCCAGTCTTCACTTCACACACACACATCAGTGAGTCCAGGGCTTCCATGACACTGTCTCTAGGTCACTGGTTGTCTTTCTTTGGACCACTTTAGGTAGGTACTAGCCAGGGGCGGACTGGGAACTTAAAGTGACCCTGGAAAAAATACTAAAAGTGGCCCCGTTTTGTAGTCAGATCCAAATTGATGGAAGGCAGGGCCAACAATACCATATTGTGGCACATTATACCATCCCAACAGAGCCAAATACCATAGTCCATCACAAAATACTGCCAGAAGCACAAAATACATCCCCAAAAACTTCCACTGGCTGGCCGTGAGGAGGGCCCGAGTGGTCCCCTGGGCATCGGCCCACCGGGAAATTTCCCTGTATGGCCAATCCGCCCCTGGTACTAGCCAGTATATACATGGAAGATCCCAAAGACTTGCAAAGACATCTGTCAGCAGATTTGTAGCTATGAAACTGGCTGACCTGTTACATATGCGATTTCATTTTCTCAGCAATGCGGGCAGATATGAACATGGGACCAACACAGGTGCCACAGAAACGCACGTGCAACAGGTCAGCCACTTTCATAGCTACAAATCTGCTGACAGATGCCCTTTAACGTTACGGCTGATTGGTGTATTTCAGAATACAAGCGTTTTTTCATGGCTGTACATTTCCCAGTTGTTTGATATGCAGTGTTGTGAGGTTATGGCCTTGAGCAAAACCCAGCTTGTGGCTTAAGTCTTGAGTAAACTGTGCATTCAAGTCTAAACAGATTGTAAATTCCACAGGAAGAGAATTGGAATTGCGTTTGGTAAGGCGAGTAGATGGTGGGCTGCTGCAGTAGGAATGTGCAGCTGCAGTGTAACACTTATTATACCAAATAGTTCACAAATGTTACATATTTGTCATTATTTCATTGCTGCACTTTGGTAAAGATGACATTGCGAAGAGCCTTACTTTTTGCATCAACATTATTATTTTTCGTAAAAAAAAACAAAACACTGAACCAGTTCCTAACTGGGCCATTTACCCCCCCCCCCCTTCCCTCCCTGATCAGGCGCTTCTTTGAAAATCATAACTTTTTTCCATTCAGTTATGTAAATGTAAATAGTTTTTCTGACTTTTTTCTGGTCATATGTGGGGCTTTATTTGTATGTCATTTTTATTTTGGTATTGTTTTTGTTTTTATTGTTTATAACCAGAAAAAGAATTCTTTTTTCACATATTATTCATTTATTTATTTATTTTTCTTAATTTTTGTTAAAGGGGTCCAGCTCTGAACCCGGACATATCCCCTTCTCCCCCCCCACGTAGCCCCTCTGACATGAGCATTGGAGCATTTTGTGCTCTGATGCTCTCCCTTGCCTTGCACCAGGGCAGCGCTAAAGCCCTCCCATTAGTGTCGGTGACGTCACCGGGCTCACGGCTAGGCAGAAGCCTCCGTCTAGCTTACCCATAGAGAGCCCAGTACGTCACCAGATCTTCAGAAAAGCCTTTTCCCTGTGTGAGCTATGGTGGCTGAGGACAAGGCTAGAAGCTGTGGTTCAACGTGTGATGGTTTTTTTTTTTTTTAATTTTATTTATTTATTTTTTATTTTACACTTTGTGCCTCCCATAAGATCATATACGACCTTTGGAAAACATTTAACATTACATTTTTTTATATTGCTGATATTGCTACAATCTCAGCCCCAGTTATAGGGGTAATACAGCCCTTCAGAGAGGTTGTACATTACTGTATAACCGCACTCCAGAGCTGACATGGGTATTATAAGGCCCAGTCATTTCCACAGACTCCAGGACCAATGGCGGTCACATGACTACTGGGAACAGAGCAGGAAGCGTTGCTGCTTCCTGATCTCTATACATATCACTCATTGAGTGCTCTGTATAGAGCGAAGGGGTTTTCTCCATCCCTGCCTTCTCTGTGGAAAATCCAATTGCTGCTGACAGCCGGCTCCCCAATTGTGCAGCTGCTATCTTGGCACATAGTTACATGCTGACCGTCTGGATGTACGTAGTCAATGGGCAGTTAGGAAGTGGTTAAAGAGGACCTGCCGCCAGTCCAGACGTGTAATAACAATTCTGGAGCATCTATTCTTATGACTCTGTGTTGTGCCATTCCTTTATTACTCCTGCTAGTTAAATTACTATCAGTTTGCAGTGAAGGTCCAGATGGGTGATACCAGTTGGGGTGTGTCCCTCCACAGTCTGACATGTGTCAGATTGTGTTGGGACACCCAGAAACTGCTAACGCACATCTGGGGTGTTGCCAGCAATTCTTAATCTCTATCAACTAGCTTTGAAACTACAACTCCCAGCATGCAATTTTACTTAGCTGTTCTTGTAACTCCCACACAAATGAAAGGAGGATTCTGGGAGTTGTAGTTTCAGAACAGCTGGAGTGCTGTAAGTTGCTGATCCCTGTCCTATATTATTATCACATGGGGATTGCAGTTAGTTACGAAGACATGTCAGTAGAGGTTACAGATACTCTCTAAACGTGAAGTAGTATTTCAGATGTGCCTGGCATCTTGGAAATGTAATGGTTTTGTGACCCCTAGTCCGCTGTCAAATAAGCGATTTGGATTGTGCCAGGATCTGTTCAGGGTAAAATTGATCTTTTTTGCATGCAAGGTCCCTCAATTTTTTCTGCTATTCTGCTTAGTGTTTGCGTTCTTCTTTTGTGTCCAGATTGTATCCGGGTTGAATATGGTTTTTTTATGCATGTGAACAAAAACTGAAGAATAACAATCCACACCTCCCAGCAACCATCGGTGAAAAATGCATGGCATCCCGATGTCTTCCATTTTTTCACACAAGCTCCATTCACTTTTGTGGAGCCAGAGCTGCGTAAAAAACGCACAATATAGAAAATGCTACGATTTTTCCTTAACACAAGATGATGCATGAAAACTATGCTCATGTACATACAACCATTGAAATGGGTCAGGATTCTTTCCAGATGCTATGTGGGAAACACCCTGCAGGCTATGAATATTGGCAAATAGATCTGAGCCATTGATTATTATCATTGTGACAATCGTAAACAGGATGACATGACGGGCATTATTTTCATATTCCCACCCTGGTATCTCTTCTTTCTGTTGTCCTGGGACAGAGGAATAAGCTGATGGAGATGGCTTATCTTTCATATCTTGGCTTAGGCTACTTTCACACTTGCAGTAGCCTGTTCCGGCGGGGGAAGAGTCTGCCGGATCCGTGCTACCGCAAGTCCACTGTGCCGCCGGAAGTCCGCTCCAGCCCTATTCACTATAATGGGGGAACAGCAGCATGGCAAACCTACCGAGAGTAGGCCGGGATAAAACTGTAGCACGCTGCCAGCTGGAGCGGACTTCCGGCGGCAAGGTGGACTTGAGCTAGCACAGATGCCTGCCTGCCGGAAAAGGCTACCGCAAGTGTGAAAGTAGCCTTGTCCTTCTTTTCTGCCACACCTTTCATCACTCAAGGCTCGCACTAGCGTTAGGAGATCTGTCTGCCTGTTTCGGCATAAATGTTGGCTGTCGACCAGTATTTGTCAAGCCAAACCCGGCATTTCTGCCAGACAGCAGACAGATCCCATTACAGTCAATGGGGATCCGGTAGTTCCTAGTATTATCTGACTATGCCAGATACGGTGAACTCTGCTGGAAAAGCCTGACAGATGTTGAACACTTATGTGAACATAACCTTAGAGGAGTGCCGATGTCCAATCTGGGAAATGTAGCATTGTTTTTGCTATCCCGGTCTTGGTCAGGGAAATCTCCCTCCCCATGCTCACTTAAAGAGCCTCTTCAAGAGCGTTTGATGGCATGTAACTTTAATGTGACTGTCAGCGGAGGTCACATTGGATGGACCACCCCCTAAAATGAAGAGGTAGCAGCATTGGAAAGGACCATACCTCATCTCCTGTTGGTTCTGCATAGTTGTTGACTCGCCTATAATGAACCAACTATTTAACCTATGGGTCTGTGGTTTTCTAGGGCCCGTGTTCCGTTATTCCAGCAGTCGGCAGGGATCACACTGATCAGACGATGGCATATGCTATTGATGTCTATACTAAGAAAACCCCTTTAACCATATGTTGTGAGTTCTGATTTTATTTCATCCACCTGTTTAATTCTACAGATGTCCGTCCCCCCTGCTGTTTCTCCCTCTTCTTTCCCTTTCTCTCCATCCAACTACTCCTTTTTCTTATTATTCTTCTCAAGCTCTTTATTCCTCCCCTTCCTTCTCTGCTTCCCTTTCTCGCTCTCACATTTACTCATGCACTACTGATTTACTCATTAACTCCCATCAAGTAAGTAGAGAATTTGTAATATATAAAAGCCATTTGTAATCCTATATGCTGTGAATTCCCGGCTGTTCGGGTATTTGAGCTCTTAATTCATGTTAATCCTGTATCTGGAAAGGTTCCTTTCTGGCCTGGTAACACAGTCATCTATACATATGTATGCCTTAATCATCATATCATATAGTTAAAGCAGAGGAAGTCCTGCATTGCCTCTATCTGGTATATGTTTACGATGAAAATGTAAAAATAAAATTGTAGAAGGATTCTCTTCTGTTGGCTTTGTGAAGACTTAACCTGCAGCTTCAGTTTGCAATAAATACATAAGAAATTACACAGCAATTACATAATTTAATCTTTTCATAATCTTCTTCAGATCTACCAACCAAAGGTTCCCCATTGCTTTCCTTCCACCTGCAGTTTTTGGTTTTGTTGTAAACAGATTTTTGCAAACGAATTGAAAATCAAATAGTGAACCATATAAATGTTAAAGGGGTTGTCCGGGTTCAGAGCTGAACCTGGATATACCCTTAATTTCACCAAGGCAGTCCGCCTGAATAGAGCATCGAAGCATCTCATGCTCCGATGACCTCCTTTGCCCTGCGCTAATTAGCACAGGGCAAGGGCATTTTGCCCGGTTCCTGTGACGTACTGGGCTCTGCCAGGCGAAGACTTCCGCACAGCAGTGAGCCTGGTGACGTCACCGGCACTAATGGGCAGGCTTCAGCGCTGCTCTAGCCAGTGAAACGGCTAGGGCAGCTCTAAAGCCGGCCCATTAGAGCCGGTGACGTCACCAGGCTCACTGCCAGGCGGAAGTGTGTATTATTTAAACAAAAGAGCCCTTGCCCTGCGCAATCCAGCGCGGGGCAAGGGAGGGCATCGGAGCATGAGATGGATGAAATGGTCGCCAATGCAACTTAGATTTTACAAATAGCGACTAAAAAGTCTTGTCGCCATTTGCGCCTGGACCCGATTGGCATTTACTGATATTAGGCTGCGCTACTGCATAGCCTAGTATCAGAGAACATGGTGCACGCTGATGTCAGCGCGCTCCATGTTCCCTCAGCAGCACAGGGGAGAAGGAAGCTCTCCCTCCCCCCTGTGCTGCTGCCGCTGCCACCAATGGGAGCAGGGGGGCGGAGAAGGGGAGGACGCACTGCCACTGCCACCAATGAACTTAACGATCATTTAATACAAGTACAGGAGCGGGTGCCGGCGCAGGATCACATTGCCGGCACCCGACCTGTAAGAAAAGGAGCTGTGATCAGCAGCACCTGAGGGGTTAACTGTGGCGTATCGCATCTCCCTTTCTTACAGGTCGGGTGCCGGCGCAGGATCACATAGCCGGCACCCGACCTGTAAGAAAGGGAGCTGCAATACGCTCCTGTACTTGTATAAATGACAGTAAATCATTGGTGGCGCAGTGCGCCCTCCCTCTCCCCCCAACTCCCCAGTATTAAATTACTCTTCATTGGTGGCAGTGGAGATTCCAATCGGAGCCCCAGCAGTGTAATAGCGGGGCTCTGATCGGTTACCATGGCAACTAGGACGCTACTGAAGTCCTGGCTGCTATGGTTAGCTCCCTGCTGCCCTGTGCACAAAGCATAGGGCAGCAGGGAGAGTGTAAGTCCAATTCACCCTAATAGAGCTCTATTAGGGTGCATAGGACAAGGGTTCTAGCCCCTAAGGGGGCTAATAGGTAATAAAAGTAAACAAAAAAAAAGTTAAAAAAAACCCCACCAAAATACACCAAAACAAGTTTAGGCTACTTTCACACATGCGTTTGCAGGATCCGTTTGTGAGATCAGTCACAGGCTCTCATAAATGGTCCAAAACTGATCAGTTTTGTCCTAATGCATTCTGAATGGAAAAGAATCCGTTCAGAATGCATCAGTTTTGCTTCAGTTTGCTTCAGTTCAGTCTCCATTCCGTTTTGGAGGCGGACACTAAAACGCTGCTTGCTGCGTTTTGGTGTCCACGTGAAGAAACTGATGCAAACAGATCCTTCATGACTCACAATGTAAGTCAATGGGGACTGATCCGTTTTGTCTGACACAATAGAAAATGGATCCGTCCTCCATTGACTTTTAATGGAGTTCAAGACGGATCCGTCTTGGCTATGTAAAAGATAATACAAACGGATCCATTCAGAACGGATGCAGATGGTTGTATTATCATGACGGATCCGTTTGTGAGAGCCTGGACGGATCTCGCAAACGGATCCTGCAAACGCAAGTGTGAAAGTAGCCTTAAAGGGTTTCTGTCATCAGGTTTCACCATATTAAACCGGATGACATTTGCAATGTGCAAATGTCACCCGAGGTCTAATATGGTAATATTTTCAAGATCTGTGTCCCCGTTTTTGTTAAAAAGAAACTTTTGTAATATGCAAATCAACCTTACTAGGTGCAGGGGGCGTTTTCCCCACCTCCAGGAACGCGTCATCTCCGATGATTGACAGGGCCAGGCAGCTCCCTCTATCTGCTGCTGGCCCTGTTAGCGCTGCAAATCCCGCGCCTGCGCCATGTGTCCTTCATTCGGCGCAGGCGCAGTGAGTGCAGCTGGCTGCCTGGCTCCCGGCTTCCTCACTGCGCCTGTGCCGCCTTCTCTTCCGGGTGTAGTGTGACGTCATCGGCGCAGGTGCACTGTGCCGAATGAAGGACACACGGCGCAGGCGCGGGATTTGCAGCGCTGACAGGGCCAGCAGCAGATAGAGGGAGCTGCCTGGCCTTGTCAATCATCGGCGATGACGCGTTCCTGGAGGTGGGGAAAACGGCGCCACTAGGTGCAGGGTTACCGCCCCCTGCACCTAGTAAGGTTGATTTGCATATTACAAAAGTTTCTTTTTAACAAAAACGGGGACACAGATCTTGAAAATATTACCATATTAGACCTCAGGTGACATTTGCACATTGCAAATGTCATCCGGTTTAATATGGTGAAACCTGATGACAGAAACCCTTTAAATTCCCCCTTCCTAATTTTACATCTAAAATATATAAACAATAAATAAACATATTAGGTATCGCAATGTCCAAAAATTCCATAGTAATAAAATATTAAAAAATATCTCCTATGTGGTCAACGCCGTAACAGAAAAAATAAATAAATAAAAACCGCATTATTCGCCATTTTTTTAGTCTCCTTGTCCCCCCCCCCCCCCCCCCCCCCCCAAAAAAAAAAAAAAAGGATAGGACTGTTCTATTATGGGCCGGACGTTCCATCTCTTCCAAGTCTTTTTTTTAATTATACATATATGTGTTTAAATTTGGTGACTAAAAATTTAATTTGGCTCCTAAATTTTTCAGTTCAGTAGCCAATGGCTCCTAGGTATTTTTTTTAGTCTGGAGCACTGTTAGAGATATAGTGGCTGCTTATCACTATCTTCCAGTATAGTAATTTGGGCTCATTCAGTTTTGCAGTCCGCAAAACACGGATACCAGCCATGTGTGTTACGCATTTTGTGGAACGGAACGACCAGCACTATGGTACAAATGCCTATTCTTGTCCGTAATTGTGGACAAGAGTAGGACAAACTATCTTTTTGCGGGGCTACGGAATGGAAGTACGGATGTACAAGGCGCACGGTGTGCTCATCTTTTGCGGCCCCATTGGAATGAATGGGTCTGTATCTGTTCAGAAAAATTGCACTGATGAAACCCTAATTTAATTGAAGAAACCAATGTAAGACACTGAATTAAAACAAGGCATTAAAGTTGAGTAAAAAAATAAAATAAAGAGAAACCCCTGGAATCAACCTTCAACAAGTTAACCTGTGTGTTGCTGGGGAAGATGAAGTTCCTATATATTGTTTCCTATGTTGTCAATAGTGTTTTCTTCTAGCAAGTGCCCAATGTACATTGCTTATGATTGATTGTATATTGTGTAAGTTGTTGTATGTGTCACGTAAGGTTTTCCTTGCTTTTCCGTTTTTCTTTATCTGGAGGAGGGGAACAATCTTCTTCAAAACTATTTTGCTTTTCTTTTAACAGCTAGTCCACGCTTGTTTCCTTGTGAGAATGGTTGTTCTTAATCAGAAGACCTGGCATTCCTGACCTTTTCACTTTTCATTTCTGTATCTTCAGCATAGTATTTCCTTTCAGCCAGTCTTGTAGCTGTGCTGAATGACAGTATGATGGTAGAGAATGTGTATTCTCTCCTATTCTTTCTAATGTAATTGGTATTCCTATTCTGTCCTATATATTTCCACTTCCTTTACTATATATTCCTGACATTGTTTTTAAAAACTGAATCAAAACCGCAAGTGTCCTTAAGCCTAGGATACACAAAGCGGATATTTATCCAACCCTAGTCTTGATCTAGTGTGCGGGGGTGTGAGATGCATCAGAATTATTAAGAGGGTTTTCCAAGATTTTTTACTCATCGGTATATAATCGGTCCGACATCCGGGGCCTCTGCCGATCAGCTGTTTTGAGAAGGCAGCGGCACTCACAGCTTACCAAGCACAGTGCCGTACCTTGTATAGTGGCTGTTCTTGGTATTGCATTAGGTACTGTGCAATACCAAGGTACTGCTCATAGGTCATGTGTCACATAAACGTGTCGTCACTGGCCTAGGAGCACCGCTGATTGGTTGGGGTCCTGGGTGTCAGACTCCCACCAATCAGATATTAAGGATCTATCCAGAAGATAGGTAATCAGTAAGAAGATCTTGGAAAACCCCTTTATCATTTTTGTGCACTTCGCAAGATATGTGCGCCAGAATCTGAAATTCACACCAGCTAGGAGCTAATGAAGATGACAGCATTACTTGTTCAAGCAAACTGGTAGAACTAATCTGAGCTGCTTTTAACCTGCGATTTCTGAGGCTGGTGACTTGGATGAACGTATCCTCCGCAGCAGAGGTGACTCTTGGTCTTCCTTTCTTGGGGCGGTCCTCATGTGTGCCAGTTTCTTTGTAGCGCTTGATGGTTTTTGCGACTGCACTTGGGGACACTTTCAAAGTTTTCCCAATTTTTCGTACTGACTGACCTTCATTTCTTAAAGTAATCAAGGCCACTCGTTTTTCTTTACTTAGCTGCTTTTTTTCTTGCCATAATACAAATTATAACAGTCTATTCAGTAGGGCTATCAGCTGTGTATCCACCTGACTTCTGCCCAACACAACTCATGGTCCCAACCCCATTTATAAGGCAAGAAATCCCACTTATTAAACCTGTGAAGTGAAAACCATTTCAGGTGACTACCTCTTGAAGCTCATCAAGAGAATGCCAAGAGTGTGCAAAGCAGTAATCAAAGCAAAAGGTAGCTACTTTGAAGAACCTAGAATATAAGACATATTTTCAGTTGTTTCACACTTTTTTGTTAAGTATATAATTCCACGTGTTAATTCATAGTTTTCATGCCTTCAGTGTGAATCTACAATTTTCATAGTCCTGAAAATACAGAAAACTCTTTGAATGAGAAGGTGTGTCCAAACATTTGGTCTGTACTGAATGTTGGGCCTCTTAAGCCTCTTTGAAAATTGTCGAGCATGGTGGAAAAAGGCAAAAAGTGACAAATTGTTGTGCAGACCAGGGCTTGCATAAATATTTTCTACTTTTTGGCTCCTCAATTCAGGCTTGGTAGTTTTGAAAAATATCCTGAGACTTTTTGTCGCTTTACTATTGAGTGACAGCTGCAGTCCACAAGATTACATACGATGTATTCTGCTTTACTGTACCTCAGTATTTCTATACAATAAGTTGCGCTATAAGAAGTCTTCATATAGTCCAGGCCTAAAGTTTGACCCTTTAAAGGGGTTGTCTCACTTCAGTAAGTTGCATTTATCATGTGGAGAAAGTTAATAATAATAATAATAATTTACTAATGTATTGTTATTATCCATATTGCTTCCTTTGCTGGCTAGATTAATTTCTCCATCACATTATACACTGCTCATTTCCATGGTTACAGACCACCTTGCAATCCATCAATGGTGGCCATGTTTGCACGCTATAGGAAAAAGTGGCTGGGACCATAGGAGCGCACATAGCCTAGTGCTTTTTCCTATATTGTGCAAGCACGACCACCACTGCTGGATTCGAGGATGGTCTGTAATCATGGAAATGAGCAGTGTATAATATGATGGAAAAATGAATCCAGACAGCAAAGGAAGCGATATGGATAATAACGATACATTACTAAGTGGCTTGTATTAACTTTCTCTACATGATCAATGCCACTTACTGAAGTAAGACAAACCCTTTAAGTATCTTTGTGCAGTCTTGGTTGTAAGCTCAGCTGGTTGTGCTTCAGATGATAAACATGGGTATGCCTTATGCATTAACCCTTAGAGTCCCAGCGCCGTACATGTACGGCGCTCTGATCGGGCGGGAGCAGGAGCTGCGCCCGCCCGATCAGCGGCGGGGGTCCAGCTGTGCCGAGGTGCCGGACCCCTGCTGAATGCCGTGGTCAAAAGTATTGTAATGCATTGTAAAGGGGATCAGACCCCCAAAAGTTAAATAGAGTAAAAAAAAAAAGTTAAAAAATAAAGTTTCCTAAAAAAATAATAATAAAAGTTTCAAGTAAAAAAAAACGCCATTTTCCAAAAAAAAGCTAAAAAAAATTGTAAAAAAAGGTAAAAAAAGAACGATAAACATATTAGGTATCGCCGCGTCCGTATCGACCGGCTCTATAAAAATATCACATCATCCACCCCGCCAGGTGAACGCAGTAAAAAAAAAAAAAAAAAAAAAAAAAAAAACGTCCCGAAACAGACATTTTTTTTGGTCACCTTCCCTTACAAAAAGTGTAATAGCAGGCGATCAAAAAGGCATATTTATCCCAAAATGGTACCAATCAAACCGTCATCTTGTCCCGCAAAAATGTTACCCTACCTGAGACAATCGCCCAAAAAATAAAAAAAAATGGCTCTCTGAAAATGGCAACACAAAAAAAAGATTTTATTCTGTTCAAAAATAAATCTAATGTGTAAAACTTTCCAAAAATAAAAAAGTTAGACATATTGGGTATCACCGTGTCCGTAACAACCTGCTCTATAAAAATATTACATGAGATGGCCCCCCAGGCGAATGCTGTAAAAAAAAAAAAATAAAAAATAACTATGCCATAACAGCCATTTTTTTCACCTTGCCTCACAAAAAGTGTAATACCAAACGATCAAAAAGGCGTATTTACCCCAAAATGGTACCAATCAAACCATCATCTCGTCCCGCAAAAAATGAGCCCCCACATAAGACAATAACTCAAAAAAAAAAATCAATGGCTCCCGCAAACCAATCCATCAAAATCTGTGTTGTAAAATCCATATGGCGCTCCTTCTGTTCTGAGTCCTGCCATGTGCCCCCAAGGCAGTTTACCACCACATATGGGGTGTTGCCGTAGTCAGGAGAAAATGGGTAACAAATTATGGGGTGCTTTTCTCCTGTTACCCCTTGTGAAAATGAAAAATTTGGGGCTAAAGCAACATTTTATTGGAAGAAATGAAACTTTTCATTTTCACAGCCAAGTGTTTCCAAATTCCGTAAAACGCTTAGGGGGTCAAAGTGGCCAGTACCCCCCTTAATATATTCTTTGAAGGGTGTAGTTTCGAAAATGGGGTCACTTTTTGAGGGTTTCCACTGTAGGGGTACGTCAGGGTCTCTCAATTACAAAATGGTGCCTAAAAACTATTCTAGCAAAATCTGCCTCCAAAATCCGTATGGCGCTCCTTTCCTTCTGACCACTGCCACAAACCCATAGAGACGTTCATCACCACATATGGGGTATTTCTGTAAACTGCAGAATCAGAGTAATGTATATTGAGGTTTAGTTTGCTTTTAACCCTTGCTGTTTTGCATGAAAAAAATTATTAACATGAATAATCTACCAAAAAAAGTGAAATTTTGAAATTTCACTTCCATTTTCCATGAATTCTTGTGGAACACCTCAAGGGTTAACAACGTTTGTAACAGCAGTTTTTTTTATAATTTTAGGGGTGTAGTTTCTAAAATGGGGTCATTTATGGGTGGTTTCCATTACGTAAGCCACTCAAAATCACTTTATATCTGAATTGGTGCTTTAAAAAATGGTTTTGGAAATTTTGTTGACAATTTGAAAAATGGCTTCTAAACTTCTATGACATTTATAAAATGATGCCAACATAAAGTATACATATGGGGAATGTAAAATAATTATTTTTGGAGGTATTACTATGTATTTTGAAAGTTGAGAAATTGAAATTTTGAAATTTGCAAATTTTTCCAAATTTTTGCTAAATTTGTTATTTTTTTTTATAAATAAAAATGAAATATTTTGCCACAAATTTACTACTATCGTGAAGCACAATATGTGATGAGAAAACAATCTTAGAATGGCCTGGATAAGTAAAAGCGTTCCAAAGTTATTACCACATAAAGTGACACATGTCAGATTTGCAAAAATCGGCCTGGGATTTAAGGTGAAAAGTAGCTTGGTACTGAAAGGGTTAAAGGGCTCTTTACATGGGCTGAGAATCTGCCAGATAATTGCTAACGAGCGCTCATAGGAATGCTCATTAGCAATTATCTGGCGGTGTAAATGTGCATAATTACCCGATGAAAGAGAGAAACACACATTCACTGGGTAATTTGATCGTTTATATAGGCACCTAAATTGTCGTTTGTCGGCAGCAGATCATACTGTGTAAACAGGCTCTGCCTCAGGCAAACTGCGAGTCTCTATGAGGATGAATGATGGCATTAGATATCGCTCCTCCCTATACCGTGGAGGAGATTGCTGCATGTAATAGCAGCAGTCTCCTTCACTGACGAACAGGTGCTTTCCTGGGGACGAACGATTCCATCCCGACAATCGCCTGCAAAATTGTTCATTGTAAAGGTGCCTTTACTGTACATCAGGGGTCAGCAACCTCCAGAAATCCAGCTGCTTACAATTCCCAGTATACTCCACCTCTGTGGGAGTTTTGAGAACAGCTGAGTGAGTATGCATGCTGGGAATTGTAGTCTCACAACAACTGGAATGCCAAAGATTGTTGACCCCCATCAGTGGTATGCAACTAGCGAGGCTGGTATGAAACCACAAGTCCCAACATGTCATGAATGTTACAGAGCCACAAGTTGCAGATTGCTGTTCTAAATGTCTAAACTGAACACATAAGCTGTAAAAAAAATGCAAATCACATAAATAATGTATTTGAGTATAGAAAGCACACATTACATAACATACTGAAAAAACAAAGTTAGACCGACACCTCCAAACAATATGAAATCAAGTACATGTGCGAACGCAAACACAATATGCAGCAGCACACTTCTCCATGCGAAAAAAACTTGCAGATGCTGGAAACATAGATAATTTGGATTGCATTACTGCTATACTTAATATATGAAAATTAGAAACTCACATTTTTTATCAAAATTGTGTTGGGCCCACCTACTGTACCAGCGAGTAGATACCGCCATATTGATCTTGCACTCCCGCCCATCTGCCCAGGACTTTTAATCAGGGTATAAAATAGCTGGATTCTACATTGCCCTTAATTTTGTAGACAACAGTGGAAAAAAATGTCCATTAAAAAAGGATCAACTGTCCATTTTGAATGGACATTTTTTTTCACCGATGCCTTTCTGATAAATGGACGTCAAAAACTGACCCATTCAATTGTATGGGTGCAGTTGGCCAGAGAAAAACGGACAAGAACAAGTTCTATTTTTTTTTACATCCATTTTTCACTGACTGTCAAGAAAACTACAGCGTAAATAACCTCATAGATTCCCATTGGTCTTAAAACGGACGTGTGATGGCCATTAAAATAACGTCCGTCTGCATGTAGCCTTAGGCCCAGGACAGGCAACTCTGATAGTGTATGTCCCGTCTGTTGGAAGCCACCTTCTCTCTGGTAGATGGGCCCGACACAATATTGATCAAAAATGTGCACAAAGAGCTTCTAATTTCCACACAGTGAGTATACTGGTAATGCAGTTCAGATTTATCCCGGTTTCCAGTGTTTGCACATACAGAGGGCCCTCAGGTTACAATATTAATTGGTTCCAGGATGCCCATTGTATGTTGAAACCAGTGTAACTTTAGTAATTGGTTCCAAAGCCCCAAAATGTCATCCAAGTTAAGAGAAAATGAAGATTTAAGAAAAATAAGCAGATACCGAACACAGCAAAACAATCCCTTACATATACCAGTCATAAATAGCTGATAACTAGCCACTAATCCAGCTCTTTTACCAGAGAAATGTCCTTGATTGGTTGGATCTGAGTCTGAGACATTGTATAGTATGTTGAGTCTAGTTTCTGGGTCAGAAAAGACCATTGTATGTTGAAAACATTGTATCCTGAGGCCATTGTATCTTGAGGGATCACTGTATCTTTGCCATGAAGCAGTGTGCTGCTGCTGATCATATACAGACAGGCATTGATAGCTTGTTGCCAACCTTATTACACATAATCAGACAGTGTTCTCTATCCAGATCACTGGACGTGTACTGTAGGATCCTTCCCTTCTACATGGGATATAGTAAACTAGTACAGGACCCTTCTGCTCTGGAAAGAGTGTAGTGTTTCTACATGCCTCCGCATCAGAAAGGGCACCTTACTCTTTGTTATATCATGCTGGAATGACATCACTCCTACAACCATCCATCAACCGTGGTCTAGTGTCTGTCTCATAAGTGAGTGTACATGACTACATAGTGTGACATGCTCACACAAAGCTTAACTGTCCTTTCAATTTATTGTTATTTGGTAAACATTTTTGTAATAATGTTATTTTGTTTAACATTTTTGTAATATATTTTATTAGGAAAATATATTTCTTTGTTCTAGAACAGGGTACAAACAGTCTTTTTAGCAAAGCTCTATCTGAGCATCCGTTTTCAGTCATCAGTGTTGTACTGGGCGCTGAAGACACCTGTGTGTAACAAGTCAGATAGTCAGTGAAATGGGCAGTGATAGGGTACATATACATAGTCAGGGACATGGGTAGTGACCAGAAACAGGCTGGAAGGCTCTGGATAGTACACACAGGCATCTTCAGCACTCAGTAGAACACTGAAGACAGGCTTTAGCTATGCTCAGAGATTCGCTAAGAAGACTCTTTACACCCTGATTTCTAGTAGAAAGAAACATCTTTCCCTAATAAAGTACATTACAAAAACGTTTAACATCTCTGTGATAAATCTGATAAATCTGTGATAAATCTGCTTTGCATTACTGCTATACTTAATATATTTATTTGGAAACCCTGCCCACCCCATGTGAGTGCATTATCGGAAGTGTGCGGTAATCACTTTTTTGTGTCCTTGCCCTACAGAAGAAATACTTGTATTCTCTATACTGTAACAATTCTGTAGCATCTTTTATTAGAACTCTGTCTGGTGCCGTCCCTCTGTTATTCCTACTGAATATTCATGAATAGATTGGCAACTGGGTGTTACTATTACCCTTGTCAAAGGGGAGTGTCAGTACAAAGTCCTATCTCATTGGACACAGCCAAACTTTGCACGGACATACCCCCAGTTGTCCATTTATTCATAAATTTCTAGGCATAACAGAGAAATGACACAATGCAGAGTCCTATGACATTACTTCATGCAGATCGCAAGTATTTACTAGAATAGATGTGTCAGGAGCTGGCATGGGATTTCAGGCAGACTAAGGACAATGACGTCAGGAGGATACTAGTCTGGCTTGGGGCACTGGGCTTCAAAGTTAATTTTTGGACCATTAGAGAAGCAGACAAGGCAATAAAAGGTACCGCTTGTGAACCATGTTTGTGACCTACATTGTGATTTGAGCTGTTTTACATGAGTCAAATAGATGACAGACTTCCTTCAAAACATTTAAGAATTAGTTTGATCGCTAAAGTGTTTGGTGTTATAAACTAAGCATTTGCTCATTCATTCATTACGTATAGTTTCTTGTTCTCCCCAGACTAGATGGAGAAATAGACTGTGTGAGCTGAAAGGCTTTTATTTGGCAGTTACGTCCCCCTATCTGGTCACATTGATCTATACGTGCTTCATATAACCATGATATAGATTTAGGCCCTGATTTATCACACCTTCGCTCCAGAATTCTGTCTTCAAAAAGTCGCACGATAGGGCTTTTGCGACTTTTTTGCGCATTTTTTTGCGACTTTTTGCATGTGTACACAACTCACTCCAGTTTGTAATATGGGTGGGAAAGTGGGTGTGGTTAGCCATGTTAATGAGTTTCACTCCAGATTTATCATTGCGACTTTTTAAAAAAAAGTCGCAAAATAGTCGCAATCTCACTCCAGGAGGAGGGTGGAGTAGGAAAAGTGGAGTAGCTTCTCTAGACAGAAGTGTTAGGTTTAAGGACAAGCCACATTTATCAAACAACCTGTGACGTTTGATAAATGTGGCAGAAAGTACTCCAACACAGACTGAAGCAAAACTGACTTCAAATATTTTCCTAATGATAAATTCCCCCCTTAGTCACTTGAAGCCATCAGCATTGTGTGAGCGCGTGATTGAGAGCACTCCTGGAACACAGCTTTACCATCTCAGATGATTACTGATCCATCAGAAGTGTGACTGTCCAGATCCACTCCGTGCTGTGTAGTTATGCTGCATCACATGCCTGCTAGCTGTTTTAGTAAGGGGTCACATGCAGGGCACAGAGCTGTATTGACTCCTATTCCCATCATGATTTCACGTGTTGAAGAATTCTAGATTGCAGCCACATCTTTGGTCAGAAACGGACTTCAAAGAGTGTTAGTGTCTCAAGCATGTCCATTACTTGCTCTTTACATAGCTCTTTCTTTTATAACTAATATTTGCTTTAAGCTTTCTGTTCCTCTGATCCGTTGGAAGCACAGAATCCGTCATCCATTGGCAATACTTTTTCTTCTGCCAAAACTAGTGGATACATGATGGATCGGACGCTAAGTGAGCAAAAGGATGCTCTAAAGCAGGGGTGCACAACCTGCGTCCCGGGGGCCACATGTGGCCCTTGATACCATTCTGTGTGGCCCCATCCATCTGGTAACAGACATGTATGTCCATGTTTTGTGGCTGCTCACATGCATTTTTCATGTATTTCTCCCATTAGATGGGACTCCTGGAACTGTAACTAGACATTAATGGTATACACTGTGTGTTCAATCTGCCATAAATACAGTATTTCAGTTGTTAATACCCCTTTAAATTTTATTTTCGGCCCTTGACGTTGGTTCAGTCGGACAATGTGGCCCCCACCCAGAAAACGTCGTGCACCCCTGCTCTAAAGCAACATGTGGGGCATGAAGAGGACACTTTATTATTATTTTTTATGTTCTTCTGACTGATAAAAAGAAGTAGCTCTACACATATGTAAATGAGGCCTCATTTAAAGGTATGGAACTTATGAAAATACCCAAGATAGAGCTCAGCTGTCAAATAGTGGGGAGTAGAGAGGTGGTCAGACATTCGCAGCATGTTCTCCATTTACTTTGGGACCCCTTTTTTGAGATAGGAGTGGGTCCCAGAGCAGGCATCCACACCTTTTGGACATTTATGGCATATGTGGTCAATATTCCATAAATGTTCCAGATGGGACACTCAAGGCAGATCTCCAAGCAAATTTACCTCACTATATTTAAGACAATCACCAATTAAAGTCAATTTTCTTACTTATAGTGTAAAATATTTGTATCCTTATTGCAATGGAAATTAATATACTGACTGATGGGCTTCTGCTGAAGAAGCAGAGCTCCAGAGTAACGCATACAAGAGGGATGCAGAGGCAACTGTATTAAGCCACAAAGTGTTGCTGTGCCATCACTTTAGAGTCTGTGGAGGCTTATTACATTTCTGGAGTGCTTAGGAGACCAGTGCCACCATTGCAGCTACACAATATCTGTACCTCCATTACCTTCTGTTCTTAATAAAAGGAGTTAATGTACAATGAGGGAGGTTTATCAAAACTGGTGTAAAGGAAAACTGGCTTAGTTGCCCTAGGCAACCAATCAGATTCCACCTTTCATTTCTCAGAGCTTTTTTAGAAAATAAAAGGACCAATCTGATTGGTTGTTATGAGCAACCAAGTCTGTTTTCCTTTGCACCAGTTTTGATAAATTTCCCTTACATGGTGTTCGGGTAATGTGATTGTCAAGTACATAAACTAGAAAACAGGCATCTTTTGCATTTTGCGATTATTTCTTGACTTTCCTTGACCTCATCCACGTTCTATGATTTCATGGTATAAGATACATGCTGTGTGTTTCTAAGGGAATTTATACTGATGATGACACAGATATCGCTTATTTTCTTTTAGGCTTGTGCTGTCATGATCCACCATAGTTTTGGCGCAAAGCTGGCCAGGAGAAATGTGTGGTTTTGCTGCCAGACATTGTTGTCAGAGTGAAGGAGATGGTTTCTCTGTTTTAGGCTACTTTCACACCTGCTGCGCGGGGCTCCGGCAGGCTGTTCCGGTGGGTGAACAGCCCGCCGGGTCCATGCTGCCGCAGGTGCACATGTGGAACTGCGCTCCGGCCCCATTCACTGTGATGGGGGCGGGCCGCGGATCCGGCCGCAGCACGGCAACCCCTGCTGAGAGGTGGCCAGAACGAAAATACAATTTCACCTCTCAGCAGGGGTTGCCGTGCTGTGGCCGGATCCGCGGCCCACCCCCATTACAGTGAATGGGGCCGGAGCGCAGTTCTGGCCCCACACGTGCACCTGCGGCAGCAGTGATCCGGTGGGCTGTTCACCCACCAGAACAGCCTGCCGGAGCCCCGCACTGCAGGTGTGAAAGGGGCCTTACCATGGTCTGCTTTCTATAGTTTGCAGTATAATCCTTTGTGAATTAAGAGTAATTACCAAGTGTCAAGTAATGTATCTTAACATTCCTTCATAGCCATCATAAAATATTAAAAGGGTTATCCTGCAAATTTGAAACACTTTTTAAAACTTTCTTCCCTCTCTTTGGGGGCAGTAGCTCATCAAACACCTGCATTTCCCATGTTGCATTGCAGTTAGCTCTGAAAGGGGTGTTCTCACTGCAGAAAATGACATTTATCATGTAGAGAAAGATAATACAAGGCACTTACTAATGTATTGTGATTATCCATATTTCCTCCTTTGCTGGCTGGATTCATTTTTCCATCACATTATACACTTCTTATATCCAGGGGTTACGACCACTGTGCAATCAATCCAAAGGATAGGTCATCAATATAAAAAAAAAAAGCAGACAACCCTTTAACCCCTTGAATACCAGAGCCAAAACTTTTTTATTTTTCCGGTTCACATAGCCATATGAGGGTTTGTTTTTTGCAGGGCAAGTTATACTTTCTAATGCTACCATTTAATATGACACACAATGTAGTGGGAAGTGGGGATAAAAAGTTTAAATGGGGTGGAATTGGGAAAAAAACACAATTCTGCCACAGTTTAGCGGGTTTTGTCCCTACGGCGTTCCCTATGTGGCAGAACTGACCTATGCCCTTCATTCTCTGGGTCAGTACTAGAGATGAGCGAACATGCTCGTAACGAGCACTGTACCGCTCGGTCGAGCGCAGGCAGCCGCTTCCGTCCTCCTGAGGAGGTGTCTTTTATACTGATAACAAGTTCAAACAGGTGCCATTACTACAGGTAATGAGTGGAGGACAGAGGAGCCTCTTAAAGCAGAAGTGACAGGTCTGCGAGAGCCAGAATCTTGCTTGTTTGTAGGTGACCAAATACTTATTTTCTACCATAATTTGCTAATAAATTCTTTAAAAATCAGACAATGTGATTTTCTGGATTTGTTTTCTCATTTTGTCTCTCATAGTTGAGGTCTATGATGGCCTCTCTCATCTTTTTAAGTGGGAGAACTTGCACAATTGGTGGCTGACTAAATACTTTTTTTTTCCCCACTGTAGATAATGTGGTCACACTTGACCAAGGCAACTAAAGGGTTAAATGCCAGCAATCGACATTGTCAGTCGCAGACATTAGCCGCAGGCCTCTGCTGTTTGAAATAGCAGAGACCTGCTGTCTATGACGTCCGCTGCACTCTTGATTGGGCGCCATATTTAAAGACCCGAAGGGTTAAATGTCCTTTTATATCATGTGAGTGTGGCTTGTTCTTTTAGTAACATTATACTCCAGTGTTTGCATATAGGCCCAAGAGGAATAGGTTATGTGTGTGTGTGTGTGTGTGTGTGTGTGTGTGGAATGTGAGAATGTAAATGATGAAGTGAAATAAATGTGTTTTCTCTGGTATTAAGTGAAGAGCAGAGTCCTAGAAACATCGGTGAATAAACTGGTCCACACAGTTCCTTATGAAAGTTCTTGTTCGTGCAACCTCTGTTCCTAATCCTTTCACAGCATTACCACAGCTACTGTATGGTTTTTTTTTTTATTCTTTGTACTAATGCTTTCCTTATTTGTAACCTCATGGTAGGTTCACATCAGCAATGGAGGCTCCATTAGAAGCTTCTATCACAGGGGTCCATAAAAAAAAAGCCAGAATTTTTGTTTTCTCTGTAAAATTGCAACCAACATAGAAACCCAACAAACCAAAATTAGGTAAGGTGGTTTTCCAGGAGTTCAGTATTGATGGTCTACCCTCAGGATTAGTCAACATCTGATAGGGTTCCAGCTCCATGTACCCCCACTGATCATCTGTTTGAAGAGGTTGTGGAGCTGTGGAGAGAGCAGTGGCCTTTCTAACAGCATACCAGGCACAGTTCTAAACATAGTGCCTTTGCTTGGTATTACATCCCAGGCCCAGTCAGTTGAATGGTGATGATCTCCAAATAGGCCATGTGACCAATGAACATGACGTCACTGACCTTGGAAGGGGCTAAGGCCTCTCCAAACAGCTTTACAGCAGGGGTGTGATGAGTTGGACCCCACTATTGACGGCCTATACTAAGGAATTGAATTTCTGGAAAACCCATTTAGCATGGTCCATCTTGCGGCAGTTGGTGTCCGCTATGCAGCACTGCTGTTATTTTCGTTTAATGGTTTCTGTAAGAGAAAAGAAAATTGTGAAGCTTCTCCAGTTTTCCTACTCCACCCACCTACTGGAGTGAGATTACGACTTTTTTGCGAAAAAGTCTCAATGATAAATCTGGAGTAAAACTCATTAACGTAGCTAACCATACCCACTTTTCCACCCACATTACAAAACTGGAGTGCGTGATGTAAAAAGTTGCAAAAGCCCTAATTTGCAATTTTTTGAAGCCAGAATTCTGGAGTGAATACATGATAAATCCTAATTTCTACCATCTCAGAGGCAGTGAATTCGAGTCGTCTTGTGTGCTTCTACAAGGTCCATGAATTGCACACCTTCATTCCTTCTCTAGCTACAGCTGCCTGACATGTTCGGAGGTTGCCACCATACATCATGATGATATCACATTGTTGCCAAAAGCTGTTGTTAAAGTAGTGGTCACGCAGTTCTACATGGTGAGATCTTTATTCTCTGCTTTCCTAGAGCTCACAGCACTTATCACTATAATTTCTGTGTTTGAGAAATGTCCGAGTCAGTGACAGATTAGATTAAGATTTCAGTGGGTCAAACGAACACCATTTCCTTGAAGATTTACAATAGATTTATTAAAAATAGCTCCTTTTTAAAGGGACTCTGTCACCAGGAAATTCACTAATAAACCAGGCATAATTGGGGACATTTAGCAAGACTGCGGTTTCCATACGTCAGTGTTGATCTCTGTGTGCCGGAAATGTGCCTTATTTAAAGGGAACCTGTCATCAACTTTATGCGGCCCATACTAAAGGCAGAATAAAGTAGAGACAGGTGAGTTGATTTCAGCGGTCTGTCATTTATAAGTTAAAAGTAATTGTTTGCCAAGAACCAACATCACAATCATTGCAGACTAGGGCTGGGCGATTAATCGAATTAATTCGATTAATTCACCAATTGAAAGCCTCACGATTTTATTTTTTAGGAAAATCGTGAACTCGATTTTCCTAAAATGGCGCCCGCCAGATAAAATAAAAAAAATCTCTCACCTGTCCTGCGCCGCGGCTCCGCTCCGGTGTCCGGCACTCCTCTTCTTCTCCGGGGCCGCGCTGCACTGTCCTGACCGCACTCTGACCTGATGCTGCATGCAGTCAGGTGACAGTGCAGCGCCGGGAGAAGAAGACTGAGGAGCGCCGGACCTGGAGCGGAGCTGCGGTGCAGGACAGGAAAGGGATTTTTTTATTTTATTCTCATGGTGGCCTAGTGGGCTGTTCTGAGGGCTGAAGGGGGCACTACTGTGGGCTAATCTGAGGTTTCAAGGGGGCACTACTGTGGGCTGATCTGAGGTCTGAAGGGGGCACTACTGTGGGCTGATCTGAGGTCTGAAGGGGGCACTACTGTGGGCTGATCTGAGGTCTGATGGGGGCACTGGGCTGATCTGAGGTCTGATGGGGGCACACTGGGCTGATGTGGGGTCTGATGGGGCACAATGGGCTGATGTGGGGTCTGATGGGGCACAATGGGCTGATGTGGGGTCTGATGGGGCACAATGGGCTGATGTGGGGTCTGATGGAGCATAATGGGCTGATCTGAGGTCTGATGAGGGCACAGTGGGCTGATCTGAGGTCTGATGGGGGTATAGTGGGCTGATCTGAGGTCTGATGGGGGCACAGTGGGCTTTTTTTATTTTTTTTATATTTTTAATAACATAAGAAAATCGAGATTTAAATCGTGAATCGTCCCAAATTTTTAAAAAATCGAGATTTTTTTTTTTTTGGCCATATCGCCCAGCTCTATTGCAGACTAGGCCTTAAAAAGAGTAACGGCCACCTGAGAAGAGTCCTGGTTATTCATGAATTCCTGCTCTCCCTGCCCACCTGCTGATGACTGACAGACTTCTACCTAGTTTTCTCCCTTTCTCTCTAGGAGAGAACTGCCAATCATCAGCAGATGGGCGGGGAGAGCAGGAGATTATGAATAACCATGACTCTTCTCAGGTAGATTTGACTCTTTTCAAGGCTTGTGCTGCAATGATTATGATGTTGGTTCTCGGCAACCACTTACATTTAGCTCATTAGTGACACGCCACGCCACCGCCTACTTTATGCTGCCCTCATTACGGTCAGCATAAAGTTGGTGACAGGTTCCCTTTAAGAGGCAGATAAATTAGTTGCATCTCTCCATGCTCCAGAAACTGAAGACTATGCCAGCTAGGGGTTAACGTAGTCTTAAGATATAATTTATCTGCCTTAATTTATAGTAAACCCGTGGGATATGAGAAGCCCCATCCACTTTAGAAAAACGTTGAGGCGCTCAGAAAGTTGCCAATTATGGCACAAATATGGCATGTGCCATAACTTGGGACTTTTGTAAGCCACGTAATGTATTTTCAACATATTTAGTGGCGGATCTGTTTTTTTTCTGTTTTGATTTTACACAACCGCATCCTAACGGAACGGATGCATCCTGATGTGCAAAATAAAAATGAATCTCAATACCGGACCGCAACAACGCAAGTGTGAAAGTAGCTTAACTCTGGTTTTTACCCTAACAGGGTATCAAAACAGGCACAATCTTTAAATGTAGGAAGACATAACTCTTTTACACATTTACTATTGCTTCTTACATTTATCTTGGAAAGTTGAGGGGCTCGAGTTGCTCCGAGAACCAAAACTGTCCTTGCTCTTTCCGATCCACACCCAAACCTTTCCACACAGTCTCTCATTCATGACACACTAAAACTTTCAGCTGAACAGTGAATATTTTATTCCCTTAGGCGTGGCGAGGAAAGTCTTACAATATTACTTTATTTAAAATTATTTTGAGCTGTTTCCACACCCAATTTAGTTTGTAGTGTTCTGTAAGCTATATTTATGTGCACAATGTTTCATACTGAATAATCATGCGTTTTATAGTCAATAGTTAGTTGTCTAGGCTTTTACCATTGATGACCTATCCTCAAGATAGGTCATCAATACAAATCGGCGGGAGTCCAACACCCAGCACCCCTGCCAATCAGCTGTATGAGGAGACGGCGCACACAGTGCGCACGTGCCGTCTCTCTTCTTGTCCGCTACTGCTTTATATGGCGAAGATCTTGTTTGGCTTTTGCAGTGATAAGGTTTTCCTGAGGCCTCTGCTGTCCTGCAAATGTGGCTGAAGATGTAACATAAAATGACTAGAGATGAGCGAACGTGCTCGTAACGAGCACTGTACCGCTCGGCTCCCCTGCGCTCGCATGGGCGCAGGCAGCCGCTTCCGTCCTCCTCACCTGACGGAAGCGGCTGCCTGCGCCCATGCGAGCGCAGGGGAGCCGAGCAGTACAATGCTCGTTACGAGCACGTTCGCTCATCTCTAAAAATGACTTTTTTACATTTTTACCAGTGTTTTGGAAAGTAAAAAAAGACAACCCATCTGTCTGAAAAACTTTACAAAATGTATGATGATAACCACAAAGGATTCCTGCATCATGTACAGTTTGTTGTGTCCTCGCTGTCTGGATTAAATGGCTCTATCTTGGCTTGAACTTTATGCATTTGAGAGCATTTATGTAAGGGCAGTGTTAGGGCACTAATGTACAGCAATGAAATGACACCTAAAACATACAGAATTTCTTATTTTTGACGTTGTTCTTGGGTGAAAAATTCAGTTGCGCAAGTAAGAGCAAAGATACTTTCTGATTTCTCCTGACAGACAAGAATAAAAAGATCAGTTTCTCTCACGGGTTGATGGAGATTGCTGTGGTATCACCATGCAATGTGCTGCAATGTCTTTATCTTAGAGAAGGCAGACATGTTGATGTGTTTATACTTTTATGCTGTCTTTCGTGATTAAAGCCCAAAACCCTATGACCGACTGCCCCCAAGTACTACATACTCATTGTGGTCCAGGAAGATGAGTTCCCTAATATTCTGCTGCTTTATCTGACCCTGCACTTGGAGAATTGAAGTGGAAGGTGTTCAGTTAATTTAGTAGGCACACTGTGATTTAAATTGAGCCCATCACATTGAAACGCTGTCCAGTCTGCGGGCAACGCGTTTCAGGCCAAAATGAGCTAAGCAGATTGATATATAGTTTTGTGGGAAAATAATTAGCAGAACTAGTAATTTATTCAATTATCTGCTTATTCGGGGTTCAGACGTCTACTGGGTGGTCCTGTTCTGTGATCACTAGCTGTATGTACAGTCATGCAGGTAAGGCTGTCAGACCCATGAACAAAAAAAATGTGAGTCAGATGTGGATGCAAAATATGGCCATGTACATGAGCCTTTAGGGTTTTTTACCTGGGACTAAGTTTTCTATAAAACCTGGGATATTTCCCCATGTATTTTAAAGGGGTTGTTCCATTAAGATCGCCTATTCATGAGATAGAGGATAAGTGTCTGATTGGCAGGGTTCTGATCACTTGGGCCTCTACCGATCACAAGAACGGGGGCCCTGTACTCCTCTCCTTTGAATGGAGTGGCAGACACATATGGATGTCCGTTGCCCCATTCCACTCTGCCGGAGTTAGCAGAGTACAAGTGCTTAGCTATCTCTGTTAGCCCCAAAGAGTAAAATGGAGAAGCAGCGCATATGTGACTGCCACTCCATGCAAATTGGGCGAGAACAGGCCCTGTTCTCGTGATCAGTAGTTGCCTCAGCAGTCGGACCTCTGCCGATCAGACACATCTCTTGTCCTGTGACTAGGGGATAAGTTGTCTTAATGTGACAGCCTCTTTAACCTGTTTGCTACCAGCGCCGTGCATGTACGCGCTGGAGCGATGGGAAAACATGGCTTCCGTTTGCGTGTGCACCGGGACGTCCCTTCCGTAGAATAAAAAAATAAATACATAAATAACAAAAAATATAAACATCATGGGCATCACAGCATTCAAAAATGCCTGTACTATTAAAATATAACAATGGTTTTTCCAATACAGCGAATGGCGTAACAGAAATAAGGGTCACAATGGCCAATTTGACATTTTTTCATTGCTTCTCTTTCCCCAAAAAAGTAATAAAATGTGAAAAAGTCACACATACTCCAAAATGGTATCAATAAAAACTACAGATTGTCCCGCAAAAATGAGCCCCCCCCCAGCTCAGTAGAAAGTTATGGGGGTCAGAATATGGTGATGTAAAAAAAAATTTTTTTTCAAAGTTTACATTTATTTTTACACTATTTAGACATAAAAAACCCCTATACAGTACGTACGTGGTATCGTTGTAATGGTACTGATCCAGAGAATGAAGGGCACAGGTCAGTTTTGCCGTAAAGGAAACGCATTGGGAACATAACCTGTAAAAAGGTGGAGAAATTGCTTTTTATTTTCCAATTATTGCCCATTTGGAATTTTTTTTTCCGCTTCCCACTACATTGTATTCAACCGTAAATGATGCCATTGGAAAGTACAACTTCCCGCAAAAAAGAAGCCTTCATACGGCTATGTGAATGAAAATATAAAAAAGTTATGGCTCAAAGAAGATAGGGAAGAAAAATGAAAATGCAAAAACGAAAAAATCTCCGTTATCCTAAGGGTTAAAAATACTAGGGAAAAATCTCAGGTTTTATTAAAAAAACAAACAAAAGAAATAATGTAACGTGATCAGATTTAAAATTCTCAATAAAGGGGTGGCATAGTATACTTCCCACTGGGGCACACAGACGCGGGTGTGTTTGACTGCCCTGTTCACTGGGAGTTAATCTGCCTCTGGAGCATTTTTCGGCTTCCCTGAATATGTGATGAAAACTGATATTTCACACATGTTCTGTTGTTTCAGCAGCCAAACATAGTCCATGTTTAGTCTCATAATTTTTTGAGGTTTTTTTTTTTTTTTAATAAGGGTGAATTCAGTTGAATAATATTCATGTCTTAGTGTACAATGGACATGAGTGATTTTCTGCACAGACCAAAAAAGTCTTTGGTTAGAAATCGCAGCCTGCACCTTCCAGCTCTGATTTTCCTGCAACTCATTAACTGAAGTGCAACAGGTCTGTGGGAAAAATGAACCGCAGACAGACGCCATCTGGAACGTGCACGATTTTACCTACGTTCATCTGAATTCACCCTAAAGATTCCTGTTATCTGAATCAGATAATCAGAAACACGTCTTCAGCTTTAGGCTACATTCACACGACCGTTGTTTTTAGGCCTCCGAGCCGCATATTTTGCAGCTCAGATTCGGACCCATTCATTTCTATGGGGCCGCAAAAGATGCAGACAGCACACCGTGTGCTGTCCACATCCGTTGCTCCGTCCCGCAGTCCCGCAAAAAGAATAGAACATGTCCTATTCCTGTCCGCAATTGCAGACAAGCCGCAGCATGTGCGGTCCATAAATTGCGGAACGCACATGGGCCGCTATCAGTGTTTTGCGGATCCGCAAAACACAACGGTTGTGTGAATGTAGCCTTATCCATATAACCTGCTTTAAATCATTTAGTTACATGGATTTATGTTTTTAGGTGGAATGGTGCTTAAAGGACTTTTCAAGGAGTACAATATTGCTGACTTGCTACATTCACATGACCGTTGTGCTTTGCGGATCCACAAAACACTGATACCTGCCCATGTGCGTTCCACAATTTGCGGACCACACATGCCGCAGCTATCATAGAAATTCCTATTCTTGTCCGCAATTGCGGACAAGAATAGGACATGTTGTTTTTTTTTTTTGAATGGGTCCAATTTGGGTCCCAATTTGAGCTGCTCTTTGGCCAGGAAAACAACGGCCATGTGAATGTAGCCTTATCTTGAGAATAGTCTGACTCCTGACACCTCCACCGATCAACTGTTTTAAGATCCTGTGCCACGACCTCTGTTACAGGAAAGTAGGGTTCCCAGCCAGAGGTTTAATCCTAGACCACTCCAATATGATATAGCTAGAGTTGAGCGAACGTGCTCGTAACGAGCACTGTAGTGCTCGGATCCCCTGCGCTCGCATGGCCGCAGGCATCCGGATCCGTCCTCCTCACCTGACTGCAAGTCAGTGGGGATGGATCCGTTTGATATGACACACTCGTGTGTCATACCAAACGGATCCGCCCCCATTGACTTACAGTCAGGTGAGGACGGATCCGGATGCCTGCGGCCATGCGAGCGCAGGGGATCCGAGCACTACAGTGCTTGTTATGAGCACGTTCGCTCAACTCTAGATATAGCATATACTGATATTATTCAGTGAGATTCTCCCATTGAGTGGGCAGAAGCCATTTGGTCATTGGCCCTTGTTAGCATATCAAAGGCAGGAAGGGCTCATTGTAAAAGCAGTTGGACAAGATTCTCTTGGCCAACAGATTGGGGAGAGATTTGAGTGGTCATGGGGTGGAGTCGATGGTGGGGGAGGCTGGGACACAGGAAGATATATCTTTTGTAAAACGTTGGATGCTCTCTCTCTTCCTGCTAGCCCCTTGGCCAAACAGCACTTCTGGAGCAAGCTTAAAGGGTTTCTGTCACCAGTTTTGGGCATATAAAACAGGATGACATTTGCAATGTGCAAATGTCACCTGATGCCCAAACTGGTGATAATTTTTTTACTGGTGGCCCCGTTTTTGAAATAAATCATCTTTTGTTGTATGCAAATGAAGCTTACTAGGTGCAAGGGGCGTTTACCTCGCACCTAGTAAGCTCCGTTTGCCCACGCCTACCTTCACTTGATTGACAGGGCCAGGCAGCTTGTTGGATCCTCTGCCGGCCCTGTGCTCCATTCAAATCCCGCGCCTGCGCCCTGCGGAATAAAAGCGGCGCAGGCGCAGTGAGCGGCGCTGGCCGCCGGGCTCCCGGCTACCTCACTGCGCCTGCGCCGATGACGTCAGAGTACACATGACGTCATCGGCGCAGGCGCAGTGAGGTAGCCGGGAGCCCGGCGGCCAGCGCCGCTCACTGCGCCTGCGCCGCTTTTATTCCGCAGGGCGCAGGCGCGGGATTTGAATGGAGCACAGGGCCGGCAGAGGATCCAACAAGCTGCCTGGCCCTGTCAATCAAGTGAAGGTAGGCGTGGGCAAACGGAGCTTACTAGGTGCGAGGTAAACGCCCCTTGCACCTAGTAAGCTTCATTTGCATACAACAAAAGATGATTTATTTCAAAAACGGGGCCACCAGTAAAAAAATTATCACCAGTTTGGGCATCAGGTGACATTTGCACATTGCAAATGTCATCCTGTTTTATATGCCCAAAACTGGTGACAGAAACCCTTTAAGGTATATGTGTGTATGTATATAAGTATAATATCCCAGTAGACTTTATATGTGTACATATAGATATTTGTAGTCTGCAGCTGTATTACCAGTAGAATATATATATATATATATATATATATATATATATATATATATATATATGTATATATATATATATATATCCTGTTTATGCATGAGTCTCTATATGTACATGTACTAATGTCCAGGTACTGGATGTGAGTTGGTTAGCAGTGTAGATCCTGTATACGGTATATTGGTGGTATCTGGATATACTTTATATACATACACATTATTAGCCACATTGCTTAGCATCCAGGGAGGGCCAGAACGGAGGTAGCTGTGTGTGGTGGTGTCCTCTATGTACTGTGTTATTTGTAGTGTTTGTATGTTTATGTAATGTCCATTGCTTTGTCATCTCTGTTATTAGTAAAGTATTTTTCTATATAAGTATCTGCGAGGGTTGTATGTTACTCCTGGGGTGTATGAAGGACTAGAGGGGTGTATATAATACACTGAATAAAGACAACAGCTTAGGAACAGAATAAAAGGGAAGGATTTGGAGATAGATATAAATCTCCAATTTCCAATAAGCAAAAATTCCCTTCATCAACCTCCTCACAACTTACCAAGCACATCAATTCATATTGTATAATGGCTGTCCTTAGTGTTATAGGCCAGGCCCATTCACATGAATAGGACTGAGCTGTGCATAGGCAACATGACCAATGAAACTGAAAGGCCACATCACTCACTGGAGTGCCACAGCCTCTTCAAAAAGATGATAGGTGGGGGTGTTGGGAGTTGGACCTTCATGGATTAGCTATTTATGACCTACTCTGAGGACAGGTCATCAAAGTTTTACTCTTGGAAAAGTCCTTTAAAGGGAACTGGTGACTATGAAAATGCTAAATAATCTGCGGGCAGCTAGGGTTGGGCGATATCAAAAATATTCCCACGATAACGATATTAAGAAATTTATCGTGATCGTAACGATATGTATTGCAATAAATGCCTATTTAGAAAAAAAACCCTCAAAACATGTATGTGTGTTTTTTATTGCCCCCATACATTATAATGTCTCCTTGATGCCCTATACAGTAATATCTCTTAGTTGCCCCATCAAGAACAGGGTCATCGTCCCCCCCCCCCCCCCCCCCAAACCCAATCTGATGGAGTGGCTGGTCAGGCACGTCTCCTGCTGCTGCATTCTTTCTCTATAGGAGTCCTGGAGATAACAGCGATCGACTATCTTCGGCTCTTCCATATAAAATGGGACATGCTGGCAGAAACCCTGATAAGTGGGTTGTTCAGAGTGTGCCCATCTTAGGTGCACATTGTCAGGAAGGGCACATCAACATCATAGACATGCCTTTCAGACAAATAAAGCATTGGGGGTCATTTACTAAAGACCAGTGCTTCCCATATGGGTCTTAGTCCCTACATACTGCAGACAGTAGATGCCATTTCTTTGTGACCTAATGGACCTGAGATGACATTATGCCCCCATGACTAGGGTTGTCACAATATCAAAATTTTAATTCAGTTTTGGTCCCATAAAAAAGTATTACAATACTCGATACCACGTGAAAGAAAAATAAAACCCCCAAAAAGCTGCGTGCATTCTGCATTTTATGTAAGGTCCGGCCCATAATAGAACAGTCCTATCCAATTTTTGAGAGGACAAGGTGCCTACAAAAAATGAAGAACTGTGTGTTTTTAACATTTTTTTTTCTCTTACAGCGTTCCCCGCATAAGGAGTTATTTTTCAGTACTTTAATAGCTTGTACTTTTTCGGACATGGCGATACGTAATATGTTTTTTTAAGTGTTTATATATTTTTATATGTAAAATTGGGAAAGGAGGTGATTTAAACTTTTTGTATTTTGGTGTTTTTTTTAACTTTTTTTTTTAAAACTTTTTATTTAATAACCATTAGCCCCCTTAGGGGCTAGAACCTGGGATCTTTTGATCCCTTGTCCTATCCGCCCTAATAGAGCTCCATTAGGGTGAATAGGACTTCACACTCTCTCTGCTGCCCTGTGCTCTGTGCACATGGCAGCAGGGAGCTTACCATGGCAGCCAAGGCTTGAGCAGCCTCTTGGCTGCCATGGTAACCGATCGGAGTCCCAGGATTACACTGCGGAGGGGACCCTGTGGCCACTGCCACCAATGTGTATAATATTGGGGGGGGGCGCACTGCACCACCAATGTGTATAATACTTCTTAATACAAGTAAAGGCTGTGTGATATGGCCAGCACCCAGCCTCAATGACAGGGATCCCGCAGAACCGCAAATTGGCGTGGTTCGCGGGAATCGCCGCTTCCTGTTATTGAGACTGGGTGCTGGTTATGTGATATGGCTGGCACCTTGCTATAGAGCAGGAGGAGCTGAGAAAATTGATATAAAGTTTTGTGAAAAAAGATTCAGTAAAACGTGTATTTTATACATTAACATTTCTGCTCAATTTGGTCTTTGAAGTTATGGAGGTGGTCCTATCGGTGATTGACATCCTTCCCTTCATGCCTGTGTATACACAGATAGCTGTCAGTATAGGGACCGCCTTTTTGACTCCGAAGCTCAGAATAAGCAGTGATATAAATGTATAAGTTACAGGTTTTCATCTGTTCTTCAATCTGTTCAGCTTCTCCTGCTCTATAGCACTGCAGCGCAGACACCATGTTCATCATGACAGGTTCCCTTTAAAAGTACCTATACTAATTATTCTAAGACAACAATCATATTTCTGTTGAAATTTAGCAATGTGTTTGAAATTTTCATCTGATAGTTGGACAAAAAAGCACTTCAGAAATCAATAAAAATAATGCTTGTGTATTCACATGAACAACAGTGATGTTTCGACCCTGTCTTGGGTTCTTCTCAAGCTTCTTCATGTAAATAATTGTGGATTATTTTTCACGACTTCTGGAGTGCTGTGATCCTTTCCTAGGAACATTTGTCCACCTTTGTCAGAAAGTTGAAGCCACATAGTGGAGCTAGACACCACCGTGTTTTATTCTGAATAAGGGTACATTTACACAACCGTATGTGTTTGCAAAACACAGATACCGGCAGTGTGTGTTCCGCATTTTGCAGCCCGCACATGGCCGGCCCCACGATAGAAAAGTCTATTCTTGTCCGCAATTGTGGACAAGAATAGGACATGCTGTATCTTTTTTGCAGCGCAGCAAAATGGAAGTACAGATGCGGACAACACACAGTGTGTTGTTCACATCTTTTGCAGCCCCATTGAAATGAATGGATCCGCATCCGTTCCTCAAATTTGCGAAATGGATACGGACCCGTAAATATGGTTGTGTGAATGTACCCTAATAGTAATAAAGGTTCTGCGCCTGAATGTCCTCTCATCCTCTGGTCATCATAACTTCTGCTACAGCTTTTGTTTTACCTATGCTATAGACAGTGGATTTCCTCATAGGAAAGGAAAATAAGGTCTGAATTCTAATGATTTGCTTTATTCAAGCAAACAGCTTACATGATTCATTGTTTTGGCTTCACCTGAAGACAGACTTGGAATTTTCTTGAAACGCAACAGCCTTCCAACTTGATATGTCTTCTGCAGTGCTGACTGTAGTACATTCAAGTGTCTGCTTGTTGGATGCTCGAATGTAGATTCCTGTAAAAAGAGTAGTGCAGGACCAAATGGGAGTTAAGGCCTTGTTCACATCTCTGTCAAGCAGATCCGGCACAAATGCTGTTGGCTGGATAAAACACTGTTGCATGCAGTGGTTCTTGTCCGACCAAAACCGTGCGCCTGTGCCATCTCCTGCCTCTCTTCCTGTTCACCGCTGCTATGGAGACAGCGAGCAGGAAGAGAGACAGGAGACGGCATGCGCACATGGCGCGTGCCTTCTCTTCATAAAGCTGATCGGTGGGGATGCCTGGTGATTGACCCCTGCCAATCTGATATTGATGACCTATCCTGAGGATAGCAGTACCACTGTGTAGCTACAAAGTGGCCCTAGTGGACCAACAGTTCTGTCGTTGTCCAGCCCCCCCAATAAAATTAGTGAGCGCCCACTCACAATTTGAAAACCACTCTGTTCCAGCACTTATTCTCCTATCCCCGCTCCTTATAGTCCTTGGAGCACATGATGACATCCCATCTGTGGTCACATTGACTTGGCGATGCTTAGTGTGGTCCACATCAGGCAGCTAGCTAACCGCTCCTATTATACAGCTGGCCATGGGGCACATCAGATCAAAAAATAAAAAGCTATATGTCCTCCTTATAGACGGGTTACTCTGATCTTGGTCAAACATAATGTGAAATCATTGGCTTTTTCATGCTGGGTCTTTTCTATTCCAGAACAGTGGTTTACTTTACCATTTTATATTTAACCAGATACATAGCTTATTTTCTACGTCTCTGATTCCACACTTTCCATCCCCTATTGTGTTGTAAAAGCAGCTTCATGTGTCTGCAGAAATATTATTTCAATGATCAGCAGACTAAATGATTCATTTCCTTCATTCTCCTCTCTGCTGGAGTCTTAGTGAAAAGCAGCTAATGATTTCCATGGCTCAGTACTTTGCCAGTCCAGTGTTATTTCCTTTAATGATTGTGCTATTAACAGACTACATTGCGTGTTGGTGCGTAGTATTGTGTGTATGTGTGCACTTACACATGAATATGTACAGATATATTTATAAAACATAATACATCATGATCCAAATAAGACACCAAGGGGGGTGTCAATTATCAAGCTGATGTGAAGTAGAACTGGCTCAGTTGCCCATAGCAACCAATCCGATTCCACCTTTTATTTTCCAAAGGAGCTGTCAAAAATGAAAGATGGAATCTGGTTGCCATGGGCAACTAAGGCTACTTTAACACTTGCGTTTTTGCTTGATCTGGCAGGGATTAACGCATTAAAAGTCAGTGGGTGCCGGATCCGTTTTCTATTGTGTCTGAGAAAACGGATCCGCAACCCATGCCGGACAGAAAACCGCAGCTTGCTTTGGTTTGCTGTCTGGTATGGGAATGCAACCAAATGGCATCTGTGCACCAAAATGTGTGACTTTATGAGCAAAGGTCATGGCTTAGCAGAAGGGGGCATTTACTATAACTTTAGCCAGAAAGTGGGGGAAGTTATAGTTGAAGTCTACGCCGGCCTGTAGCTGCTGTAGACTTCTGTTTCTGGCACAGGGCAGAGATACGCCTGATTTATTAAGAGGCACGGGCACATCTCACGCCGGTTCAGGGAGATCAAGACTGGCGGATGGATCGTTTCCCCCCCTATAGAGTACTCTGTTGGAAAACGCCTAAAAATAGGCAAACCTACAGCATGCTGATTTTGAAAAAAAAAATGCAACGCAAGAGAAGAAAAATGCAGCAAAAACATTTCATAATTTCCTAATGCATTACAGATACCATGTGGTAGGCGGAAAAAAAAAATTAAAAGTACATTGTTAAGCCTCATTCACACAGTCCTTGAGTGATTTTGAGCCAAAGCAGGTGCAGCTCTAAAAACAGAACAGGTGCAGATCTTTCCCTTATACCTAAGTCATGAAGGGCAAAGGCATTTTGCCCAGTTCCGGTGACGAATCGGGCTTTGCCAGACAGAGGCTCTCTGCTGGGCGGACTTTAGCGCTGCCGTAGCCAGTAAAACGACTAGGGCAGCGCTAAAGCCGGCCCATCAGAGCCAATGACGTCACTGAACACACTGCCCGACGGAAGCCTCAGCCCGGCAGTATGTGTTTGTAAACAAAAGAGCCCTTGCCCTGCTGTTGTCAGGCAGGCTGCCTGGGTGAAATCCTGGGTATGTCCGGGTTCAGCTCTGATCCCGGACAACCCCTTTAAGTATTTCATTTTCTTAATTCCCGGAGAACCCTTTAAGGCTTTGTTCACATGGAGCAGCACCAAAAAAGTACATGTCTTTTAAACCCCGGCCACGTGAATGTCAAGGTTGAAAACAGTGGGAGGCGGATTCTGCATGGCCACAGGTGGCTTAATGGCATGGAATTCACTCCAAATTCTGGCTGCAGAAACCGCCTTGGGGACAAGCACTTAAGAAGATTTGCTCTTTCCTTGTTGTTTTATATATCCAGTTCGACCGAGCTTGCTGCAAAATAGAGGAAAACAGCCTCATTCTACTGTGTGAAACCTCAACAAATCTCCTATGTATTCCAGTACTGTGTGCTGGAACATTACTATTTGGAACAGCGATGAGGCACTTCCATCCTTTCTGAATCCAGCCATTGAGAACAACTTTCAAAACAAGTTTTCCTCTGGCCAAATTGCAAAATAGACATTTCCTGTGCATATACTGAGGATTTTAGAGAACCTGCACATATTGCCAATTCACAGCTGGTTAAACAGCTCTTTTCTGGTGAGTGGTGAGATCATGGCGTTGTGCTGTGTTATCTTCAATAGCTATGATTTATGTCACAGTGTTCCTTTTTTTTGTGCTTGGTTAGAAATAAACTGTAAAAATTCCCACACAAAAGGTGACGTCATTTATCCTTTTACCACATTGTACAAATGCTCAAACCTCAAACAACCTTAACTTCCCTTTACTGCTAATAAAAAAGACCTTACTATTTCAGATTGTGGAATTCATGACAAATTCTCACTTTCCTTTCATAACTATGGTTCTTCTATCTATTATAGTCTAGTTATAGGGAAGCATTTCAAAATAATAGATTATATGTGCTCCATCCACATAAAAAAGAAGCCTCAACTTTAAAGGGATTCTCCAGGATTTTAATATTGATGGCTTATCCTCAGGATAGGCCATCAATATAAGATTGGCAGGTGTCCAGTTCAGGAGTAGTTCTGGCACCACTGGGTTCCTTCCCCAGTATAGTTGTTACAAAGCGGATATGACTCGGGGCTGCTCCTAAGTGTGTTATCTATGTGGCTCCCCTGGTCTTCACCCTTTAACCCCTATAGAGTGGTCTAGACTTTGCTGCATGGAACTACGAGGCTGATACGTCTTAGAGTAGTCTGTTTAGTAGACTGCTGAGGTGCAAAAACACTGAGTGGTCAGCCATAAGCTGAGGTGAGAGCAGGTAGAGTTTTTGAAGTCGTTCTGAGGGTCAGGGCGGGCAGCTCAGGGTCAATATGGAGATCAGGTAGAGGACAGGCAGCAAGGGGTCTAATCCAGAGACAGACACAAGTCAGTATATTGTAGATCGAACAAGACAAGTAGCACAATTTAGAAGAAAACTAGACAACTATTATGGAACCTATTACTAAGGTACCCACAGTGGAATGTGCCTAAAATACCCAAGGTGGCCAGTCATAGGCTGGGGAAGATTAAAGGTGTTGGCCACTTTGTTAGCACTTATTAAAACTATAAAGAAAGTAGGGAGACAATACACTTACTAATATATATTCTTAAGCAGATTTGCCTGGTTTCCTTGCTATTGGAAGCCACGCCCCATCTGTCTTGCACTCACAGCTGCCTGTCTCGTCAATGCCTGCACGTGCCCTAGTCCATGGCTGAAGGAGTGTGCTGCTCTCTGGGTCCTAAAGGCACCCTGCTTTTGTCAGAGATGCTTTCCTTCTGTAACTGCACTCCTGACTATACAGGGCTGGCAGGGGCTTAGCAGGGACACTTGTTAACAGCTGAAACAAAGAAACTTTGCAGGAGGAAGGGAGACTGAGGAGAAGCTGTAATGGAGCTCACTGACTGCAGTGATGTAGCAGAGCCAGGAAGGTACTGTGGACAACAAAGTGTGAGCAAACCTAGTGTCTGTCCTGTCTATGGCCACTCTGCAATGTGATCTTATCACAGACATGTTTATTCCAGCCAGCCCAACAGGTCAGGAGCTTTAACCCCTTCTGAGCTGTCAGTATGGCTGAGGTCAGTGATATCAGCAGCAGTCACTGGTCTCATCTGTAAATATGTGCCCTCTCCTTCCTGCACACTGTATATAGTGATATATGATGCCCCCATACAGTGATATGTGACTCCCACCACTGTATACTGTATATAGTGATATCTGATCCCCTGTATACAGTAATAGTTGACCCCACCACCACCATACACTGTATATACTGATGTGTGACCCCCCCAACACTGCATATAGAGATTTGTGAACCCCTGTACGCTGTATACAGTGATGTGTGACGCCCACCACTGCATATAGAGATCCATGGACCCTGTACAGTGACCCCGCTTTATACTGTATATACAGATGTGTGACCCCCTGTACATTATATATATATATATATATATATATATATAGTGACGTTTGATCCTTTGATCCCCCTGTACATTATATGTAGTGAAGTGTGATCTCTTGTACGTTATATATAGTGACGTGTGACCCCCTGTACATTATATATATATATATATATATATATATATATATATATAGAGAGAGAGAGAGAGAGAGAGAGAGAGAGAGAGATTTGACTACACTCATTTTCCCTTTTTCCCCAGATGAAGGGTAGTCATATATTGACAGATGAATGATGGGCTGTCAGCTGGGAGCAGGTGATGTGATAATAGACAGGATCCCCTCTCTATGTGATCGATTTGTACAAATTTATTCATCATAGTTCTTGTATAAAAGGTCTGCCCCCCCCCCCCCCCCCCCCCCCCCCCCCCCCCCCCCCCCCGCTGTACAGCCCCCATCCTCCGGCAGTCCACCCATAGATTTCTGGCTTCATTTGAGTCAGAAAACTAGTAAAAAAAAGAACATAAATTTGTTGGGGTGACTGGTCACGCCCTCTCCCTGCCATTGTCACACCCTTTAAAAAAAAAAAAAAAAAAGCGCAGTTAAAAATTTGCAAACACATAGTTTGCAACTTTTTAATGCCACTTTTTAGGAACAAAGGAAATGATAAATCTCCTCCTCATTCTGTTCATGGCTTACATCCAGTGGCACAACTAGAAATTTATGAACAGGGTAACCCCCCACTCCCCCCCCTTTACTGGTGGGACTGGGGCGTTCTTTCTATTGCTATGTCTGTACAGCAGTTATTCACTGATAACTTAGTGATATTATCTAAGGGGCTCTTGTCTCTATGGGAACACAGGTGGGCGGGGAGGTCATGTGACTGCTCCTCTAGACATGCTTGCTGCAGTGCATGCTGGGATTTTTACTTTCACTTTGCAGCTGCTCCTCCCACACAGCCTGTCTGAGGGAGCTCCTCCATGGACGTATGTCATGATGAACAGGTTAGATAAATGACATACAGCCAGTACATGTCACCTGATAGAAATACTTCATGGTGTTGGCTATTGTCTGTGGTACTTTGGATTTTTGATACTTAGAGTGACCAACCCCTTTAAAGTGTAACTGTCATGTTTTCATCAATAAAATCAATTTCAGCATTTGTTATTGCTGCTGCAGCATTATGCATAAAGCAATATTTACTTTCTTCACGTACCACTGTTTTCCTTGAGTTTTTCCCTTAATTATGGCTGTTTTAACCTCTACAATAAAAGGATCTTCTCAAGATGGCTCCTCTGCCAGTTCTCTGAGGCCAGAACAGCTTTCCCCTCACTTCACATACACACTTGCTGTAGCCAGCAGCTCCCTGCCAGCCAATTAGATTGGATTAATGAGACACTCCCCCTCACTCTGAAGCCTAATGCAGGCGTGCAGTGTGAAGGACAGACCCTCTGTCTTCCTGTCTTCTTAGATGAGCCATAGCAACAGTCTTTTAAGGGACCAATGGAAAGGGATAGGATCAGAGGCTTAGCTAGAGGTTCAGCACAGGGGGGGCGAAACATACTTGAGTGGGCCCCCTACTTAGTGGCTTCCCAAACGCACGTTTCTAACTTCACAGACACATACTACTTGTTGTGGTTATAATATTGTATTAGAAAGATGACTGTATAAACTGCAAGATCATCTATGTTGTTAAGTACAGTACAACAGACTTTCTACATACCCTACTCTAAATACTCTACCACATAATGCAGTAAAATATAGGAGTAATAGGAGTAAAAAACAAGGAAACCTGTCCCCAGTTTTTACATCACTAAACTAACAGTCCCCTGCCCTCATCAGACCTCAGATAAGCTTAATGTGTCCCCATCAGACCTCTGATCAGCGTATTGTGCCCCGATCAGACCACAGATCATCAGAATGTGCCCCTATCAGACCTCAGATCAGAATGTGCCCCCATCAGACCTCAGATCATCAGAATGTGCCCCCATCAGACCTCAGATCATCAGAATGTACCCCCATCAGAGCTCAGATCAGCAAAATATGCCCCCATCAGAGCTCAGATCAGCGTATTGTACCCCAATCAGACCTCAGATCATCAGAACGTGCCCCGATCAGACCTCAGATCATCAGAACGTGCCCCGATCAGACCTCAGATCATCAGAACGTGCCCCGATCAGACCTCAGATCATCAGAACTTGCCCCCATCAGACCTCAGATCATCAGAACTTGCCCCCATTAGACCTCAGATCATCAGAATGTGCCCCCATCAGACCTCAGATCAGCGTATTGTGCCCCCATCAGACCTCAGATCAGCAAAATGTGCCCCCATCAGACCTCAGATCAGCTTAATCTACCCCCATCAGAGCTCAGATCAGCGTATTGTGCCCCCATCAGACCTCAGATCATCCCACTGTGCCCCCATGAGACCTCCAGATCAGCGTAATGTGCCCCCCATGAGACCTCAGATCAGCGTAATGTGCCCCCATGAGACCTCAGATCAGCGTAATGTGCCCCCATGAGACCTCAGATCAGCGTAATGTGCCCCCATGAGACCTCAGATCAGCGTAATGTGCCCCCATGAGACCTCAGATCAGCGTAATGTGCCCCCATGAGACCTCAGATCAGCGTAATGCGCCCCCATGAGACCTCAGATCAGCGTAATGTGCCCCCATGAGACCTCAGATCAGCGTAATGTGCCCCCATGAGACCTCAGATCAGCGTAATGTGCCCCCATGAGACCTCAGATCAGCGTAATGTGCCCCCATGAGACCTCAGATCAGCGTAATGTGCCCCCATGAGACCTCAGATCAGCGTAATGTGCCCCCATGAGACCTCAGATCAGCAGAATGTGCCCCCATGAGACCTCAGACCAGCGTAATGTGCCCCCATCAGACCTCAGAGCAGCGTATTGTGCCCCCATCAGACCTCAGAGCAGCATATTGTGCCCCATCAGACCTCAGAGCTGCTCATGGGGCCCCCATCAAACCCCAGATCAGCGTATTGTTCCGCCATCAGACCCCAGATCAGCGTATTGTGCCCCCATCAGACCTCAGATTAGCAAAATGTGCCCCCATCAGACCTCAGATCAGCTTAATGTACCCCCATCAGAGCTCAGATCAGCGTATTGTGCCCCCAAAAAAGCTTTCTTACCTGTCCTGCGGCTGCCCTCCGGTCCGGCGCTCCACTCTCTTCCCTGGCTGGCGCGCACTATGACCTGACGCTGCGCAGCGTCAGGTCATAGTGCACGCCGGCCAGGGAAGAGAGTGGAGCGCCGGACCGGAGGGCAGCCGCAGGACAGGTAAGAAAGCTTTTTTATTTTACTCTTATGTGGCTGGGTGGGATGATGGGGGGTCCCTACATACAAGTGAGCGCTTCCTTAATGGAAGCGCTCACTTGTATTGGCCATCCCTGCTGGGCCCCCCAGAGGCACGGGGCCCGGAGCTGTCGCTCCCCCTGCCCCCCCCCCCGGTAGCTACGCCTCTGGATAGGATACATTAATGAAAGCTGCCATTATAAGGTAATTACAGATCTTTTGACAATAATTAACAGACTAACTTGGGTATACATGCCTACCTCTAATAGACTAGCAAATAAAAAAAAATATGACAGTTACACTTTAAGGTGTGCATGCGCAACAATAGTGTATGGGAACAGTTCTGCAGTAACAAGCTCTGTCCAGGACAAACTGTACTTTCAGCGTCAGTTACCAGAGATATTTCAGGACACGTGATTGGGGAAGGGGATTTGGGTTTTGTAGCCCACACTGATCTGATATTGGTGGCTTATTCTGAGGATAGGCCATCAATATGAAAATCCCTAGGATTTAATCCTTTGGCTCATCCAGAGGATCCCTGTTGTCCATACTGTACCTCAGTTTAATGTTGCTTTGTATGAATACATGAGAAAGATAATTGTGGCAGGTGACATTGCATGCTTTTCTGCCTAATGTCAGGCGGTGCCTGGCACAATACATGTAAGCTCAGTGATTTATTGAAGTTAACTGTTATTTACATTGTATAGCACTGTAATATTCCTCAGTACTGTACACAATGTATTCACTCACATCCCTTATTGCGCTTTCACATGCACCAAATGAGCAGGCAATGATTAGGAAGGAACCAGTCCTTTCCAATAATTGCCTGATCGTCAGAGGAGATGAGAGCTGCATTTACATTCCGTTTACACAACACCATCTGCTGCCCACAAACAATGATTTTAATGTCCTTGTAAATTATTGTTTCACTTGAGGACAAGCTTTTTCTCATTGTGCTGTTCCAAAAGTGACTCTTTTTTTTTTTTTTTTTTTGCAAAAGTCAACTTTTTGAGCCGGAGTTTGAAGCAAGAGACTGGTATAAAATGATAAATAAATGTGGGCCTGTGTTGCTAGCCAGCTAATGGCCACCTACCATTCAGAAGTCTGTCGCGGAAGCTTAGAAACACAGCTTAGAAACTGTAGTCATTTTTTTCAGCTGTATGTTTGATCTACATGTAACTGTCATGTTTTCATAAAAAAAAAATCAATTGTAGCATTTGTTATTGCTGCTGCAGCATTATGCATAAAGCAATCTTTACTTTCTTCACGTACCACTACTTACCTTGAGTTTTTCTTTAATTACGGCTGTTTTAACCTCTACAATAAGAGGATCTTCTCAAGATGGCTCCTCTGCCAGTTCTCTGAGGCCAGAACTGCCTTCCCTCACTTCACATACACACTTGCTGTAGCCAGCAGCTCCCTGCCAGCCAATCAGATTGGATTAATGAGACACGCCCCCTCACTCTGAAGCCTAATGCAGGCGTGCAGTGTGAAGGACCGCCCCTCTGTCTTCTTAGATGAGCCATAGCAACAGTCTTTTAAGGGACCAATGGAAAGGAGGACCATTGTATGTTGAAACCATTGTAAGTTGAGTAAGGCCTCTTTCACACTAGCGGCAGCACGGATCCGGCACCTAAAGGGTGTTGACGGATCCGTACTGCCGCTGACACGTGTGGAGCCGGAGCAGCGCTCCGGCCCCACACATGTTGACACAGACACACAAACACATACATACTTACATACTCCAGCCAGGGACGCCGGCAGCACGTCTTCACGCGCCTCCTGCGTGCAGTGATGACGATTCCCCACAGCGCCCTCTGCTGGGCGCAGTGGGGAAACGTCATAGCTGCGCGCAGGAGGCGCGTGAAGACATGCTGCCGGTGTCCCTGCCTGGAGTATGTGAGTATGTATGTGTGAGTATGTATGTCTGTATGTATTTCTGTATATGTGTAGCCGGATCCGGAATGACCCCCCATTGCAAGTCAATGGAGGACAGATCCGGATTACTGGTGTGTCACACCAAACGGATCCGTCCCCATTGACTTGCATTGGGGGTCATTCCGGATCCGTCTTGGTGCGGATGCCTGGACCGGAGAGAAAACCGCAGCATGCTGCGGTTTGTTCTCCGTTCTGAAGATGGAACGGAATGCTTTCAGGAGCCTCCGCTGTCTTCAGTTCAGTTTTGTCCCCATTGACAATGAATGGGGACAAAACTGAAGCGTTTTTTTCCGGTATTGAGCCCCTATGACGGAACTCAATACCGGAAATTAAAAACGCTAGTGTGAAAGTAGCCTGATCGGTTCCTCAACCCCAAAATGTCATCCAAGATAAGAGAAGATGAAGAGTTAAGAGAAAAAAGCAGATAACTAAGACAGATAAAACAAGTCCTTAGGCTACTTTCACACCAGCGTTATTGCTGGATCTGGCAGGGTTCAGCAATAACGCTTCCGTTACTGATAATACAACCATCTGCATCCGTTATGAACTGATCCGGTTGTATTATCTGTAACATTGGCAAGACGGATCAGTCATTAACTCCGTTGAAAGTCAATGGAGGACGGATCCGGTTTCTATTGTGTCAGACAGTTGTGTCTTGCTCCGGATCCCCAGGATGGAAAGCAAACTACAGTCATGGCCAAAAGTTTTGAGAATGATACAAATATTAATTTTTACAAAGTCTACTGCTTCAGTTTTTATAATGGCAATTTGCATATACTCCAGAATGTTATAAAGAGTGATCAGCTTAACAGCAATTACTTGCAAAGTCAATATTTGCCTAGAAAATGAACTTTATCCCCCAAAACACATTTCAACATCATTGCAGCCCTGCCTTAAAAGGACCAGCTAACATCGTTTCAGTGATTGCTCCATTAACACAGATGTGGGTGTGGATGAGGACAGGGCTGGAGATCAATCTGTCATGATTTAAGTAAGAATGACACCACTGGACACTTTAAAAGGAGGCTGGTGCTTGGCATCATTGTTTCTCTTCTGTTAACCATGGTTATCTCTAAAGAAACACGTGCAGTCATCATTGCACTGCACAAAAATGGCCTAACAGGGAAGAGTATCGCAGCTAGAAAGATTGCACCTCAGTCAACAATCTATCGCATCATCAAGAACTTCAAGGAGAGAAGTTCCATTGTTGCCAAAAAGGCTCCAGGGCGCCCAAGAAAGACCAGCAAGCGCCAGGACCGTCTCTTAAAAGTGTTTCAGCTGCGGGATCGGGCTACCAGCAGTGCAGAGCTTGCTCAGGAATGGCAGCAGGCAGGTGTGAGTGCATCTGCACGCACTGTGAGGCGGAGACTCTTGGAGCAAGGCCTGGTCTCAAGGAGGGCAGCAAAGAAGCCACTTCTCTCCAGAAAAAACATTAGGGACAGACTGATATTCTGCAAAAGGTACAGGGAGTGGACTGCTGAGGACTGGGGGAAAGTCATTTTCTCTGATGAATCCCCTTTTCGATTGTTTGGGACATCTGGAAAACAGCTTATTCGGAGAAGACGAGGTGAGCGCTACCACCAGTCTTGTCTCATGCCAACTGTAAAGCATCCTGAAACCATTCATGTGTGGGGTTGCTTCTCAGCCAAGGGAATTGGCTCTCTCACAGTCTTGCCTAAAAACACGGCCATGAATAAAGAATGGTACCAGAATGTCCTCCGAGAGCAACTTCTCCCAACCGTCCAAGAGCAGTTTAGCGATCAACAATGCCTTTTCCAGCATGATGGAGCACCTTGCCATAAAGCAAAGGTGATAACTAAATGGCTCAGGGAACAAAACATAGAGATTTTGGGTCCATGGCCTGGAAACTCCCCAGATCTTAATCCCATTGAGAACTTGTGGTCAATCATCAAGAGACGGGTGGACAAACAAAAACCTACAAATTCTGACAAAATGCAAGCATTGATTGTGCAAGAATGGACTGCTATCAGTCAGGATTTGGTCCAGAAGTTGATTGAGAGCATGCCAGGGAGAATTGCAGAGGTCCTGAAGAAGAAGGGTCAACACTGCAAATATTGACTTGCTGCATTAACTCATTCTAACTGTCAATATAAGCTTTTGTTACTCATAATATGATTGCAATTATATTTCTGTATGTGATAAAAACATCTGACAAACACACATAAAAACCAGAGGGCAGCAGATCATGTGAAAATATAATATTTGTGTCATTCTCAAAACTTTTGGCCATGACTGTACAACATGTTGCGGCTTGCTCTCCGGTCTGGGGACGCAACTAAACTGAACGAAATGCATTTTGGAGCATTCCGTTCTGCTCAGTTCAGTTTTGTCCCCATTGACAATGAATGGGGACAAAACTAAAGCGTTTTTTCCGGTATTGAGCCCCTATGACGGAATTCAATACCGGAAAACAATAACGCTAGTGTGAAAGTAGCCTTACATATACCAGTCAGGAATAGCTGTTAATAACTAATACAACTATTTTACCAGAGAAGTGGCTTTGATTGTTTGGATCTGAGTCTGAGACATTGTATGTTGAGTCTGGTTTCAACTTGCGATGGATCAGAAAAGACCATTGTATGTTGAAAATATTGTATCCTGAGGCCATTGTATCTTGAGGGATTACTGTATATATCACAGAGCTCAACCTCTCTCCTTCTAAACGACAGGTTTACTTTTAAAGAGGGTTTCTGGGACTTTGATGGCCTATCTTTAGTGAATAGGACTAAGCTGCAACCACAGGCACCAGACACAACCGCTGCCAAATATACATTACCGTTCCTCATAACTAGAACAAGAGGAAGAACTCCAAGGGAAATACTGGAAAAATGTTCCAGATTTGTTTCTAAATAACAGAGCCAGTGACCTGGAGTGGTATGATTCCACAGTAGGGGTTCTGGTGTACTATCTCCACAGATACTTGGGCTACCCAGCCGTCTCCCTCTTATCAATATTTGCATCACTTTCAACAAATGACTATGCACAGGGTGAGGATAGGTGGGGCATGTGCCCAAGGTAATTAATGAGAGGCATCAATAGGGCCCTCAGCCTTGGCCAGGATATTAGGATATAGAGTTTGTGTAGCAGACTGAATCTTTTCCCCAGTTGGAGAAGAGCCTAGCTCAACACTCATCTCAAACAGAAGAAGTCTTCTTTTCCTATTTCTATTACGGCTTTTTCATTTGTGCTGATTCAGTTATCACCCGTAACAAAAAGATCCTTGTTCCATGGCGCCGCTCATGGTTGCATCACATGGAGGTAAACATTTGTGTGCTCTGTGTAACTGAGAGCCATTATACTTCTACCGAGGGATACAGTATAGGCTGTGTTCTCCACCGTGTCCAATGTACAGGGTTCTCTTGTATGGTTAAAGTATATGCACAGTGAAACAAAACTTTATTTAGGCAGGAGCATTAAGCTGGCTATGTAACGTAGTGTCATTTCCGTAAGTACGCAAAAAAACGTAAAATGATGATTCTCTATACAGATGGCACATAAATATTTATTTTAAGGGGCGGCCAGAGGCAAATGTTTTTGTATAGAGAAACTGTAATGCATAAGGAAATAGCAGACTGTCCCTCCTACACAGGAATGTGAGGGTGATCAGCAAATAGCTGTAGAAATGTCATGACTTGGTGCACTGCCCTCTTCATTCACTACTGGTACAGAGCTGACTTATCAGAATTCTGTCAATACTATATTCTTGGTGTCCTGCCCTCACTTGAGTAAGTTATGCTTCGACAACATTGTTTTCTTCCTTCCAGGACATGTGTCTTAGGAGATTCTAATGGAATAGTATGTTCACTAGAAAATACAAAAATCTAAGCAAATGCCAAGGACGTTTTCCTTGAGTCCTCTGTATACTCCTGCTGCGTGCTGGTGATGCAGCGTCTGCTGTTCTGGGTGTGTCACTATTTAAATAAGTGGCTTGTTTCTTTTTCTGTTCATTACACCAAGGAACCCAAAGACCGGAAAAATAAAAAGCAGATCAGATTACCACCAGAATGCAGATATTGTCCTGATATATGCACATCATACATACATTTTTGCAGCCTGCAGGCCTCATAAATTTCCTGATTTCCAGACTGCAGAGCCAATTCCTGAGAGACGTTTGTGCTCCTTCAGCTCTGTGGAAGTAAAATCTTGTACTGCACAGTACTGTGTAAAAGTAGGCAGGTATGGGAAAATGTTGCAACATACGGTAAGAATGCTTATAAAATTAAGTGTTAATAGTTCATATTTATCAATGAAAATAAAAAGTGAATGAACATAAGAAAAGTTTTTGAAAGAACTTGACAGGGAGGTTGTTCCAAACACCTTGGAAAAATGACCACCGATTTTCTGTGTATGTAGGCTTGCTCAGATCCTTCTGTCTCTTCGTATAATCCCTTGTTGGGATGAAGTTGAGATTACGCTGAAGATATTCATGATGACATTGGTTGTATGTTTGGGGTTGTTGTCCTGCCACAAAATAAATTTTAAGCTATTAACACTTCTATTTTGTAAAGCATTTCTACTTACACTTGCCTAAAACATTTTCAAAATACTGTGTTTCTGAAGGATGCTCTCGCTCAGTCCAAACCTGTAGTATACAGCACCCAGTGCTTGAAGATATGATACATATTCCGTACAATGGTGAAAAGTTGGACTTAATACCCTTTTAATATCTTTTAACAGCTGTGCTTGGCGGTAGATTACCCTAGAGACAGGACTGACCAATATCCTCCTCTGAAACTGTAAAAAAATATCCTGCAGCTTAATTTAGCCAGTAAGATTAATTCTTGCTCTAGAAAAGTAGATTTCTTTCTAGTGAAAGTGGATTTGTTTTAGTCTGCAGACATTTTGCCAGTTGTTATGATACGTTCATGTCCCTTTAAGCTGTCATGCGGCTGACTGTCGCTATAAAGTACACTTCCTCTACTTAGTTATCTCTCCCACACCAGCAGTTGCTTGCAGTCCATTTTTTATACCGTAAAACATGATAAGCTATATTGCTGGAATGACAATTTCCAGATGTAAATTTGAGTTATTCCTGTATATTTTAGTGTTCTGTAGTAAGTATGGTCAGGCCTCCTTAGTCACCTTAGCCATAACAATTATGTCCACTTGATGTTAGGGTTTGTAAGGTGGACTGCTTAGCCAAATTCACACATCAGTTATTTGGTCAATAATTTCCATCAGTGATTGTGAGCCAAAACTAGGTGCGAGTCAAAGACACAAAAGAGGTGAAAATCTTTAAATTACACCTGATCTCTGAGTAGGCTTCACTACTGATGGAAATAACTGACCAAATAACTGAAGTGTGAACTAGGCCTTACTCATCCAAACTGGGGCGCTATATTTATAGAGGCAGAACTTTGTGGAGTAAAGTCCATATACCTAGCCTGGGCAATATTTATAACTTGTTGGTGCCCTAGGTATCGTGTTTGTGTGAGCACATAGGGAGTTATTTGCAAACAGATATAGGCTACTTTTTGGCATATATCTGTCGCAGATTGCGGCGTAAAGGTTTTTTACGCCGCAGTCTGTGACTTTTCTATACTCAAGGCAGGTCTAAAAAAGGGGTCGTGGTGTGGGCTGGCCGACAGGTCCGTCTCATTTATCATTTTCTATGTCTGTTTTAGGCGTAGAAAATGGTAGAAATCTATGCCAGCAAGGGAGCTAGCGTAGATTTGGACAGCCGGTGGATACGTCAGAGGCCAGCGCCTCTACATAAATTCGGCCCATCCACCGCCAGCTAAAGGGGTATTAAGACCGGTGTCTAAAACGCTGATCTAAATAAATTACCCCCATAAAATGGTAAAGCATTGAATAGAGGGTCGCAACGCATGTACAACTGCTCTCCGTTCACTTTGGGGACTCTGTACTACTAAAGCTATTTCTACAATTTAATAGTTCATTCAGCCAACAACGATGTTTATTATTTTTGTTTGTTTTTGTGGCATTATTTATGGTGCATCTACATCAAAAATCAGTCTAAAAAGTGGTGCAATTTGAGGCATCTAAGGTTTCTACACTTTTTTTTAACCATGTCCAAGAAGGGGGTCTAATATGTGCCATTTTGTGTAGAAATTGCGCCACAATTCTGACGTAAAAATTTGTCTTAAAGGGTTTCTGTCACCAGATCTGGGCATATTAAACAGGATGACATTTGCAATGTGCAAATGTCACCTGGTGCCCAATCTGGTATTGTTTTTTATATCGGTGCCCCCGTTTTTGTTAAAAAAAGCATTTTTATATTATGCAAATTAGGCTTACTAGGTGCAAGGGGCGGTTACCCTGCACCTAGTAAGCGCCGTTTCCCTACCTCCTGGCACGCCTCCATGGTCTTGATTGACAGGGCCAGGCAGCTTGTTCGCTCTTCTGCCGGCCCTGTCCTCGCTACAAATCCCGCGCCTGCGCCGTTCGGAAGAAAATCGGCGCAGGCGCAGTGGGTGGCGCTGGCCGCCGGGCTCCCGTCTTCCTCACTGCGCCTGCGCTGCCTTCTCTTCCGGGTGTACTCTGACATCATCGGCGCAGGCGCAGTGAGGTAACAGCGCCACCCACTGTGCCTGTGCCGATTTTCTTCCGCACGGCGCAGGCGCGGGATTTGTAGCGAGGACAGGGCCGGCAGAAGAGCGAACAAGCTGCCTGGCCCTGTCAATCAAGACTATGGAGGCGTGCCAGGAGGTAGGGAAACGGCGCTTACTAGGTGCAGGGTAACCGCCCCTTGCACCTAGTAAGCCTAATTTGCATAATATAAAAATGCTTTTTTTAACAAAAACGGGGGCACCGATATAAAAAACAATACCAGATTGGGCATCAGGTGACATTTGCACATTGCAAATGTCATCCTGTTTAATATGCCCAGATCTGGTGACAGAAACCCTTTAAAGTAAACTAGCCAATACAGTAGTTACTATAGAGTTAGTATAGAGTCTGGGAAAAGTGTCTATCCCTGCACCACATTTACCATCCAGCCTGAGCCACTGTGAAAAATCTGGTGCAGATCCAGACAGCCTGTCTAAAGGGCCCTTTACACGGGCCGAGAATCCTATAATCTGGAGGTGTAAACGTACATTTTTTCAGACACAAAAAACGTTGTTTGCCCACAGCAGATCTTGCTGTGTAAACACAATCTGCTGTCGGCAAACATTGAGTCAAGCGAGGGCATTAGCAATCGCTCCTCCCCATACTCTGGAGGAGATTGCTGCATGTAAATTGTCAGTAAGGAATGCTACTTTCCTGACAATCTGCTGTTCTGTCGTCCAATGTAAAGGAACATTAAGCTTACGATACCTTTAGGATTAGTAAAATCTGGACCAATGGTTGGAAAAATCTGGACTGAGACATTTGACAATGTCATAATTATCAAAGGTCACTCAAAATGAGATTGACACCAGTCAAGATAACTTAAGCATCCTAAGATGGCTGAGGAGTCCAGATCTTAGGACAGTGGGAAAAAGAGGTTCCGTTTTAGAAGTTTCTGTTTTTGTGGTATCTCCTTCTTGTCCTTTCAATGTTGTCTACTTCATTGAGACTCAATGTGTCTCTAAGTTAAACTGCTGCTTGATGGATCATATGGCATGAAACAGTACATTCCTTCGCCAGTGCTTCCCAATGGTTTTGTTGTCCTTGTTTTATAGCTGCATTTTTTTATGTGCAAAATTACATCTCAAAATTCATTTAATTATACACATTGGGGGACATTTACTGAGCTAAATGAGCCAGAATTGTGGAGTACAAACCCTGCCTTCCACTTTTTATGTGTTTTAGACACTTTTTGCACCTTGGATGGAAAGTAACTGGAGAGAAAAGTCTTATTTCTAGCAAGATGCACCAAAGTTATCATACCGCATGAACCACCTATTAAGTCTTTGGAAGTAATAGAAGGCAGCGTGCTTGTATGCCACCAGGGCTTTGTAAAACCATGAACAATATTGACAACCATCAGTCAAGACCAGAGCAAGTTTTGGGTAACATGGGTAACAAACCCTGGAGTTGATGATTAGATAAATTTCGAGTAACTTAAAACTGATCTATAGACTCCCCATACAGATTATATTGTGTTTTTAGGACCTGCCAGGAGTGTAATGTACAGTACATGGGGCGCTCCCAGCTCTCCGTGACAGATGATCTCAGGCTTTGCAACACTTGAAATTTCAGTGGCGGATCCTTTGTTGATCCTGGGAGACAAGCCTTTGCCAGAGGTGTCTGGTACTGGCTTTCTCCTCTATAGTGTTCAGCCGACAGCTTTTGATGGTATATGGGCACCTTTAATTAATGCTATCTAAATATTTTATTGGATTACTCTGTCTTTTCTGACCAAGCAACCAGATTATCATAAGGACCACAACAAAACTTAAAGGGATGTTACCATCTGAAACTTTTCTGTATCACAAAGATCTGCTATGCATGTCAGGTGTAGCTTCCACTTCCAGGGCTCCTTTAGGTTAATGGGGTTCCCTTCTCCTCTATTCAGCATTGCAGAGAGAAGGAGAACATTTAGGCGTGTGGCTGTCTTCTCTGAAGGTCATGGGTGTTGCAGTTTCCATAACCTACAGTAGAGAATGCCTAATACTTAGATGGCCACCTCTTTACCTCATATACTGTTTGGAGAGCCAGTCAGAGGTTAAAGGATCTCTGTTGTTTCCTGATACTGTATTTTGGAACCACTTTCTGACAGGGAAACTACTTATGAGCAGTCATACAGATAAGCATTTTTGTGGTAAAATGGTTAGGGACCACACATAATGGCATAGTGGTCCCCAACCATCTCATAATGGCCTAGGGGTCCTCAGCCATCTCATACTCATAGTCCAAATCTCAGTCTATGGAACCAATATATAGACAGTACCAAATCCAAGTTGAACAGCTTTGCACATCAGGGTGTATTCAGCTTAAAAACCAACAAAACTATTTGCATGCTTAAAATGTGAACATGGCTCGAAAAAAAAAAACATACTGCAGTGTTCTCCCAGGAAGCATTTACCTGTATATTCCCAGGCAGTGACAAATGGGTATGCAATTTTGTATTTAGCCTACAAAAATATACTGAATGGGCTTTTATTTAGAAAGTTCTCTCTAGGCACCAATTAGGGTTGTTGTTGCCAGGCTGGCTTTTCTAAGGGACAGGAGACGGGAACAAAAGCTTGGCTGCATGAATAAATGATGCCAGTTTACAATGTGGAGTTTGAAGTGCAGCTTCACATATCCGTAAGAAATGAGGATTTTGTGACCTGAAAACCTATCTGATTACGGCTTTACACCCCGTAATGGCTAATAATGTAATAAAAAGGACTTCTTGTTTCCTTCAATAAATGAGTTTATCCCATTATAAATAAGAAGTGGAGATGTTGTAAATTTAACATTCCAGTTACTGTAATAGGCTGGGGCTGATGTGACATTTTCTCCTCATAAGATAAAAATGGTACATAAATTGCACAACTTACTTCAAATAGAACTCCAATTTCAGTTGTCTAGCGACAGTAAAAGTGAGTGAAAATACTTTTTAATCTTTGAAAGTAATAGAAGGACGTGTGCATGTATGCCACCAGGTCCTTGAAAGACTCTATATATACAACCATCAGTCATATCTAGAGCAAATTTTGTGACATGAGTACCAAACCCTGAAGTTCTTGATTGAGGTTATCATGAATACAAACATTTAAAATATTATGTAATACTTCCAGGGAAATGTTTTATTTGTCTAGATTGGTCTAGAACAGGGGCTCACTACCTGGGGGTCACATGCCGCTGTTCTTTGTAGTTTGAGAGGACTTGGCTGTTTCAGTAATTCACATAAACTACAGTGGAGAATGTCTCTTCATTTTATGAGTTAAAAAGATAGAGTAGGTGACTCCTATTCTCCTGCTAGGTGCCATATAAATAGGTGTCTGATGGTAATAACCCCTTTAACTTTTATTGCAGCCTTTCGGAGTGGTCTTCATGACAGTGTGACCATTGGACACAAAAGCCATGCATCCCTTGCCTAGAACAATGGACTGGTGACTCTAGCCCAGAGTCTGCATCATTGAATGTGTATAGGATTGTTTGGATCGTAAGAAACAGAAATTGCACTCTGCTATCTTAGGATAGGTCATAAATATGAGATTGGTGGGGGTCTAATTCCCAAGCCCTATACCCACTCAGTGCTCATCTGAAGAGGTGGAGCATTTAGCGGGTTCCTGGGCCACATGATGTTATATTCATCACTCACATTGTTGGGGTGCCTCTCAGTCCCATTCATATGAATGGGGCTGGGTTGCGATAACAAGCACAGTCGCTATCCAATGGATGGCACTGTGCTTGGTAAGCTGTGAGGAGGTTGCGGCACTCACCATGGATTCCTCAAACAGCTGATCAGTGTGGATGTCGGGAGTGGGTTCCTCATCGATCTCATACTAATAACCTATAACCATCAATATGAAAATACCTCTTTAAGCTTGCAGTTATAGGATGTTTCCTAAAAAAGTGTGGAAAATATAGATTTCTTTAAAAAATAAAAATAAAATATGCATGCAAAGGGTGAACAATTGTTTTTGTTTGAGATTTCCATGGCTTAGAAAAACTGTTTCAACTGCACCTTGAACTTGAAGGTTTCCATAATTGCTGTTAATTTTATCCGAGAATGATCATGTATGTACAGCCACTTCAACAGTCATTGTCACCTCTAAGACATACCAATTGATGGCAATCCCGGAAGCTGCACCTTGACTGGTCAGGCCTTTAAATCAATGTCTAAATGACTAATTAACAAGCCAGGACAACTTTATAAATGTCTTCATAAATGCAGTAAAGAAATAAGCAAAACTGTAAGCATTAGAACAGATTTCTCCAACCATTAGTACAGACGTTGTGGTCCACTTTTGCCGAGTCATAAATTTGGAGCATTTAGTTTCCATTATGCCCAGCTTGCCAAGGCAGGGGTGGACTGGGAACTTAAAGTGGCCATGGGGAAAAAAGTAAAAGTGGCTCCATATTGTAGGGAGGTCAAATTGACAGAAGGTAGGGCCAAGACAAGTAGGCAGGAATGATGCAAGTAGGTGCGGCCAGCAGTACAATAGTGCAGCAAAAAATACTGTCCCAACAGTACCAAATACCATATTGCGTCCTGAGGACAGTGGTACAGTTGAATTCAGGAGGGCATCTGATGCTCCTAGCCAGCAGCTAAGAGGATGGTCCAGGCAGCGATTCATATCTCTGATTTGTAGCACCATTCCACATGGAAGGTCCAGGTCCGTCAAACAGCTGCTTTAAGAGAAACAGAACAATTTGCCTTGATGTTTTCAGGTTTTAGAAAAGCGTTGTACTGGCTGAATAAACATATCTATTGATTTGTTGGAGACAGGTTTGTGAAGCGGTAGAATTATGATGTGGTTCTAGGGCTGACATGTCAAGGGAAACGAGCAGGGGAGACAAAGTGAAGGTAATGAAGTCGGCAACTGAGCTTTATTAGAAGAGACGTGTTACTGATAGCCATAGTAGTGTTTCACCAGCCTACTGATATTTGTGCTTCATTCTCCGCAGTGGTTTATGAGTTTTGGCTGAAGAGATGATTTTGTAAGGCAGCTGATTGATAACAAAAAGTACAATGGGGAATGAGGAAGAATGTATCTGAACTGCTCTACCTCATAGACCAAGCTGACTTGTTATCTGTCATTTTGAAGGGAGAACTTGGCGATTAAGGCTACATGCACACGTGAAAAACGGACATGTGATGTACATTTTTTTTAACGGCAATCACACGTCTGTTTTAAGACCAATGGTAGTCTATGGGGTTATTCACGTGGCAGTTTTTTGACTGTCAGTGAAAAACGGACGTAAAAAAATAGACCGTTCTATCTCGTCCGTTTTTCACTGACAGACTGCCCCCATACAATTGAATGTCGTGTGCATGTAGCCTAAAAACATTGTCCCTTTAGGTTTTAGAAAACACAATCCCATAAATACAATCATCGGTAGTAATCACAGTAACATAGAAACCCCTTTGGTCGGGACCTGTGAACCTGAAGATATATAAAGAAAGACTCACCTGTCCGCAGTCCCACTGCTTCTCTGTTCCTGGCTGCCTCCAGGAAATGGCTGGGTCATGTGACCGCTGCGGCCAGTCAAAGGCTTGAATGATAAATCACTGCAGTGACATACAGTAGAGTTCCAGCTACAGGGGCCTGTGTCTGACCGTAATGGTTACAGGACCCAGCCACTTGCTGGTCCTACAAGGACCTGAACCAGCCAGAAAAGGAGCAAGGTCTGGACTAATAAAGAGGTGCAAGGCTCAACAGCCCCTTTGGATGGGTCATTTATATATATATATTACCAATTACAGTTAATATATAGCAGGAGGAGCTGAGCAGATTGATATATAGGTTTCTGGGAAAAGATTCAGTAAATTAGTCATTTTATACATATATGTTTCTGCTATTTCTGACTTCAATACTCCTACAAAAATATTATCCGGGGAACCGGAATATATACACTTAAACCAGTGGAGGAATGTAATAACTGCAAACTACCGCCAAAAAAGAAGAACAATAAACCTCCACAAAAGTTGAATAGAAAAGTACAAGCTTTATTAATTACAACATAAATAATAAAACCATGATTAGTTCAGCGACAGAATCTAACAGGGGGCGCGACAGGGGTCGTCCACACAAAACACAGTCACTATAAGTATATATGGTGAGTAGTAACCTACCAACCTAGTATTGTAATGGGTAAGCAAATTACCAACGCCATCCAAAGATATAGCAGGCAAAGGCCTTAACACAAAATATCATAGGTGGTTTGGTAGTTTGACTATTACAAAGATATGATGTCCATAATAGGTATACCTGCGTGTGTGAGACCAGCCCTGTCGTGTCCACTTCCCAAAGCCGTTTCGCCACTTAAGGTTTCTTCTGGTGATAGGTTAATGCTATCAGAAGAACTTCCTTTTATAGCCAAAATAATTAAAAAGACAATAAACAGCTGATACCTTAAAGTACAAGATGCAGGTCCCGCCGGCAAGCGAACAAAGAGCGTGCGCCTCAACTCAGAGCGAGGTTTGAAGTGCACGCTGTTGGCGGAAGCAGAGGAGCAACGTGTGGTTCAAATGAGAGCGAGGCTTGGAACGCATGTCCTCAGATACACAGTTCTCAGGACCGCCCAATCATAGTCGTGCGTTCCAAACTGCTGGTTTGTGGGAGCACAGCATCAGAATAGAAGTGAGTATGAAGATAAAACTTAAATATTCAGATTCAGCATCACTTACATTATACACTGCTTACTGTAGTTCAGGGGGTGTTTCGGAGATGACAGGTTCCCTTTAAGCCTTTGGATTCCTATAGATGCAACCCAATCCTTTTAGATTAATTTGCTTCAGAGTAAAAGTTACACAGCGAATATATTATAAACTAAGACTGAGTAATCTCCAGATATTGACTGATACACTTTAAAATGTCCATATGGCTTCCAGAAAGAGCAGTCCAGAGTTGCCAGGTGATGAAGTGGCACAATCATCTGGTGATATAGCACCAATGGGTATTGATGGCATCTCCTAGCGAGGACTTGTTAAGGCCTGTTATGGTTACAAATGAAATTACATTTTTGCGGTACTCTAGGAGACACCGAGGCGGAAAGTCTGCAGCCAGCATCCATTGATAAATTAAATTGCCTTTTCAGTACCAGTGAGCTTTTTCACATTGAGTGAACCTACAGATTTTTCATCTTGTTGACTGCATCCTTCTTTCTCTCTGGAGCATGAAATATAGTTTCACATATGAGAAGGATGTTAACCATCATGACGTGTCATGGTGAATTTTCCACATTGCTGATTGGCTTTTCTATTCTAATACCAGCAAATTTTGATTCCTTCAAGGGACTGATTTCATTTGTCTGAAGGTCTCCCTATTGTTTGCAGGAAGTATGGATGTGATGCACGGAATGTGAACTAGTTTTGGATTTTCGGCTGTGCTGTGTAGCAGGATATTTTAGTACTAGCCGCTCCAGCAAATGAATTTTATGTTTTCCTTTGCGCTACTGCAGTCTGTGAATGATATACAGTACTGCTTTTCTTTTTTTCATTGAGGTGTGTTTGAGTAAATCGTGAGCACTGAGTGGTAACTAATCTTCATGTTTTGCTTGCCTTTGTGTAAAATCTTTCCCTTAGCCATTCTGGTATATGGAATGTTCAAAGCGGTGGGGGATGCGAGTTTTGATATAATTGGAGGCACTGAGATGTAGGCTGTGTCAAGACAGTGGTGCAGATCAGAAAGAAAGAAACTGCTGACTAGAAGGAAGACTTGGACCTTTGTAAAGGATTTACAGAATCGGATTTTATGTTTGGAAAGTCCTGAACACAGAGGTACCCTAGGTTTACATCACTATTGCTGCAAGCCACCGGTGCTCCACTTACCCTGCCCAGTGGCCCAGACCTGCCCTTTTTCCTGTTGAGTCTGGCTGCCTGGTCTACTCTGTCCTTCTACTAAAGCTGCGTCCTGCTTGCCAGCAAGGCTGCCTGTAGCGCGAGTGTGCACCCCCTTCTGGGAAGGTGCCTGAACAATAGGTTGCCTAGCTTGCTAGTTCCCTGCAAATGTTTGCTGTATTCTGTTGCCTACCCATGTACAGAGACTCTGCCCGTTTACTGTATTCTGACCCTCTGTGATCTGACCAGACCCGCATAGGCGCATACTTTACTGCCGTTCTGACTTCAGACATTATATTAGCACATACTCTACTTGTATTGACCTCAGCCTGTTCCTGACTATGATTTTGCTGGATCCCTCGGTGCTCGGCATTGGTGTCTCCAACCTGCATGGATCAGTTGTCACATCATGGGTCAGCTGTCACACATAGACTATTCTACGAGGTAGCAGCCTGGTGGTTCCCCTGCAGGGAAGTCAAGATCCCTGTACCTGGTTAAAGGGTCAATACTGCCAGGATAAAGCCCTTAGGTTTAGCCCAAAGTCAAGTTTGTTGGTTGACACATTAGTTCAACACCCACTGCCATAACAATTGCTTTTTAGTTTTTTTGTTCTAATAAAGGAACTGAAAAAAAAACTCTGGAGCAATGGTTCCAACAAATACCAGGACAGCAGTGGCACCCGATTAATCCAATTGATCATAATTGGATCCATCAAGTTTCTTTTATGGTTATCGGGATTCTGCCAGGCACAGTATTTTGTCCTGTTTTCTTGCTACAATCTGCGATGGTGTCTCCCCATGGAACCTACACTGTAGGGTGTGAGCTTTGATCATCGGAGATTTGATCCTAGCTAACTCTGTATATCTGCATTTAAAAATGCAGTTCATATACCATTATACAAGTGTCTGTATAGAACCCATAGTCTACCCTGTAGATGTTAGTGGAACATGACACTATACAGAGCTCCATAGTTTCATTCCACTATTATCCCCAATTCTATATCAGTACTTTAGTATGTTTTTAAATGTGTATGTACACCAGCAGTACAGTTTGTGTGTGTGTATATATATAATATATATATATAATATATTACATGTCTGTTTCTAAAAGAGATGTCTGGTTTAGAAATGTGAAAATTCTGTGTTAGGCCTCATGCACACAACTGTATTTTTCACTATGTGCTATCTTCATTTTTTGAGTATGTCACACTGACCAGATAATTTCTATGGGGCCAAGCATACATGTTTTTTTTTTTGCAGATCCATGTGGCCATTCCACAAATTATAGAACATTCCCTATTCTGGTCCACGGATGAGAAAAGTTATTTCTATTGATGGGAGTGAGAAAAATGAGGAATGCACAAGGAAGATATACATATTTTACAAATCCATGGTTTGCAGACCGCAATACAGACATAGTTATGTGCATGAGGCCTTAAAGGAAATGTGTCACCAAAAAATGTTATCTGCCAGTTAAAACCAGATAATAACACATGTCCTTTTTTTCTAATCTGTTTCTATTTTCTGATATCACTGGTCACTTCATTTTTTCCTATGGGAGAACCAGAGATAGCGGAGTACAGTGGTTTGCTTCCTCAGCCGCTACCATAGAAATGAATTAAATGGCTATGCGCATTTCCGGCCAGCCGCTCTGGGTACAGGGTCACGGTCCTGGTAATTAGTGGGGGTGCCCCAGAAGTAGGACTCCCTGTGACTAGGGGATAACTTTCTATAACCGGAATACCCCTTTAATAGAAAGGTGGTGGTCCCTGCTTGTTTTTTTTTTTGGCCAGAGCAGATACCAGATACTGTGTATTACACAGACTACCCGTTAATTTGCTTTGTAATACTTATTCTCCTGTGGTAGAACTCCAGGGAAATTGAACACTTTCTACCATGTTTCCCCATAGATAAAAGCTGATTGCAAGGGGTCTGCAAGTAGGTGAAGTGGGCAACCTCTATAATGCATATTTAAATATGTTTCTATCTATCTATCTTCCTATCTAGTTTTAGATACACCATTTGAATGAAGCACAGTGCTTAGTGAGATATTGGAGGGACCCGACCATTTGACTGTGTCAGGCTCTGATACTTCCACTGGTGGCCCTGTTATTATTCGTGAATACCTACTGCAATCTTTTTGTGATTTGTGTCCAGTCTGAAACCTTAGTACAAATGTATACGTCCATGTCCCAATGGAGTGATATAGAAGTAAAGCAGAACTCGTCAGATGGGACTGCATGCTTTTTTAAAATTCCGCTGAGAACATGTGTGATGTCTTTTTAGTTTTAACTGACAAAATGGTTCAGCATTTTATTCCAAATTTCATTGAATTATGCATAAATTGAGATGATGTAATACTTTAGCAATGGTAATGTGAAAATGCTCCTATTATAGCCCATATGATCTGCTGAAAATATAGAGAGGAAACCACAGAAGGCCAGGGACATACAGATTAGATATAGACGTTCCCTTGGTCCGATTGGAACTCAAGGCCTCTGAGCCAGTGTGTAATTACTTTACTGCATTTAAGTTGTCATAATGAATCAAGTGGTAAAGGGAACCTGTCACATTGAACATGGTGTCTGAGCTGCAGGCTGTATGTTGTAGAGCAGGAGGAGCTGAGCAGATTGATATACATGGGTTAAACTAAAAAACACAATAGAGAAACAAGCCATACAGATCCGTGCCTAGTATCATTCTGAGCTATGGAGTTAAGAAGGCGGTCCTATCCGTGATTGACAGCCTGCTCTCTGACTGTGTATACAGAGGTAGCTGCCAATCAGCTGCCTCCTTCACTTCAAAGCCCAGGATGAGCAGGACTTTCAATGAATCTATTCACCTCCAATCTATATGTCACCTCCTCCTGCAGATTATTTTGCATTTCCATTGGTGACAGGTCCCCTTTAAATTGTTGTTGTTCATTCAAACCTAAATTTTTTTTGGGTACATTCAATGTAATTTCTTTTTGTATTTCCAGGTGCTAACATCATGTCGAGCGTTTATATTAACTGCCCGAGTCCCAACCAAGGTAGGCTCATCTTTCTACTTCTGTTTTCAGTTAGATATTAGCATAGTATATATAATAGTGTTTGAGTTTCATAAGGTTTTGCAAAGTCAGGAAAGGTCATCAATATCAGATAATTGGGGGTCTGACACAAAGCAACCCTGCGCCTACAAAATCAGGTGATTGGTGGGCTGCTGTACTCCCACCGATGGGATGTTGATGACCTATTAGGTCATTGATGTCTACAGGCTGGAAATCCCTTTAAAATTGCTCACTAGCCTCCATGCTGTATACAGAGGAAAAAGAACGACATGAAAATAAAAAAGATGTTCTTCTCTGTTCACTTGTTTATCTTCATGCTCCTAACTTGAGAAAGGCAACTGGCGGGCAGACACTGGTGTGTAATGCAGGGGGCATTACACACCAGTGTCTGCCTGCCAGTTGTCCGGGGGGTTTACCTTCACACTCCATTTGCTTTACATTAGTACAGTGTAGAAAGCGACCCAAATTTCCGATTCCCCAATTAATGCCTTGACTGCCATGACACTTGCCTGGATCACAGTAGTAACTTATGCTAGTGCATACTTACCAATGTTTTACTTGGTAAAATCTGGGCATCTAAGCTCTGCCCTGGGAACACCACACTGTGCCTGTGAATTCTAGCCTACGGGCAAGGTTTAAATTACCCCCCCCCTTCCCCCATTTTGGGCCCTGGACAGCCCAAATTTTCCGGGACACACTCTGAAGATCTGGGACAGTCCCGGCAAATTTGGAACATTTGGCAACTATGCTAGTATGGCAGCATGTCTTAAGAACAGTTATGTTTAGATACTCAGGCCATATCCGTTTTAAAGAGATTTTTTTGAAGTAATCACGGCACTCAATACATAGATTCAAACTTTGTAGTAGTTTATTTTTCATCCATCCAATAGACAATTGTAATAGGACATGGGCCAACGTTTCGGTCTTATCCAAGACCTTGTTCACGGCCTACATAGCATCCTCCATACTAACAGGACGCTGGACGCTATGTAGGCCATGAACAAGGTCTTGGATAATCTGGCCCATGTCCTATTACAATTGTCTTTTGGATGGATGAAAAATAAACTACTACAAAGTTTGAATCTATGTATTGAGTGACGTGGTTACGTCAAAAAAATCTCTGTATAACTTCTACCACTGAGCACCAACAACCTCTTAAGGAGTGCCGACCAACTCTACGTGACGACGATATCTGTTTTAAATACCAACAGTGGCCACTTTCACACAAGCGTGTTTACAATCCGTATACCGGAATCTGCTGCTAATGTTAAAGAGGATCTGTCACCACTCCTGACATGCATTCCCCGTGTAGTAACAATTCTGGAGCATCTATTCTTATGGCTCTATGTTGTGCTATTCCTTTATTATTTCTACTAGAAGTTATGAATGAATTGCTAGCAGTCTGCAGTAAGGGTACAAAGGGGAAGTAACCAGTTGGGGGTGTGTACCTCCACAGTCTGAAAATCACAGCACTGATCGGATAGAGGATGAGTCTGTGCATGTACACACCCCCAACTGGTGACTATCCCTCTGTACCCTTACTGCATACTGCTAGTAATTAATTCGTAACTTCTGGTAGAAATAATAAAGAAATGGTACAGCATAAAGCCATAAGAATAGATGTTCCAGAATTGTTATTACACGGGGAATGCATGAAGCGATTAAAACCGGCATGTCAGGAGTGGTGAAAGGTCCCCTTTAATGAATAGAACTATTCACATGAGCGTATACTTTCCATTAGTGTTTTAAATCTGCAGCATGTCCGAGTTTTACAGTCTATGGGAGTGCATCAAAAATGCAGGAAGAAAGGAATACGCATATAAATCCTGGTGAAATACTGAAGCAATACTGACGACAATACTGATCTGGAATTCGTGCGCAATTCAGAGCCAGAATACTGACAGATTACAATATGCTCGTGTGAAAGCGGCCAGTAGGCCATTCCGGTGGCATTTTTTCCCATTCATGATTTGAATTTGACGATACTCTAAACATAACTGCTGATTCCTACTGATTTCAGAAGTCTCAAGTGGGCAGCCAGATTGTCCCCCAACATCCGCTACTGGTGGAGTGGATCAGGCAAAATGCATTTCAACATGCTCAATCCTTTGTAGATAGGCATCGCCTGTCAACCTATGAATTCTCAGTGATGAGATGTGATATCTAATGGAATTGGCACCTTCATGATTTTAAAGGGTTTCTGTCACCAGTTTTTTCGGTATGAATCAGGCTGACATTAGAGATGTGCTAATGTCACCTGATTCCAAATATGTATCTGTTTTATTTACTGGTGCTCCCATTTTTATATAAAATGAACTTTTATTTTATGCTAATAAGGCCTCTAGGTGCAAGGGGCGTTACCCCTGCTCCTAGAGGCTCTGTTGATTGACAGGACCAGGCAGAGAAGAAACACTCCATTCACCATAGCTTGCAAGGACCTTCAATGATGTCATGACTATGTGATCAGTCACATGGTTAGGATCACACAAACAGCCTGTCTCCTCCTAAACCATGTGACTGATCACATGGTCATGACATCATTGAAGGTCCTTGCAAGCTATGGTGAATGGAGTGTTTCTTCTCTGCCTGGTCCTGTCAATCAACAGAGCCTCTAGGGGCAGGGGTAATGCCCCTTGCACCTAAAAGGCCTTATTAGCATAAAATAAAAGTTAATTTTATACAAAAATGGGGGCACCAGTCAATAAAACAGATATATATATTTGGAATCAGGTGACATTAGCACATTTCTAATGTCAGCCTGATTCATACCGAAAAAACTGGTGACAGAAACCCTTTAAGGTTCATTACTTCTCCTCGCTGTAGCACTGACAGTCATATGATTTACTGGTTGTAGTGTTGCATAAGCTATTGATGAAAGTGAAAGTAGCACTTTATAGAACTTTTCACATAATAAGACTTTTCTTCTGTTTTCTTATAATATTCTCTTTGAAATCATTAGTTTGGGAATGTTGTACAAGTCTTGTGGTTAATAGGGTTTACAGGAGTAGAATATCTTGAGGATAAGTCATCAAATCTGATTGGTGGGGGTCTGACATTTGGCACCCCCGTTGATCAGCTGTTTAGAGAGGCCACGGGGCTCTGGTGAGCGGTGTCGTACATTGTGTAGTGACTGAGATTCACACAGGACATGTGATTGATGAACGTGACGTCACTGGCCTAGTCAGAGGCCACAGAGCTCACTCAAATGTGACAACCTCTTCAAACAGCTGATTGGTGGAGGTGCTGGGAGTCAGATTCACCCCCTCCCCCCCATCAGATATTGATGACCTATTCTGAGGAATATTCAGCAATATTCTACTCCTGTAAAACCCCTTAAGTGCATGCGGAATCTTATACTAGTTCAGATCCAGATGCTGGTTTGAAAATGTAGAATATTTTTCATGGCACAACACCTTTAACAGATTACCCTAGGATCCATCAATGGACCTTGGGCTGTCTGTGTGTGGGTACAGATCTTGTCACAGGATATCCTTGTGCATTGATCACGGGGATCCTTTCTTTGCTTTCCTCTTGTCTACTGCAATCTGATTATGGCATACAAGTATTTTAATGACTGAGACAGAGAAACTTCTGATCTCTTTCATTAGGGAAGGACCACAGGTGTGGTCAGCCACAGTCCTATTCCTGGTTGTGCAGGCAAAGTGGCAGTGCCCACATGATCACAGCAGCGTAATAGTATGGCACAGTCAGTTGTCCGCAGAGAGCCTGTGTCATCCTATTATGGTGCTCTGATCACAAGCTCATATATGGTAGGTTTCTAAGCTCCCCCTAGTGGTGACCACATGCAGTCTAGAATTGTATCAAGAAAATAATTCATGCTTTCTGTCCTCATTCATAATTTGAAGGCCCAGTTTCGTCCTATTTAAAGAGTATTTAAAGAATCTCTTTTTTTTTTTTTTTTTTTTTTCACTTTCAGCTCGAACTTACATTCAGTTATTTGGAAATTCAAGGCATTGTTTGCAGCAAACCAGGTCATGTAAGTATCTTCTCTTATTTGGAAGTCATAAGCACAACATAATTGTCCCTGGAACTTCTTCCCTGTGAAGGTGTCTTCTTCTAAAGTGGTGGAATATTGAAAATCTTCAGTCACTGGTAGTTTCTATTTGGGGCACTAAAATAATCCTTTGCATTTTACATTTGGAGAATGAAAATTAACTGGAGTTATTGATGTTTTCTATGAGATGAAGCACCACCCGCTTTAGTGAATCCAGCATCCACATCCTACATGTCATATACCTTGACAGAGTGTGTTTGGTATCTCAGAGACTCCAGATTTAGTCCTTTACCTGTCACATCTCCAGTATGTAGCTGCTTTCTATTGCTAGATACTGCAGTCTTTGGATTTATACTGCATGAAATATTGGTCTTGTAGCATGACAGCCATTAATTAATGGAGACTCTAATAATAACTTCACGTCTTTATATAGTGATTGGCATATAGGTTTTTGTTTCTTAATTAGCATAACTGTCTACTCTCCCTGACAAGTATTATTTCCCTCTACAATCTGAAATGTAGAGCAATTAAAGTGGGATCTCATTTTCATTAAAACAGTAATAACAGAGAAGCTGGAACTGGGATGTATTGTTTCTCCTTATAGAGAGTGCCTAGCAGATGTAACGCATCTTATAGGTTATGCTATGCTTCTCTGGGAAAAGCTTTGAAAAAGGGCAGCTGTAAGTTAAAGGGGTATTCCAAAGTCTAAAAGATGCTCAGGCCCCTCATATACATTATACCTACCTGCTTCCCAGAACCTGCGTTGCTCCAGATCCCTGCACGACTGCCACTGCTTCTCCCCATAACGCAGATAAAATCATCTGGCAGCCAATAGCAAGCTGTGACAGTGACCAGCCTCCCGAGCAGCTAGAGAGGCTCATCCCCATTGTGGCCTGCTATTGTCTGCTCCCCTCCATTGCCGGATGTTTTGATCCACGTGACTGGGAATGCAACGGTGGCCAGGCAGGGATCCAGAGCAAGGCGGGTTTCGGGGAGCAGTTAAGTGTAATGTATACGGGCCCGGGCATTGGGGGGGATCTTTTAGACTTCTGATAACCCTTTTAATGTCTGACCTTTTAAACAGGCCTGAATCAAAAAGTCGTAAATTGACTGATAGGACGACTGCCTTCCAACAGATGGCACTAGGGGCACATACCTTTTTGCCCGAGGATCATTTAATGGCTTAAGGCTCATTAAGCCTCTTAGGCACCATTAAGGCTCCATTCACACGTCCTGTTTTTCTTTCCTGATTCGATCCTGATTTTTTCAGGACCCATTGAAATGAATGGATCCAGATCAGGATCGAATCAGGAAAGAAAAACAGGACGTGTGAATGGAGCCTAAGAATGAGTAGTTCCCCCATATCCCTGACAACCGCCCCTGCCCCCACTCAGCCAAACCAGTCCTCTGCTTTGCACTGATAAAGGGCAAGCAACCTGAAACGGCTGTCTGCAGATGAGTGTCTGGTTTTACATCCTTAGTTATGTTTCAAGGCCTGTTTTAAAGGGTCCGACATTGACTGATAGGATATCTGTCTACCAACAGGTAAGAGAGCTAATTTGCATAACAGACAGACTGGATATTTTTAACATCCCTGTATTATAGGCTGGAATATGTTGTCCTTTGCAACCAAAGTTTGTATTGATCCCACACATTGAAAATTAGTATGAAACGGCTCTGAGAATAGTCTTAGTTAGAAATTACCTACCAAAAATGTCCTCCTATGCACATCAGTGTTTTCCTCCCTTGCTGATATCAGATCTCAGAATTCCATGTTTTTCAGCTTGTTCATAGTTGTCTCATCAGAGATAATCCCTTTCAGATTTCAGCTGCCACAGGCAGACGTTTCCCTGGCAGGGATACATGACAGCCATTTACATGATTTGTCTTCCATGTAGCACATGAAGCTGCTCTTACAGATTGGCTCTCTGCTTTGACTCATGGAGGTGGCTTCAGTTGTGGTGTCCATATGTCCTTATAGACCATAGGTTGTCTTCACAAGACAAGTGCTTTTTGGATAGGTCCATACACCGTGGATTTTTCCACCACAAATCTGTGGGGTAACATACAGCTTTTGCTGTGGATTCACCACAAATTTCAACCCTTTCACAAGTGAAAATGGCCATGAATCTAGAGCTAAATCTGATGTTGACATTCTGCAGATTTTAAAGTCTGCAATGGAGGTTAATTTCCTTGAGGGAACTTTCCGCAGCATGTGGATGAAAGCTGTAAAATGTACACGTGGATTTGCAATAAAGAAACAAAATATACCTTATAAATTAGTTGAAACCCCTTAGAGCAACCAGGTGATGAAATCTAGCACTTTGAAGGCAAATATAACCGACAATTTTCAGAGAGCGCTATGACTGGGCATCATCATGTGACGTGTCACATAATGCGCCTTCTCTGATGCTGCTGCATCACGGCAAGGACGCACCAAACTAAGCTACCAGGTGGTTTCATTTGTATTATTAGTTCTTTACTATATGAATACCCCCGCTCCTGACTAAGCTGCTATTAAAGAAACGTGCGTTGGGGGTTTCTCTGCTTTGTTGCCGCATTGTCTGGTTTGGTATCCACAGGGTTTTATACCCTTTTAATTGCTGGTAGTTTTATATTTGTATCCTATGGACTGAGATATTTTTTAAATAATAAATATATTTTTGAATAAACTCAGCACATGTTTCCTGTCTTCCTGGAGGGGAGTTTTGTAGGATATACTCTGACGCACAAGCATCTGTGTTTTTAAGAGAAAAATGGTACAAATTCTTACTGCAGCAAATGAATCGATACCGTTGTCATGTTTTCATTTCTTGGTAGATGGTGCACCAGTTTCAGAAAATCAAAAGGTTTTCATCGCTTGGATCTAAAAAAAATGAAGGTTCCTTTTTAATGGCGGCAGAGATCTTGTGGACCCTGAGGAATTTATCATGAAAGTGAATTGGAAACCTCTATAGTGCTTAATGGGGTATTCTGGTTTCATGTTGTTGATGACCTATCCTCAGGATAAGTCATCTGTATCAGATCTGTGGGGGTCCTATTCCTGGCACCCTCATTGATCAGCTGTTTGAAGGGGCCGCAGCTCTTGTACAAGGGCTATGTCCTCCCAATGTTTAAGTGTACCCTGTCTACATTGTAGTGGCAGTGCTTCGTAATCACAGCTTTTCATCCTATTCGGGGAAGGTGGTATTACCCTACACTGACACTACAAAGTAGATGGCATGCAGGTAAATATTGAATATTGAAGAGCGCACCGCACTTGCGCGAACGTTGCAGCCGCTTCAAACAGCTGATCAATGAGGGTGTCGGGAGTCAGACCCCCAGCAGTCTGATATTAATGAACTATCCTGAGGTCAGTATCAGGAAACGAGAAACCCCTTTAATTACTCACAGAAAACCATTTTCTAGACATTTAGACTTTCTAGACAGATTTTTGGCACACACAATCACTAGCGGCTTTCTTTTTGACGTTTTTGCCCTATAGAGAAAAACGCCTGAAAAAAATGGCAAGAGCTGCAGCATGTCACTTTTGATAAAAGAAGCCATAAAAACTACACCTAATTAACAAAAACGCCAGTAGCTAAAAAACGCTTGTCCTGTGTTTCATATTTCCCATAGACCTTCAGCTGGCGTTTTAGTGCAAAGAATTCTGGACTAAAAAAATGCCACTAAAACCACAAAAGTGCAGAACAACAACTCTAAAAACCTAGGTGTGAATGTACCCTTAGGGCCTCATTCATCGAACTAGAAGACTTTTTGTAGCCCTGTTGACAGGATATTACTAATCCCAAGCCACTTTGCTCTTAAGGCCTCTTTCACACTAGAGGCAGCACGGATCCGGCAGGTGAAGGGTGCCGCCGGATCTGTGCTGCCGCAGGGACATGTGTGGGGCTGGAACCGTCACATGTCACACAGTACATACACACACATATACACATACAAATACACATACATACTTATATGCTCCCGGCAGGTCTCCACAGCGCAGGAGGAGCAGGACGACGCGCACATAGGACGATTCCCCAACAGCGCCCTCTGCTGGGCACCGGGTGGAATCGTCGTATGTGTGCATCATCCTGCTCCTCCTGCGCTGTGGAGACCTGCCGGGAGCATGTAAGTATGTATGTGTATTTGTATGTGTATATGTCTGTATGTATGTGTGTGTGTATGTATGTGTGCAGGTGACGGATCCGTCATGAACTCCATTGAAAGTCAATGGAGGACGGATCCGTTCACCATTGACTTTCATTGGGGGTCATGACGGATCCGTCTTGCTGCGGATGCTTTTAAGAGCATTCCGTTGTCTTCAGTTCAGTTTTGTCCCCATTGACAATGAATGGGGACAACACTGAAGCGTTTTATTCCAGTATTGAGCCCCTATGACGGAACTCAATACCGGAATTATAAAACGCTAGTGTGAAAGTAGCCTAAGTCCTCAAGTCCCAGAGAGATTTGTCCAGTCTGTCTAGAGAAACCTGTGGAGTAAATATAAGGGGGTTTCCTTCCCCAAAATGTGTCCGGTAATGGCACCTAAAGCAGCCAGTACCGGACACATCTACTGAAATAGCACAACCTCTTTTTTACTTATGGATGGGACAATGCTGGAGGTGGTGTGGTTTTAACCTATAGGCTGAGAACAATTTTTTAAGCTACAGTTACATTTTGATGGGCAGAATAGAATAGTCCAGGAATAGAAAAGGAAACCCACCTATGGCATCTGCTAAGGTTCATTGTAAAATGGATGAAAAAGCATTCATTCATCATACGGATCATGAATCCTGTCAAAACAGAACCGATTCTGGCAGTGTGAACCGAAAATTACCTGCACAGACCAGTTCCAGCATCCCCCAAATAAATTTTTATTATTAAGTACCTAGAATCTTAAAACACTATGAAATCTCCTTTTTTATAGAAACTAACCAAAATATTTCCTTGTTCAATAACCAGTTTCTTAGCATTAGTACTATTGCTGGTGTGGATCAGCATCCCAGGACTCTCATCTTATAATGAAAGAATTAAAGAGTATAAGTTTAATTAAATCAGTTTTGTTCAAACATGGATGAGTATTTGTGTGTATGTATGTATGTATGTCTTTTATAAAATACGTAGTTTACATTATAGTATTACAAATGCAACTGTTTTTAAAGGGCCACTTCCTATACAGGATTCAATGCAATATAATAAAGACAGGAGAAATGTTTCATATCATTGCTACAGCCTTTCTAGTCATATATGGAAGCTAGCTTTAGCAAATACGGTCCAAGGGAATAAGTATAGTGAAAATAATTCCACGTAAAGTGACATTCCTGACAGCCGTCAGGCCTGCGTTAGTCTAATGTGGGGCACATCCCTTACATTATTCTTTAATTACATCTCCAGGGATAGTGTGTGTCATATATGAACCAGTTGTGGTGCGCTTTCAAAGATTTTCTCTCTCCGTCTATTTTTTTCAGAAGACACTAAAGAATTTTACTGTTTCTGGTGGAAACCTCCTGCATAAAGCTGACTTCCCCCATAAAAGCTCCACTTTACCAATATAACAACCTCTAGCTATGTGCTCATTGCCATCCTCTTATCTATTCATATCCATTCTGTCACCGCAATGCTGGACATTACAATTTATAGACGATGGCAAAAGGTAGCCCAACAAAGTACTAATGTGGGGTCATAATAGACGGTATGGCAGTGTAAAGTGTATCACTATGGTATATCACCTGTATGGATGGGAGACTGTCACCAAAGACAGTGGCAAATTGGTTTTCCTCACTTGATTACAATGCAATGCTTGGTTTGTAGATCTGAGTTTTCCCTGCAAAGAAATTATGTTTTAGTAATATGCAAATGAGCTTTAGTGCAACGTAACTCTCATTGCACTCAAGCCCCACCCCTCTCTATTTCCAGCCCCTCCCTTCGACCACTGATTGACAGAACCAAGCAGCAGGGACGTAATCTCACCTGGCTCTGTCAATAAGCGGTCCGAGGGAGGGGCTGGAAAGAGGAGTGGGGCTTGAGTGCAAAGGCAGCACCTTCGTTGCACTGAAGCCTAATTTGCATATCGCTAAAAAGCAGAATTTCTTTGCAAGGGAACCGCGTACCTTGTCATTAGATGCAGAAAACCAATTTGACACTATCCTTAGTTATATAGGGATGTCACTGGTGACAAGTATTAGACTTCCAATGTAGATACTTTATTATTCGGATGTGACCCTAAGAACCTTCCCGTCCCCCTCCATAAAAAAGGGATTTACTAGAATTTGTTGCAAAATGGATCATATCCATCTTGAATTTTGCATTAAACTGAATACAGTTTTACCTATATAGGTTTACCCATATAAAAGGAAATTCAGCCCTGGATATTACCTTGGATGGATTTAAATATACAGTCATATAAAATATCATTTATACCTTTATGTAAAAATTTCATTTATACCTTTACCTTTAACATTATTTTGTGCAACTTCATCTTAACCCAAAAAATTGCCTATTTTAACCCTAGCTTGTGCTGTGCAGTTCGGAAGTGGAGAACTTGCCACCTTACACCCAGTTTGTGTGACTCTTTTAGTGCAGAGGGTTTGTAGTGTTCACATTTATTTCTGACAGATCTGTGAGGAATACATCAAAGTATATGAACTGTTTATTCATTATGTGGCGCCCACATATTCCACAGTGCTGTACATAGGCCATCATTGCCCACCGTCCCCACTGGGGCCAATAATCTAGAGAACATGCAAACTCCTTGCAGATGTGGTCTTTGGTCCGATTTGAACCCAGGATCCAACAATGCAATCTGAGGCTGCAGGGAGCATGTTTAGTAATCTGAAGCCATCTTCCACATTAAAGAGGACCTTTCACGGATTTTAATAACTGAAGATAAATACCTTGTGTCCTGGGGTACCCCCCGCTGATGCTGCCACCCTGCCTAGTTTTCTAAAATAGCGCTCCTGCGCTCCGCTGTGCCCCCCTGTAGTTTTCGCACTCAGTATGTAAATACTGAGCATCGGTACAGGGAGGAGGAGACGCCGGCATTTCTCAATGGGCGTCTCCTTCTCCCTGGCTCCCACAGCCAGGGAGAAAGCTGTGACGCTCTCCGCTGTGATTGGATCGCGGCACAGCCAGGGAGAAGGAGACGCCCATTGAGAAATGCCGGCGTCTCCTCCTCCCTGTACCGATGCTCAGTATTTACATACTGAGCGCGAAAACTACAGGGTGGCACAGCGGAGCGCAGGAGCGCTATTTTAGAAAACTAGGCAGGGTGGCAGCATCAGCGGGGGGTACCCCAGGACACAAGGTATTTATCTCCAGTTATTAAAATCCGTGAAAGGTCCTCTTTAAAGAAGAACTCCCGCAAACATTTTTATTCTCTGACCTGTTAGAAAGGTGCATGATATAATCTGTAGTGATTTGTCATTTTCTTATCAGTGACTGTTTCTGTGAGTAAAAACCTAACAGACCTTATTGTAGCTGGGTCATGTGACCAACTCCCTGACCTCCAACTGACCCAGGACAGAAAGCCAGTAACTGCTCTATTCATTCCTATGGGAGCCTCACTTTCAGTCTCATAGGAATACATAGAGAATTAGACTTCCTGTCCACACATAAGGTGCTGTGTGAGTTGGTGGGTCTAATTGCTGGTCACATGACACAGATAAGAAACTTCAGGATGATAGAAGTCAAAAATTTAGACACTGATAAGAAAATGACATTCACTACAGATTATATCATGTACATTTCTAGCAGGACATGGAATAAAATTTTTGTCTGCAGTTCTTCTTTAAGTAAAACTTGACTGTACTTCTGAATCCTTGTGTGCGGTAACTGTGTGTGTTGTAACATTTAGTGAAGTAAGAAGCTACATCTTCTCCCGTAAGGGTGTTCAAAAACCTTCAAAAGCTGTCAAGCGAGTGCTCATGGATTTTTAGCGGGGAAAGGTGAGAAAGCTGCTGCCTAACACCTTTGAAATTCAACATGCCGAATCCTTCTTTCACCAACATCATCTGTCAGAGACGAGACAGAAGGCCCTCATACGCATAAGATACGTTAGTTGGCTGGACCCCTGAACTCAGTGGGTTTTGACAACTGTTCTTTTATGTGTATGAGAGCCATTACTTTCAAAGAATGCAAAAAGCCAGTAGTGTGGCCTTCAATGCATGAAAAGAAAGTGAAGACGTTTTTTTTAAAATTCTCTGGAAATGTTCTATAAATTGCAGCATCGACAATTCAAACCATCTTGGGGCTTTAACCTACCCTTCTGCAATTCACTCCGATACGTGAAAAGGTGACGTGTATGCCTAAGAGGTTCCACATCTTTATGTATTCTGCTTCTATGTTTTGCAGTTGGTAGTCGAAAATGAAAAAGGCAACATATCCTTGAAGATGGTTTCATCTGATGATGTCAATGAAGTCATAGCACATATTGGCACCTGTCTCCGAAAGATATTTCCAGGATTGTCACCTGTGTATGTACTAAAAGTTATCAGTATATGAACGGCTTTATAAATTGTTTTATTGTACAAAAAGGTTTAATATTACTTTATTATAAATATATTCTCAAATAAACTTCATTAGTCATCATGGCTTGTTTTTTCCAGGGAGCAATCATCAGGTGAAATAAAATGGCCGCTGTCCTATTAGTACACACAAAACCTGTCCTTATCACACAGCAGGACAAGTTACTTCACAGCACTGTGGTTAAGATGCTGCCTCATCTCTGCTCTGCTTGTCGGGGATTATGATAAGATCTTTAGCTGAATCTCTGTAGGAATGGAGTTCATGCGGCGATATGAAGTACAGAGAAGAGGGTGGGGATGTAGTCTGCCCTGACCATCCTCTCTGTACTTCATATCTTTTCATGAACTCCTTTCCTACAGAGATTCAGCTGAACATCTGATCAGTTGTATTCTTGATGACAATCCCTGACAAATAGAAAAGATAGGATAATGAGGCAGCTCTTTAGCTCAGTGCTCTGAAGTAACTTGTCCTCCTGTGTGATCAAGACAGGTTTTGGGTGTACTAATAGGACGGCGGCCATTTTATTTCCCCTGATGATTGCTCCCTAGGCAAAAAGAGCCATTATAACTAATGAAAGGTATTTGGGAATACAATTATAATAAAGTTATATTTAAGTATTTTCAGGAATTTAATTTAATTGATTCCCGGAGAACGCCTTTACCCTATATATTAATAGCCTGTCATTTTTAATAAAAAATTGCTGGATAGCTTTCTGGAAAAATTTTTGAAGTCACTCCATGTATTTTACTTCCTGTCCAGACTCTTTAACTTCCTCCTTGTTTGGACTGTTAGCATGACAAACAGTGTCGCTTAACTTTCTCAGTCAGACCATCACTGCGACCAGAGATAGCCCTCCTGTAGCCACTAAATTAGAGCATCACACTAAGTGCAATGCTCTTCTGTTGACATCTTTGTCTAGGACTATTAGGCTTTTCTGCTAGAAAGTTTGGTGTGGGCAAGGGACTGATACTGGACACGAGCGACTGGGCATTGATCTCTATCGGTACTCATTGCTTTTGGATTGCTTTGTTTTATGTTTGTGTTGGTTGATTTGATTAGAAAAGGAAATGACAGGCATCATTTTTGGGATCTGACAGGATTGGCTTCAACTATTAAATCGTGAGTGATAGAGGATAATTCATCCATATATGATAGACAGTTACAAATGTGTGAATTATGAAAATTAACATGTAGAAATAATTATAACTATTAGCCAACCTTCTGCCGCTCCACAGGCTTCGCTGAATGTGAAATCACTTATACATATTACCAGCTTATGTTATTGTGAATTATCAGAATGTATTTTTGGCATCTGTTTTACTTGTAAATATTACTTCGGATCTGTAGAAAGTTACCGTTTTATTTGTCTTGTAAGTTAATGGTAGACAAATTTTAGGGATGTGCGAGGGGAAACATTACAGTATAAAGTGTGTGTATATATATATATAATATATAATATGTTATTTGCAAAATATAGCTTGATTACAGTGTTTCTAAAGTTCTCTTTACAGAGGATGATGCACAAGCAGATTATCGGGAAGGAAGCGTTCCTTCCTGGCAAATCTACTGATGGCTAGCACAGGAGACCATGCAGCGATCTCCTCCAGAGTATGGGGAGGAACGATCGCTGATGCCATCGCTCTTGCCCATACAGACACGTTTCCCAGGGGCAGATTGTGTTGCTGCACACAGCATGATCTTCTGTCGGGGAAACAAGGATTTTTGTGCTGCACTAACGCTCCAATAATCCAATGATTGAGAATTATGCTCATTCATCGGGTAATCGGCGGTGCATTTACACCGCCAGATCGCTATGAACTCTCCTTAGCTATGATCTTTTCAATTCTCAGCCCGTGTAAAGGGCCCTTGAGAGGCAGGCATTAACTGCCTCAGCATTTTTGTGACATGCCTTTTTAGGAATTTTATGCAAATAATATCGCCTTACAGTTGTCCGACCCAAAAAACCACAGCATAAGAAAAAACTCTTGCATTTTCAACGCCACTCCCTTCCAATACCGACACTCCGGTTCCCTCTCCTATCAGTCCCCAGTGGACCGGAAGTGTATTGTCCCTTCTGTGGTCACATACACCATTACATCCATTCTCTGGCCTCAGTGGTGATGTAACCACAGAGCCTCCGTAGTCATGGAGACACATCACCACTGGAGCCAGTGAATAGCTGCAGTGGTAGATATGACCACAGACAGCACATCACACTTCTGTGCTGTGGGGGTGGAACAGGGCAGCGGTGAATAGGCAACTGCCTTTTTTCTTAAAGTGGTTGTCCAACGAAAAATATTTTACAGTTTACAAGCCAGCACCTGGATCTGAATATTTTTGTAATTGTGTGTAACTGAAAATTTAGCATAGCCCCCGAGTTATTCAATAAAATGTATCTGTATAGTGCCACCTGCTGTTTGTTGTTTTTTTATTTCTTTGTCCGGCTCACTGAGAAGGTCACACATGCTCAGTTTCATCCTACAACTGCCTCCTGAGCTGTGATAGGGAGAGCATGGACACGCCCCCTGAGCTGCAGCAGAAAAGACACTCCTCTTGAGCTGTCAGCTTGGTATAAATCTAGCAGAGCAATGAATGAGGAGATCTCTGGATGCATGTGAGGTACAGGGAAGGTTCTAGCTTTATTAGAAAGAGATTCTCATGTACTGTATGATGTCTGATTTTTCTTTTTTCTTTTTTTTCTACAATAATCATGGGATAACCTGTTTAATGTTAAACACTTTCGCCGCCCTGACTAAAGTTGATTTTGAGGGTGGACAATTCTGGTGGACAATTTTGAAGTATACTGTATGAAACTGGCTCTTTTTTAACCAGTTCAGACAAATTGATTTTCTCAGTATTCTGAAAACTTGTTTCAAGTTCTAGTTTAGAGCACTGTAGTGAGTTAGACATTTCAGGCTTAGAAGAGTCTGGCTGTAGGGTTCTTCAGTGGTCTTAGTGACCTGATGTTGAGAAAAATGTCTTTCATTGCTGCAGTGTCTCAAATATTTCCAGTTCGGAAACCTAAAAATAGCAGTTTTACTGTAGGTTTAGCGCTTTTGTTGCTTCTGTGCTACATTGGTGGTATTTGCTTGATTTTTTTTTTTGCTTTTCTAGACTACACAGCCAACACAGAGTGGCAGGGGCATCTTACATTTTCATATGACTCTGCATCTAGGTTAAGAGGAGCCGCCCCATATGACCTGACATTGTGAGGTTTTTCCATCAGTTATTGATCTGGTTGTTTTTACCTGAGGGTCTTTACACACATGAATTTGGCTCTGGCGATCCATGCATCAGAATAGTAAATTTGTCTAATAGTAAGACTGGGATTTGTATTCTTATACAGTGTATGCTATTAGTAAATCTGCCCTAGTGTCTTATTATTAATAAACTGTCAGTACGTAGCTTGATATTGCTGAGGATTGTACATGGGTCCAGCATACTGCTTAGTTTAAAATTTTACAAAATGGTATGCAAAGAAAAGTTTTCCTTATTTTTTTCACAGAAAAATTATGAAGAAAGTAACCATGGAGCCATCCGACAGACTGGCAAATTTGCAAGCTCTGTGGGATAGCCAGACGGTGTCAGAAGTAGGCCCCTGCGGTATGCAACAAAAATTACTCAGCATATTAAATCCGAAGAAAAGTGAGCACAATTCTGAAACTCTACTAATCTGCTTTTTTTTAACTTTTAGGTGGGTTTTCACAGATGTATGCGTGTGTTTGTGACTGGCTTTCGATGCCTTACAGAGAAGAAGTACAATGGGTAAGTCAGTAAATTGATATTTACACCGTGAATGTAAAGAAAATCTTGCATCAGAATGTATGCAGGTGTATTGACAGATTTTACCAGCAATCTGTTATCCATAGGCTTAACGGCTATGGACAACTTCAGGGACATTTTATTTACTTGTTTTAAGCAAAAATTATTTTTTCAACTGCTCTTTATTAAAAATTTTCAACAGTTTTTGCTCTACAGACTTCAACTTCAATGTATCTGCAGACTGTCTTGCTTCCTGTTCTGCAGAGACTTCTTAAAGGGGTATTCTCATCTCACAAATGTAGTTTTTATAGTTAGATATAGCCATACCAATATTATTACTAATAGAATGTATTTATATAAAATGTACCATTTAGAAGATTTACCCATTTGTATAGGCATTGTCCCACACACATCAGTCAGGCCGTTGCCCCTGGTTACGGCCACCGCGACCATGTAGTAGTGGTGGTCGGCTTGCTCTTGTTCAAATCCGCTCTGAGGTAACTGCTGTATTGTGAACACACATGCATGCGGAGACACATCTTAGGGTACTTTCACATCTGCGTTTTGGATGCTACCAGTCCAAAACACAATGGTCAGGATCCGTACAAAACGCAGACTTTATAAACAGATCTTGCTCCGTAGAGATGAATTGATCTTGGAACAGGATCTGTTTCTCTGCGTTTTGGAAGCGCAGACAAAAATGCTACAACCCTAAGATACTGTATGTCTCCGCATGCTCATGCAATGTGTGTTCACAATACATCAGTTACCTCAGAGTGGGTTTGAACAGGAGCAAGCCGACCTCCACTACTACATGGCCACGCTGGTCGTAACCAGGGGCAACGGCCTGACTGATGTGTGTGGGACAATGGATATACAAATAGGAAAATCTTCTAAACGGTACATTTTATATAAATACATTCTATTAGTAATAATACTGGTATGGCTATATCTAACTATACAAACTACATTTGTGAGATGGCAATACCCCTTTAAGGAAACCACTCTGACAGCTCGATGTATAGCCCTTTTGTCTCTGAACTCTGGACAGCTCATAAACACTCATTTAAGCCATATTTTTCTCAGTTTGATAAGAATTTAGATATAATGATTGTTTATGAGCTGTCAGGAGTTCAGAGACAGATTTTCTGTAAAATAGAAAGCAAGATAGTCTGCAGGTACACTGAAAGTTAAGGCTGTGGAACATGATCTGTTAAAAATGTTTAATAAAGACCAACTGAAAACATTATTTAGAGCCATAAATTAGTAAAATGCAATGATAAAAATAGCTTGGTGTTCATAGCCTTTAAAGGGGTTCTCCAAGTTATATTTATTGATGACCTATCCTCAGGATAGATCATCAATATCAGATCGGCGGGGGTCCGACACCCGGTACCCCCGCCGATCAGCTGTTTGAAGCTGTACCAACGCTGCCTCCTCTTCATTGTTTACATCCTAGCCGTAACAGGGGTAGTGGTGAGTAGGTGTAATTACACCTAACCGTCCCATTCATTTCAATGGGAAGACTCGTTCCCATACAAGTGTATAGGAGCAATCCATTCCATTGAAATGAATGGGGCGGTTAGGTGTAATTACACCTACTCACCACTACCCCTGTTATGGCTGGGAAGTAAACAATGAAGAGGAGGCAGCGCTGGTACGACGTGCACCTCCTCTTCAAACAGCTGATCGGCGGGGGTGCCGGGTGTTGGACCTGAGGATAGGTCATCAATAAATATAACTTGGAAAACCCCTTTAACTGGGTTGTCTAGCTTTGGCATCCTTTCTGGCTACTGCCCCCACTTTGTCAGACCTGCGGAGGGAAGCATACTTACCTGCTCCCTGCCACTGGGTTCTGGCTCTTTTGGTCACCTCTCCTGTCCCGGCTTTTCCTCCTTTGGAGTGGACAGGGTTCATGTGCGCTGCTGCAACCAATGGCTGGCTGCGGTGGTGATGTGTCCCCAAAGCAGTACGTGACCCGGTGATGTGCTGCCAAGAACACAAAAGTGGACTGAAGGAGCCGGAACCCATCTTCAGAGAGCAGGGAAGTTTGCCTTCCTCCAGAGATCGGTGAGGTGGGGGATGGGGAAACCAGCAAGGCTGCCAAAGCATGTCAACCCCTTTTAAGCTGGCCATATGAATTGAACTGTTAAGTGCATACTTGTTTGGCTAATAGTTTTTTTATGTCTCTCCCAATATACATGCAAGCTTTGCTGAATGTGCAGGTTTATTTTCATAGGAGAGAGGAATAAGCCATTGCCAACATGCTAGATCCTTCTTCCCTTAACATCAGTGGTCATGGGAAAGTAGCGTGGCCTTTATACATGAAGGATTGTTGGATGAATTTCATATAATGTGTATGGCCAACGTTACTTTTCTTTTTGCAAAGAAATAAGCAGAAGTGTTAATTTTCTCTCTACCACAAATGAAAAGCTCTTTTTATCTTTATAGGATGTGGATACAATATACTTAACACAAGATACAAGGGAACTAAATTTGCAAGATTTCAGTCATCTAGATCACAGGTAATTGTACATAGTAAATCTTAAAGTGTTTTTTTTTTACTATTAATTTGCATCTGGCGAGATAGTAGGAAGTACGGCCATGTTGGTTTAAATATTGTGTAAAACCTTTTTAAAAGGGGACCGATCATCACTGAATGCAATGCAGTCTGCAGGCAACACTTAATATAGAGCAGAAGGAGCTGAGCAGATTGATTGACTTTTCATTTATTCTTTTAAACCTCTGTTCTTTATGCTAGAGAGTCACAGGGGTGGTGATTAACGGATAACTCTGCAAGACTAAGCATGCAGGGAATGCTGGCAGTCTCGCAGGAGGACTACACAAATAGCTCCTAAGTATAAAAAAGTGCATAGATTTATTTATTTTGGACTATAAGATGCACTTTTATTCAAGAAAATCTTCCTAAAAAGTTCATGCGTCTTATAGTCTGCAGTCAGGGTGATCCAGCCGTACCAGATCCTTAAAGAAGAACTCCCGCAATAAATTTTATTCTCTGACCTGTTAGAAAGGTGCATGATATAACCTGTAGTGAATGTCCTCTTCTTATCAGAGAATGTAATTGTGAGTAATAACCTCTCTTCTTATTGTAGCTGTGTCATGTGACCAACTCCCTGCCCTCCAACTGACCCAGGACAGGAAACCAGTCACTGCTCTATTCATTCCTATAAAACTGAAAGTGAGGCTCCCATAGGAATGCATAGAGAATTAGACTTCCTGTCCACACATAAGTCTATGTGTGAGTTGTTGGGTCTAATTCCTAGTCACATGACACAGATAAGAAACTTCAGGATTATATAAGTCAAAAATACAGCCACTGGTAAGAAAATGACATTCACTACAGATTACATCATGAACATTTCTAGCAGGACATGGAATAAAGTTTTTGCGGGAGTTCTTCTTTAAATGAGCCAGCAGAGTTCTTGTACAGTGCTCTGCTGGATCAATGAGAGAGATGTGTGTCTGCCGACTTCTCTGTCTTCCTGCCCAACACCAATCTGTGTGAGATCACTGCAGGCAGGAGAGGAGGCTGAACCATGGTTTAGAACTTGTAGCGCATGGTTTAGGACTGTCAAAAAACAATAACAAAAAAAACCTCAGACTGAAGGTCTGTATGCTGTAGTTACCAAGATGAAAGAGTGCATGTAGCATAGATGTGTTTGTTGTGTGCATTTAGCAGTGCTGTGTTTGTTGTGTGCATTTAGCAGTGCTGTGTTTGTTGTGTGCATTTAGCAGTGCTGTGTTTGTTGTGTGCATTTAGCAGTGCTGTGTTTGTTTTGTGAATTTAGCATAGATGTGTGTGCAGGTAGCAGAGCTATGTTTGTTGTATGCATGTAGCAGTGGTGTGTTTGGTGTGTGCATGTAGGATAACTGTGTGTAATTGTGTAGCATAACTTTGTTTGTTGTGTGCATCTAGCAGACAGACCTGTGTGTGCATGTAGCAGAGACTTTTTTTTTCAATTTTCTGTTATCTAAACCTAGGGTGCGTCTTTTAGTTAGGTGTGTATTAAAGTCTGGAAAATATGTTAAATCTATGAATTACAAGTTATATGGAGTCTTTTCCCATAAACTTACACATCAATCTGCCCAGCTCCTTCTGCTCTATAACATGCCGCCTGCAATTTCATGATCGTGAAAGAAGAAAAAAAAATAGAAAAAAAATGTATTGTTTTACATAAGTAAAAGGAATATCGTTCGAAAGTGCCGGTGCAGGATCTTTTTGTTTTTCTCCTCTCGTCAGGATACATGTTCATGGTGACAGGTTCACTTTAAACATACTTTGAGCATCTGAGTAAAAAATAGAGGTGATAAAATGTCAGCTCCCTACAGATACCTCTTGAAACAGGGCAAAGGAAATCCTGTGCACCAGGTCCTGCGTCTTCAATGGACGTTTGTAAGCCCAAATGTATGCTAAAATGTAAATTATTGTCATCAGTTGTAATTTATTTCGGACCATCGCACCGGAATTATATGTGTTAAAGGGGTATTCTGGTAACGTAACTTAATTTTTGATAAACTGCATTACCGCTGCAAGCTGTGACCCAACCAGAACCCATAACTATACATGTAACCAGAGCTTCATTTTACCTTGTAATCCATTTGTCTATCTCCTGTGTGAGCCTGCAGCACACTGAGAGTATCATGGCTCCTGATCTTCCCTCACAAGACTACAATTCCCACAATGCCTAGCTTTCCTTCTGTGAGTTTCTCCTTGTTCATGAGTGTTGATGATTACTGATTGGCTGCCTGATATCACAGTGCAGACACGCCTCCTCTACTCAGTAAGCTGCAGCACACTGACATTTATCTAGAGAATTGATAGCAACACACTGAGCATGCCTGACCTGACAAAGGCTCAGAACTACAGGTCGGTGCCATGGTAACTTATGAGGAACACAGTGGGAAGCAGGGGAAGAAAAGTACTTTATAACTACTGAACGGTAAATATGTGAAATAGACATTATATTAGGTAATGATTGATGATGAATTAGTCTAAAACATAAGTTATATTTATGGTAACCGGAATACTCCTTTAAGAATGAAAGTTTTCAGTTACAGGCAATATATTATTGTCCTAAACCGTTCAGAAATTATTATCAAGTCAATTGTGTTCTTTTTTGTTTCTGTCTATACCTTAGAAGCTGTGAAACCCCATAGGGAGAACTTATCATGAGGGGAATGTTTGAAGTCCGCTTTGCAGTGTCTGCAATGTAGCACTTGGCACCAAATTTATCAAAGGTTGCTGTTTGTAAAATTTGACGCATCTTTAACCCCTTCCCGCCCAGCGCCGTACATGTACGGTGCAACGGGACGTGACTTAACGCCCAGCGCCGTACATGTACGGCGCGCTGATCGGGCGGGTGCAGGAGCTGCGCCCGCCCGATCAGCGGCGGGGATCCGGCAGTGCCCAGGTGCCGGACCCCTGGGGAATGCGCCAGCATCGGTGAAAACACCGATGCCGGCGCATTAACCCTTCATGTGTCACGGTCCGCGCTGACCGCGGCACATGAGGTGTGCCGCATGTTCAGGATGCCGAGCGGGGGGCCATCGGGTCCCCGCGCTGCTGTGACGGGGACCCGATGGCTTGGATGGCAGCCCGATGCCTTCCTTAGGCATCGTGGCTGCCATCCCTGCGAGCCTGTGCGATCCAGCCCCCTGGATCGCACAGGAAGCAGGCTGTAAGTGTATTACTGTGAGTAATACACTTACAGCCAATGCATTACAATACAAAGTATTGTAATGCATTTTGAAGGGGATCAGAACCCCCAAAAGTTAAAAAAAAAAGTGTAAAAAGGTGAAAAAAATGTTAAAAAATAAAGTTAAAAAAATAATAATAAAAGTTTCAAGTAAAAAAAAAGAAAAACGCCATTTTCCCCCAATAAAGTAAAAAAAATTGTTAAAAAAAGAAAAAAAAAAGAAAAAGTAGACATATTAGGTATTGCCGCGTCCGTATCGACCGGCTCTATAAAAATATCACATAATCCATCCCGCCAGGTGAACACAGTAAAAAATAAAAAATAAAAACAGTGCCAAAACAGCCATTTTTTGGTCACATTCCCCCATAAAAAGTGTAATATTACGCGATCAAAAAGGCGTATTTACCCCAAAATGGTACCAATCAAACCGTCATCTTGTCCCGCAAAAATGATACCCTACCTGAGACAATCGCCCGAAAACTGAAAAAAATATGGCTCTTTGAAAATGGCAACACAAAATAATGATTTTATTCTGTTCAAAAAATAAATCTAATGTGTAAAACTATCCAAAAATAAAAAAGTTAGACATATTTGGTATCCCCACGTCCGTAACAACCTGCTCTATAAAAATATTACATGAGATGGCCCCCCAGGTGAATGCTGCAAAAAAAACCCCAAAAAAACCTATGCCAAAACAACCATTTTTTTCCCTCTTGCCTCACAAAAAGTGTAATAGCAGGCGATCAAAAAGGCGTATTTACTCCAAAATGGTACCAATCAAACCGTCATCTTGTCCTGCAAAAACTATACCCTACCTGAGACAATCGCCTGAAAACTGAAAAAAATATGGCTCTCTGAAAATGGCAACACAAAAAAAAGATTTTATTCTGTACAAAAGTAAATCTAATGTGTAAAACTTTCCAAAAATAAAAATGTTAGACATATTGGGTATCTCCGCGTCCGTAACAACCTGCTGTATAAAAATATCACATGATTTGCCCCCCTTGGTGAATGCTGTAAAAAAAAATTTTTAAAAACCATGCCAAAACAGCTATTTTTTTTCACCTTGACTCACAAAAAGTGTAATACCAAGCAATCAAAAAGTCTTATGTACCCCAAAATGGTACCAATGAAAACATCAGCTCATCCCGCAAAAAATGAGCCCCCACATAAGACAATAACTCAAAATAAAAAAAAACTGTGTCTCCCGCAAACCATTCCATCAAAATCTGTGTTGTAAAATCCATATGGCGCTCCTTCTGTTTTGAGTCCTGCCATGTGCCCCCACAGCAGTTTACCACCACATATGGGGTGTTGCCGCATTCAGGAGAAAATAGGTAACTAATTATGGGGTGCTTTTCTCCTGTTACCCCTTGTGAAAATACAAAAAAATTGGGGCTAAAGCAACATTTTATTGGAAGAAATAAAATTTTTCATTTTCACAGCCAAGTGTTTCCAAATTCCGTAAAACACTTAGGGGGTCAAAGTGGCCAGTACCCCCTTAATATATTCGTTGAAGGGTGTAGTTTCCAAAATGGGGTCACTTTTTGAGGGTTTCCACTGTAGGGGTACGTCAGGGTATCTCAATTACAAAATGGTGCCTATAAACTATTCTAGCAAAATCTGCCTCCAAAATCCATATGGCGCTTCTTTCCTTTTGTCCACTGCCACAAACCCATACAGACGTTTACCACCACATATGGGGTATTTCTGTAAACTGCAGGATCAGAGTAATGTATATTGAGGTTTAGTTTGCTGTTAACCCTTACTGTGTTGCAAGAAAAAAATTATTAACATGAATAATCTACCAAAAAAGTGAAATTTTGAAAATTCACCTCCATTTTCCACTAATTCTTGTGGAACACCTCAAGGGTTAACAAAGTTTGTAACAGTAGTTTTTTATAATTTGAGGGGTGTAGTTTCTAAAATGGAGTCATTTATGGGGGATTTCATTATGTAAGCCCCTCAAAATCACTTTATATCTGAATTGGTGCTTAAAAAAATGGTTTTGGAAAATTTGGTGAAAATTTGAAAAATGGCTTCTAAACTTCTAAGCCTTCTAACGTCCTAAAAAAGTAAAATGACATTTATAAAATGATGCCAACATAAAGTAGACATATGGGGAATGTAAAATAATAACTATTTTTGGAGGTATTACTATGTATTTTGAAAGTAGAGAAATTGAAATTTGGAAATTTTTCCAAATTTTTGGTAAATTTGGTATTTTTTTATAAATAAAAATGAGATATTTTGCCAAAAATTTACTACTGTCGTGAAGCACAATATGTGACGAGAAAACAATCTCAGAATGGCCTGGATAAGTAAAAGCGTTCCAAAGTTATTACCACATAAAGTGACACATGTCAGATTTGCAAAAAATGGCCTGGGCAGGAAGGTAAAAACAGGCCCGGGGCTGAAGGGGTTAAACACTTTTGTCTAGAAACCCTCCTCCAGTTTTCTGCACCACCCCTCTAAGGAGGTGAATTTGGGACTTGTTTTGTGATGTTTTATTAAAAAGTCCCAACAGTAAATCTGGAGTGAAATCGATCTACATAGATAACCACGCCCACTTTCCGTCCAGACAGAATTCCGACGCCCAGGGCTTGATAAATTCCTCCTTAAGTTCTCTTATCAGTTTGTGAGGAATGTCCGTACATGAGACTGGTGTTTATATTCTGAATTGCTTTTAGGACAATTCTATAAAAAATGTTGGTTTGCTTATTAAAGGAATAAGTGGCGTGATCTTGCAATCATTACAAACAAGCTTGGTGATGCTTGGTTGCATTTTATTTTTTCTCATAGGAGTAATTCAGTTTCTGACTTTGGATGAGGTACTGTTTTAAATGGCATCTGTCAGCAGATTTGTATCTATGAAACTGGCTGACCTGTTATATGTGTGCGCTTAGCATCTGAAGGCATCTGTCTTGGCCCCATAGTCATATGTACCCACATTACTGAAAAACATTATGATTTTAATATATGCAAATGAGCCTCTAGAAGCAATGGACAATGGTACACCTAGAGTCTGCTCTCTCTTCAACTGCAGTCCCCTATGCACTTTGATTGACAGGGCCAGGCGGGCGGGATCACATTTACACTGCTTGGCCCTGTGAACATGGGACCAACACAGATGCCTTCAGCTGCCAAGTGCACATGCAACAGGCCTATGTCATAGGTACAAATCTGCTGACAGGAATAACAGAGGAACAGAACAATGCAGAGTTTGACAAAAGATGTAACTTTATGGGGAAACTGAGATGTCCGGTGTCAGGTCAGGTGCTGATTTACTGACAGGGATCTCCTGGGATCTCTTCATCCCCATACAAAATCTGATAATTTGTGTGCCTGCACGAACGACAGGATCGCCCAATGATTGAGCGTTTCGCTCAATCATCAGGTGATCGGCGGCAAATGTAGAGGGGCAGATTGTCAAAAATAAGCTTTTGCAGGAACATTCATTCACGATATCTGCCCGATTATCGAGCAGCGTAATTCCACCTTAATATCCAATTTATACATGGGTCAGGATCATTTTATCAGACCCACTGGATTCCAAATGATCAGAGACTCCATATTCACACTTCATTGATTCATGCTGGGAATAATGTGCAATTGTCATACGGATTAATAAATGTGACCTGATTTATTGTGCTAGTATTCGGACTGAAGAGTCCTTTGTGACACGGTGTGCGGTCCCATTGCTCTTCATTTTAATGGTGCCATATTCTTTTCTTCTGAACACTGTAAGTGTGGTTAAATTTAGGATTATGCCATAATGTTTATCACATGGAGATGACTGGCTGCCTTTCTGATTATTGGAGTGCAATGACGTGACACAGGCTGACACATTGTGATGGATGACACACAATCTAATGGCAACGTATGAAAGACACTTCTTAAGGGATGCAGCATCTGAAGATCCTATGCTGGCCAATTTACAAATCGCCCGTTGAGCTTCTTTTTTTGAAGAATTGGATGTTGGCCAATCCAGTCCTAATACCTGATGCCAGCTAGCTGCAGGACTTGGTTTTAGGTGTAATTGAATTGTCATATGTCTGCCTATAAATATGGATCATAAATATCTATTATATAATTCTATCTTTCTTATGAGTTATATTTTCCCTATTGATTGCTGTATCTGAATAATAATTGGTCTTCCCCTCACTAAATGCTCCCCTTTCCAATTAATCCTGAATACAGTATCTAGGCTTATCTTTCTGTCCAGCCACTACAATGCCTCGGTGCCCGTCACTACATTAGTGATCTATTCACTATAGAATACGATTTAAACCTATCGGGGTACAACCCTGTAGTGTAGCTGGCCACATGCAGCCAAACCACGTTTACCTGCAGCATTCAGTGACTGCTAAATTGTCCGGCCATTGATTGCCATGGGTGGGCAAGGCTTGCTCTCATGTGACCAGCTGCACTGTTGGGTCGTACCCTTAGTCTTGCCTACAAAGCTCTCTACAATGCTGCAACACTCTATATCTATTCCTTCATCACTATCTACCTCCATACCCGTGCTTTCATTCTACCAGTGGTCTAAGACTAAAGGTCCTTTACATGGGCTAATGATTAGGTCAATTATCATGAAGCAGCATTCCTAGGAATGTACCTTCCTGATAATTTCCCTGTATGAAGGTGCAGCTGATCACCCATTGAATGAGTGGTCTCTCAGTCATCGGGTGAAAGCATGGTTGATTCAGACTTGAAAATCATTGCTTCTGAGCAGCACATTGTTCTGTGTAAGGCTGAGTTCACATCAACGTTCAACCTTTCCATTCTACTGCTCCATTATTGGAGAACAGAAAGGACTGATTCTGCACATAGCTGAGCCGAACTGAGCCTACGGACCCCATTGACTATAATCAGCTCAGAGGAAGATTTTTGAAGCGGAGACTTCAAAATACATACGGTCATGTGCATGTGGCCTTAGATTTATATATTAAATAGAATAATATATCAAATATCTCTAGTCCTGTATGTACGACTGAGCAGACACCTAACGGACTCCATTATAGTCCGGACTCCATTATAGTCCATGGGGTCCGTAGGCTCCATTCGGCTCTGGTATGTGCCAAATCCGCCCTTTTCGTTCTTCTCCTATAACGGAGCAGAAGAACTGAAAGGTTGAATGCTGATGTGAACTCTAAACCATGGGGAGATTGATCAAAGTAGCTACAGATTTGTGTTGTGTAGGTGTTCTATACTACTGAACTGTTTTATAGGTTTACTATGAGTTTCTTCAAGTGTGCAGAATATTTGTAGATCTGTTTGCTATATTTTGTAGTCACCCAATTAGATGGCATTACAGTTTTCTCTAGTGTTAAAATCTCCTTTGATTCTCTTTGTGGAGGATTTTGGTATGCGAATGCTGTGCCTGTCTCGATAAAGATATTCACACTCTGCCGCAGCGGATCTATCTTGTGCTAACACATTTAGGATTAGGAGGCTCGGCAGGATATTGTTTCCTTATTAGAAACAAGTCTTGTCTGTCTGAACATTTAGTGATTACATTATGTAATTCATAGCTTCTTTTATCATATCCAGGGTAGACAGCATTAGTGTACAGGACTAGATGGATCATGAGACCAATGATAAAGAGCTTTGCTTGTGTAATTTTCTCTACAGGACTAGAGATATTTGATATATTGTTCTCTAATATATAAATCTAAGGCCACATGCACATGACTGTATTTTGCGGTCTCCAAATTGCTGATCTGCAAAATATGGATACTGTCCATTATGCAGACCTGTTGAGTTCAGTGGGTCCGTGGTACTGATACGATCGTGTTCATGAGGCCTAATTATTACATTCCCTGGGATGTCATGTTATTCTAATATGATATGGTGTACTTCTACCATTTCTTTTTGATGATGTAACCTTTGCGGTGCAATCACCAGCCATCTTTGTTGATTTTTGGCCATAGTTAGGCCCCCTGCTGCCATAATAATTTATTGATTCCCCGCAAATGTGTGTGGGTGGAGGAATGGTGGCTGAGGTAGAAACTGAGTAGACCTTACCTTATGACATCACTGCTAGGCTCAGTGGCAAGAGTCTCATCTCCAAACAGGCTGCCGTCACAGACAGTAATTGAAATAGATGCCTGAGGGAAAAAAAAAATAATAGGAAGGCCTAAACCATGAATCCAGAAGAAGTAAAGAAAGATGGCTGGACCTATGTTTATACTAGACTGATGGATGGTCTCGAGCCACATTTAATGCAGCCTGTGTATGATGCTTGCTAGGTGTTGGATTGTTACTTCTGCTGTTGTCCTACCCAGCATGCAGTAGAGTCTCTCCACACCCAATGTCACACCTAGCTTTTAACTGGGCTTGTGCCGCTCCAGGATGTGAGGAAAACTATTATTAACAATGTGCATTTCAATAGAAGGTGCTGATGGGTCCCATGTAGAGATGAGCGAGAAGTGCAACGCTCGGGTCCCGTCTGCAATGCCCGCAGGCATTGCGGATCCGTCCTCATCTGCATGTAAGTCAATGAGGACGGATCGTTTGGTATGACACTCATACCAAACGGTTCCGTCCCCACTGACTTTAAGACGGGTGAGGACGGAACCGTTTGGTATGAGTGTCATACCAAACGATCCGTCCTCATTGACTTACATTCAGATAAGGACGGATCCGCAATGCCTGCGGGCATTGCAGACGGGACGCGAGCGTTACAGTGCTCGTAACGAGCACTGCTCGCTCATCTCTAGTCCCATGCCCTTTCGTTTTTAGGAACATAGTTGAGAAAATGCCTTACTGAGGGTTTCACTTGACTACCACTCATACATTTATACCTTCCTCTTACCCCCCACCACCTATGTTTATTAAGGTAGTTCTACACATCACTAAACTGCCTGAGGGCCCTGGGCCTATTTAACACTGGCCACGTGGCCGCTGCAGCCAATAACTGGTCACAGCAGGGAGGTGTCCCCCTATGCGTCATGTGACCCAAGAAGGATGGCGACGCACAGAAGCTGGAGCAAGGCAGTGGGAGAGCTTCCCTCTGCAGGTCCAGCCATGTGGGTCTGGCTGAAGGGCCCTCTGAAGGTGGACAAGACCTTTACTAATATGAAGACCGAGCAGTTTTAACAGTCAGAATATGTGATCCCACAATGTGATTACCTGATAAGGCACATGTACTTTTATGACAGTTTTGTATTGTGAAGGCTGCTAAAATATAATTGTGACAAATTATACATTCCTTCATTATAAACTGATAAGATAGTTTATAGCAGAATAAAGAACAGAGATTTGTTGAGCTTGCTGAATATCTCCAGATCTTCCTTTTATTGGCGGTACTATTATGTGTAATGAAGAATAATTAGACTATTAGCTAAGTCTAAGAATAATTCGAATCCACGGTCATTGACAGTGTGCATTAAGATGCTTTCATTTTTAATTTTGTCTGTTAAGAGGACACATTTTTATGCACGTGTTGGTAATGAATTCATAATTTGATTTGCAGTAGTTTCAATAGAATAAAACTAAAATAGAAAAAAAAAAACAATCCCAAGAGGAATGGGAGCTAGAATACTTGATGGAAATAAACCATTGAAAAGTAGTTTATGGCACAATCCCTTTAAGGTCCCTTTACATGGTCCAAGGATCTGGACAATTGTCGGGTATAAACATTTGTACAAACGCTTTTCCAGAGAATTGGCCTGTGTAAATGAGCTTACTGATCATAAAATCCTTGTTCAGGGCATCACCTCGTCCCGTGTAAAGAGCTATGTTTTGCCAACAACCGAGAAAACTATGGGGAAGAACCCCATACAACCTCAGACATTGCTGCCTGTACGTACAACCAATGAGCTGGCAATGATCAGGAACAAACCTCCATAGGGACCTCTAGACAGTGTTCCAGATTTACTAATCCTAAAGATTGTGGTGCAATTTTGGCACAAAGTGGTGCATTTTAGGCCCTGTTCTGTTTTCACCAAGCCCTGTCACTTTGTGGAGCATGTCAGAAAAAAATGTGTAGAAACCCTAGATGCGCCAATTTGCGCCGCTTTTTAGACAGATTTTTGGTGCACACACATAAGTAAATCTGGGCCATTGTTTGTCTATCCTATCCTTTCAATTTCCCGGGTTTCATTTCTGCTATATAAAAATTCTGAATTCCTTTATCTGTTCTGCACTTTTATTGTGTGTTTTATGAGTAATTTTATTTGTACAATTATCAGTTCAATTGAATACGGCTTGTTTCTATATTTTGTGTTTTGCAGAGATTTGGTACCTATTGTAGCAGCCCTAGAATACAACCTGTGGTTTACAAAACTGTCATCCAAGGACTTAAAATTGGTGAGTACCACTCAAATAATCTATTAATGCATCTTGAAGCTGTGCGCTACTCAGTGCAATGCAGGCACCCAGAGATGAGGAACAGCTCTCTGGGTCCTAAATCCATTTGTCCTCCTTCTGGGCCCGTAGCTGCTAATTCCATGCTAGCTGCACCCCTGTAACAGCCGTTTCACTAGTGGCAAGAGAGGGCCAAAAACTAAGCAAATTTCAGATTTACTATGCAAGTTTCTCAAACTGTAAGCGATTTTACACCAGTCTGTGTTTTATGTGTGGTTTGCTATAAAAATGTCAGGGAAAGAAGGGGTTGTTTGAAGTGATACCTGGTATTTTTACCCTACTTTTAGAAAGGCCTCCACTGGATAACACTTTCTCTAAAGCAAGCTTATTTTAATATGAAGATAAATGCTTACAGTGCAGTGTAATATTATTGAGTGGTCTATATGCAACTTAGCAGAGCTTGAACAGTTTTGAAGAGAACGGAAGAATAATTACAGACCTGTGCAAACATACTCCATACGTTATTTGCTACTAAGTCATTGTGAATAATGCAATTGTCGGCCGTACAATTGTGCAGTGTATATCTGCTATAACACTGAGACACAAATGAAAATAGTTATGAAATGTCTGTTATTTTTTTTAATATTTCAGTCCACTGATGTCTGTGATCAAATCTTACGAGTGGTCAGCAGGTCAAGTCGATTGGAAGAATTGGTTTTGGAAAATGCAGGGCTGAGAATGTAAGTATGTAGAAGTCAATGGTATCACTAAAGCAATATAAGTGGCCCTGTAGGCAATGAAAAACTGAATAGTTAAAGGGGTTGTCCCACGAAAAATATTCTACAGTTTTCAAACCAGCAGCTGGATCTGAATATTTTTGTTATTGCATGTCATTAAAAATTTTGTATAGCTACGGAGTTATTCAATAAAATGTATCTGTATAGTGCCACTTAATTTCTTATTTCTTTGACCGGCTCATTGAGAAGGCCGCACATGCTCAGTTTCATCTTTCAACTACCTCCTGAGCTGTGATAGGGAGAGCATGGACACACCCCCTTAGCTGCAACTGAAAAGACACTCCCCTTGAATTCCCAGCTCAATAAATCTAGCATAGTAATGAATGGGGAGATCTCTGAATCCATGTGAGCAGGGGCGTAGCTATAGGGAGTGCAGAGGTAGCAGTCGCTACCGGGCCCAGGAGCCTGAGGGGGCCCAAAGACCCTTGTGCCGCATAAGAAGACACACAGAGCACTTAGGAAAGGGGGGGCCCAAGCTGAACTATTGCACCAGGGCCCATGAGTCTTTAGCTACGTCCCTGCATGTGAGGTACAGGGCTGGTTCTAGCTTTGTCAGAAAGAGATTGTCCTATACTATATGGTGTCTGATTTAACATTTTTCATATTATTTATGAATGTTTTTAAATGTTTAAGTCTTCACATCTTTAAGAATGTTTTTAAATCTTAAATTTTTTAAGTCTTTAAATCTGAATGCTTTTGTCATTGGTTAAATGAAGTGGGCAAAATGGTAAAGCAGTATATTAAATATTACAAACGTGTATTTATGTGTAAAATTATTGTACATTATTATAAATTAAGAATTGTGTCAAAATGTATATTTTTACTTTGTCTAAAGTACTTCAAATTGAGAAGGTATACTGTATGTTGTACCACTAAATAATGGTCGCTATACATGGGTTTTAGAAGGTGATTTAATATTTTCACATGATTGAAAGTGATTCAAGACTTTATATTCTTTAAAATAGTTTTATGTGGTTTTCCTAGATAATAGATTTCTGACCTTGCTTTTTAAGCCGTGGGCATTTTTCGTACATTTAGTACATTTAAGCCATCCATGCACGAAAAGATGTCTTATCATCCCTAATAAAAACACCATTTTTTGTCCTAAACTATGGGATCATTTCTCTTCTGGAGGTCCAATGCTTCACTTTTCTATGACATAAAGAGACATGATATGTTGCTGCAACTTTTTAACATATATGTTAGTTCTATCTTTTGCTTTTATATTCTTTCTAGTGATTTTGCACAGAAGTTGTCCAATGCTCTTGCTTACAATCCAAACTCAGGACTTCATACGATAAACCTTGCAAACAACCCAATTGAAGACAGAGGTACTGTAATTGAGGGGGTTTTTTACCACATTTTTCATAAACAATAAAGGGATTTGCCCTAATTCCCCTACCTTTTCTTCTATACTGGAGTGATTATGTTACTGTAATGATATGTATATTTTTAATAATATAAGGTCTCCAAAGTCAAATGGATTTCCCACAATGGACTTTTAGCAACTGTTTACAGGATAGATGCTAAGTATCTGATAACTGGGGGCAGTGCCACTCCATCCAGGGTCTGTGGAACTGACAGTGGAATTCAGCGCTCGACTGTTTCTATAGCCCCATAGACAATGAATGGCTAAGCAGGACGTACACTCAACCACACTGAGCCAAACTCCTCCTCACTGTGGTCATGCAGGGTCTCAGAACCCTGATGATTCTAGTTATCCAGGGGATCCCAGCATTGGGACCTCCAGAGGCCAAACATCTCCACTCCTGTGGAAGACAGCCTACTGAAGGTCATCATATCCTGCATAGCCGAAGAGTGTGGTTGCACCACCAGACCCCATTGACTATAATAAGATCCAGACAGTTTCTGACATGAGTGTTAGGGTTCGACCGGACAAAAAATGATGCTTATGCTAGTTTTTGTCATGCTGGAAACCGTCTGGATCTCCATTAATTTCTGTGGGTCTGCCAAAATTGCGAACAGCACACAAATGTCATCTGTATACTGTCCGCATCTGTGTGTCTGACCTGTTTTGCAGACAAGAATAGGCATTTTATCAATGGAGACCGCAGCCATATTTTGTGGATCCACAATTTGTGGACTGCAAAATGAATACAGTCATGTGAATGCCTCCTTATACTGTAATAAGGTCTTGTACTTATCAGCAAGCTCTCACACTGAACAGACATGATTGAAAGGGTTACATTTAATTTGCCCATGAAAAAAGCATCATAAAGTTTGAAAGAGGATATTGGGATCATCTATCTTGTAATAAACTAATTCAAGAAAAGTTTTCATGTCAGTGAAATGAATGGGTGGTGGTGAGTTTCATAGTTTAGCTGCAATAGAAAATTGCACCCTTTCAAGGCAAAATTTGGGCTTTCAGCATTTACATTTTCCCTCTCCCATTCTGCAGTATTACTATATAATTTAATGTAATTGCAGGTGAGTTTTTGACTTTTATACAGTGCATACAAAATACCTAGAGAATGGGATAGTTTAAAGGGATTGTGTCACCAGAAAATTACCTATTATTTAATTCACATTTTTATGTAAAAATTTATTTTTAAATTTTGGTCTTTTTATTTTCGTTTTTCATGATACTATCGATACTTAAACAACTAGTTTATAATGTTGAGACTTTTTGTTATGTACAGGTAAATTTTCAGTAGCCATTGCATCATAATCGGTCAGAATTACAATGACAGATATTACTGGTGATATCACAGCTTATCAGCTCCTTTCTGACCTCTGCACAGGTCACAGATCATGCCTACAAAAACCTCCCATAGTAATCAATGAGTTCCCCTCCAGACCATTGTGTCTATGGCCTATATGACAGTTCTCAAAGAAAAAGAAGTCAGACGTATTGTAGGCTTAGTGTCATGTAAATTGTAAAAAAAAAAAAAATCTAGAAAAAAAACTTGCTTTACAGAATAGGTCATTTAATTCCATTCCCTTTAATTCCTTTATATGGGTTAGTCAAATAATTCTCTTACTGTCAGACATCATAGAATTGCCTAATGACATAAAAAGTTGTCACTGACAGCACATCAAGATCATGTGGGATCAAAACACAAAGGGTAGAATTTATCAAGCCTTGCACTCCAGAAATCTGACTTCAAAGAGTCATAAAATAGGGCTTTAACCTTCTAACAGTCACATTAAAATTGGAAAAAACATCCCAAAATGTCCCTTTTTTTTAATTGTAGATTTTTAATATGTGTCTGCAGTTAATCTTATTGGTGCACAACTCATGGGACACTATTGTATTTTTAACCTCTTAGGGCTTGTTCACACATCAGTTATTTGATCAGTTATTTCCATCAGTTATTGTGAGTCAAAACCAGGAGTGGAGCCTACACAGAGATCAAGTGTAATGAAAAGATCTGCTCCTGTTCTGTGTTTTTGACCCGCACCTGGTTTTGGCTGACAATAACTGATGGAAATAACTGATCAAATAACTGACGTGTGAACAAGCCCTAAGTAGGGCTGGGCGATTAATCAAATTAATTTGATTAATTCGCCCATTGCAAGCCTCACGATTTCATTTTTTAGGAAAATCGTGAATTCAATTTTCCTAAAATGGCGGCCGACATATAAAATAAAAAAAAATCTCTCACCTGTCCTGCGCCGCGGCTCCGCTCCGGTGTCCGGCGCTCCTCTTCTTTTCCGGGCTGCGCTGCACTGTCCTGACCGCGTACAGCGTCAGGACGTAGTGCGCGCACTCTGACCTGACGCTGCACGCAGTCAGGTGACAGTGCAGCGCCAGGAGAAGAAGAGGGGCGCTGGATGTGGAGCGGAGCCGCTTCGCGGGACAGGTGAGAGGTTTTTAACTATGATGGTGGCTGCTCTGAGGTCTGGAGGGGGCACTTTGGGCTGCTCTGAGGTCTGATGGGGGCACTTTGGGCTGCTCTGAGGTCTGGAGGGGGCACTTTGGGCTGCTCTGAGGTCTGGAGGGGGCACTTTGGGCTGCTCTGAGGTCTGGAGGGGGCACTTTGGGCTGCTCTGAGGTCTGGAGGGGGCACTTTGGGCTGCTCTGAGGTCTGGAGGGGGCACTTTGGGCTGCTCTGAGGTCTAATGGGGGCACAGTGGGCTAATCTGAGGCCTGATGGGGGCACAGTGGGCTAATCTGAGGTCTGATGGGGGCACAGTGGGCTAATCTGAGGTCTGATGGGGGCACAGTGGGCTAATCTGAGGTCTGATGGGGGCACAGTGGGCTAATCTGAGGTCTGATGGGGGCACAGTGGGCTAATCTGAGGTCTGATGGGGGCACAGTGGGCTAATCTGAGGTCTGGAGGGGCACTTTGGGCTGCTCTGAGGTCTGGAGGGGGCACTTTGGGCTGCTCTGAGGTCTGGCGGGGGCACTTTGGGCTGCTCTGAGGTCTGGAGGGGGCACTTTGGGCTGCTCTGAGGTCTGGAGGGGGCACTTTGGGCTGCTCTGAGGTCTGGAGGGGGCACTTTGGGCTGCTCTGAGGTCTGGAGGGGGCACTTTGGGCTGCTCTGAGGTCTGGAGGGGGCACTTTGGGCTGCTCTGAGGTCTGGAGGGGGCACTTTGGGCTGCTCTGAGGTCTGGAGGGGGCACTTTGGGCTGCTCTGAGGTCTGGAGGGGGCACTTTGGGCTGCTCTGAGGTCTGGAGGGGGCACTTTGGGCTGCTCTGAGGTCTGGAGGGGGCACTTTGGGCTGCTCTGAGGTCTGGAGGTGGCACTTTGGGCTGCTCTGAGGTCTGGAGGTGGCACTTTGGGCTAATCTGAGGTCTGATGGGGGCACAGTGGGCTAATCTGAGGTCTGATGGGGGCACAGTGGGCTAATCTGAGGTCTGATGGGGGCACAGTGGGCTAATCTGAGGTCTGATGGGGGCACAGTGGGCTAATCTGAGGTCTGATGGGGGTACAGTGGGCTAATCTGAGGTCTGATGGGGGCACAGTGGGCTAATCTGAGGTCTGATGGGGGCACAGTGGGCTGATCTGAGGTCTGATGGGGGTAACATAGTTTGTAAGGCCGAAAAAAGACATCTGTCCATCCAGTTCAGCCTGTTTTCCTACAAGTTGATCCAGGGGAAGGCAAAAAAAAACCCTGTGAGGTAGAAGCCAATTTTCCTCACTTTAGGGGGAAAAATTCCTTCCCGACTCCAGTCAGGCAATCAGAATAACTCCCTGGATCAACGACCCATCTCTAGTAACTATAACCTGTAATATTGTTACCCTCCAGAAATACATCCAGGCCCTTCTTGAACTCTCTTAGTGAACTTACCATCACCACCTCCTCAGGCAGAGAGTTCCATAGTCTCACTGCTCTTACCGTAAAGAATCCTCTTCTATGTTTACAAACCTTCTTTCCTCCAGACGCAGAGGATGTCCCCTCGTCACAGTCACAGTCCTGGGGATAAATAGATGATGGGAGAGATCTCTGTACTGACCTCTGATATATTTATACATAGTTATTAGATCTCCCCTCAGTCGTCTTTTTTCTAAAGTGAATAACCCTAATTTTGATAATCTTTCTGGGTACTGTAGTCCACCCATTCCAGTTATTACTTTAGTTTCCCTCCTCTGAACCCTCTCCAGCTCTGCTATGTCTGCCTTGTTCACAGGAGCCCAGAACTGTACACAGTACTCCATATGTGGTCTGACTAGTGATTTGTAAAGTGGCAGGACTATGTTCTCATCACGGGCATCTATGCCTCTTTTGATGCAACCCATTATCTTATTGGCCTTGGCAGCAGCTGTCTGACACTGGTTTCTGCAGCTTAGTTTGCTGTTCACTAAAATTCCTAGGTCCTTTTCCATGTCAGAGTTACCCAATGCTTTACCATTTAGTATGTACTGGTGACTTGCATTATTCCTTCCCATATGCATAATCTTACATTTATCAGTGTTAAACCTCATCTGCCACTTTTCTGCCCAAGCCTCCAGTCTATCCAGATCCATCTATAGCAGTGTACTGTCCTCCTCTGTGTTAATTACTTTACACAGTTTAGTGTCATCTTCAAAAATTGATATTTTACTGTGCAAGCTTTCTACAAGATCATTAATAAATATATTGAAGAGAATAGGACCCAATACAGACCCCTGTGGTACCCCACTAGTTACAGTGACCCAATCTGAGTATGTACCGTTAATAACCACCCTCTGTTTTCTATCACTAAGCCAGTTACTTACCCACATACAGACATTTTCTCCCAGGCCAGTAGGCCTACTAGGGTGTAGTAGGCTTTTTTAATTTAAATCGTGAATCGTCCAAAATTTTAAAAAAATCAAGATTTTTTTTTTGGGCCATATCGCCCAGCTCTAGCCCTAAGTGACATAATTAATTTTAACCTTAAGGACTGATCATATTTTCCCTCTTTGTGTTCCAGCAGTCATAACTTTTTAATTTTTTCTTCTAATTCTTTTTTATTTTACAGATTTTAGGTTTTTTAGGAACCATTTTGGGGTATATAATGTATAGTGTAGTAAATAACTTTTATTATTTTATTTTTAGGAAGAAATCTAAAGCAGCAATTATAACATTATTTTGTGGAATTTATTTTTGAGGGATAGTTTACTTACCTATGTATTTTTATGATTTTAGTGCTTGTTTTTATTGTTTATATTGGTTTATGTTTTATGTAATTTAGTTCGGAATAAATTTATAAATATTTAAATACATTTGATGTCTGTCCAGAATTGCTGGTGAGAGTGCCAACTACGTGTAGTCAGTATTTGTTATCCCGTTTTGGGCAATCGGACAGTTTGAGCTCCCACATATCCATTTGCCAGTGGCTGGTGAGCCACTGACCGTAGTGTGAATAATTGAGAATGTATTACAAACCACAAAATTTTCAAATAAAAGCTGTAATTTTCCTCTTCAGTCACCAACCTTCACCCCAAATTTTACAATCTGGCTCAGTCAAACCTTATAACTGTCCATGAAATTTGAAAGTGTAACTAATTTATTCATTTTATCTTTTGAAAGCTTGTTTTAAATGTTGGATTTCCAGAGGAAGATATTATTACTTTTATAACTCATCCTACTTAGTTTATCCCTTTTGTTTGTTTTATCCAAAGATACAGTGCCTCATCTTTGCTTAGCCAATGTCGACTTCTTATTTCTAAAAGTATTAAATGGTGTCCTATCAATTTTTATAATTTTCCTGATAGTTCAGAAGGTAGATAATACAATCGTAGTATTGCAGGGTCCAAAACAATGTTTAGATTACAATGGTTAAATTAATATCAGTACCTTTCCCCATAATATCTGATAATAGCATTTGTATTCCCAAAATCAGTGATATAAATCTACAGTATTTCTTCTTTGTCACATTTGGGACATGTAATGTGGACTTTTGACATCTCTGCCTAATTGAGGTTTTCTTGTTCGTACTCATGAAAGAATGGGTTGACTTTAGGATTTGATTTTAAATCTTTAGATATCCTCTATCCTTTCTTCTAGAATCACATTGGTAGATCTATATGTTTCTGACATGAGTAGCATGTCGTTGGCAAAAGATGCTAAAATTTTTTCTCATTTTATCTTGATGCCTTTGTATGATTTTGATCCCTCTATATAACTAACTATTGGCAAAAATGGAAAGGATTGGGTATAGTGGATTTCTGTACTAAACCCAGGGGTACACATCTGGGCTTTTGGGTCATCAAAAATTCCTCTTACAAAATTATAAAAAGGGACTTTAAAAAAAAAAAAACAGACATACTGTAGCTTACCAAATGTCTTCTTTGCATCAGTTGTGAGTAGAAGAAATGTATTTAGATCAGAGTTATTTTTGGTCATGTGTATTACTATTCTTTTTGATCATATCCAACCTTTGATAATACCTACTGCATGCTTCCCAATAATTCCTGGAGGATATACAGTTAATCTTTCTACCATTATCCTGGACAGTATTTTGAGATCCTTGGGTATCGGGATGTTGGAGTTTGGCATAGAGGCATCTTTACCTGGTTTTGATAGTTTTAATACAAGCCACATTTCCAGATGATGACATAACATCACACATGCATTTTAATGGTTGTCGTGTTGACTATTTTTCTTCTCTATTGACCTCAAAATAGGAAAAGTGTGGCTGGCTTCAGACTTGGAATGACTCATTGATAACAAATGCTTACAGGAACACCCGGGGATATGCCTAGTGCAAGGCCTGGGGGACAGTGCATAATAAACTAGGGAGTCAGGAGACGTCAAAAGAGGGAATCGCTGTGCATCTACTGTCCCCTAAGACCCTGCAATAGGTGTAACACAATTTTGTCTGAAGTGTCTCTCCAAAGTTTCTGCATTTTTTCAGCCGTGGCCATAAACGATCAGAAATTTCTTAAGTCTTTACTGTTGTGTTAAATAGAAGAGGTGAATCAGAATTAGTATTGCTCGCGTTTTTTTTTCTGACTCCCCTGCTTATAGATAGAAAGATCTAATATTGCAATGCCTCCTCCTCTATCAGCCCTCCTTATAATTATGTATTCTTTTCACTCTAGAGATGTAGAGCTTTGTGCCCAGGCTCTGACAAATTGCTGTTATCATCCTACTGATTTTTCATTTTCCAAACAGAATTCAGCTAAATTTAAAAACCCATTTTTCCAGAAGCTGAAACAGAACTTTACTGATATCTTGGGGGGGGGGGGGGGGGGTCCACTTTTCCTTCAAAATGTATAAACCATATTGTAGCATCCAGTGATCACCTTAAAAGTAACAGTACTATTATTACAGTCGTAAAGATAGTCCTCCTTGAATCACCACTTACTGGATTATTACTGGATTATTATTTGGCTTATTTGGGTTGTTCGTTTATATTGACGGCTTCAAGGAGTCACTAATCTCCCCAATCAAGGTCCCTCAAGTGATTGGGGAAAGCATAAAGGGAGGATGTGGTGTCATCAATGAGTTCAGTGCCTAAGTTCTCCCACCAAAGGGGTTATCCGAATCGGAGTACAGCCTCCCTGGGAACCTACTGGTTGTAAAAATCAGACTACTAAAGATGTGCTCAGCAAAAATATCTCCTGCAAGGATGAAATTGCAACCATGTCATTCATGCCCAAAACCTGAGCTGCTCTTGGTAGCAGATCTGCACTCTGTCTAATAGCAGGGAATTCCTAACGAGAAAAATCCCTCCTACAGTATGATTTCTGTATATGCATTTATGTACATGTATATTTACATGATTCCTTTCTTTTTTTTTTCTTACAGGCGTATCTTTTTTAAGTACACAGTTTGCCAAACTACCTAAGGGACTGATGCATTTAAATTTATCAAAAACCTCAATATCACCTAAAGGTATGCACTGCTTTTTGTGTCATTTCTGTAACATACCGGATGCATTTACCATCATTGTAGACATAAATGGTGTTTGCAGGGTCATTTGTGTTGAGGGGTATTGTGAACTAAAGAGGTTGTCTAGTCATAATGGCTTATTTCCTATCCTCTGGATAGGTGATAAGTATATGATCCATGGGTATCAGTTAGGAGACCGCAAAATTGTTTCAAAATACATACCCACCTTCAAATAGTAATGTAATTTAATTTTGTATTCTGTTTTACTTTATACTAAAATTCACTTATTTTACAGAGTGCTTCATATTTTGTCTCTTCTCATATACTGTTACTCTCCATTGTAGCAAACAGCGGTTTAGCTCCATTCTGCTGTCCAACATGGGACCTATATGCGTAGCTCTATTTTACTGAACTCTTGATCGCCGAAAATTATTTGCTGTCTAATAATGATTTTCTGGAAAATATCTTGCCATTTATACTTAAGCCTTCTCAAGTCCTTTCTGGCATTTAGCAGAAATAAATGGAATTATATGCAGTGGTGTAACCGGATGTACAGATTTATTTCAGGAGCCTGTAGATAAACATCTCTCTAGTGTCTTAGACTCTACCCAGCAAGTAGGCTGCACCTTAAGTCATCTACAGCATTAAAAGATTCATCTTAAGCCTCTTTCATTCCCAGAGCTCCTCTTTCTTCAAGGATACCTGTAGACACAGGCTATTAGTGTTGTAGCTATGGAGGTGGCCAGTGACACTTGGGCCCTGGTGCCTAAGGACACTGAAAGATACTTCTGCTACATGAGTAAATAACTGAGCCAGGGGTCTGAGGTTTTTCAGGAGCTTAAAGCTACTGTACAACTCTGAATATTAACCTACAGTACTTCCAGCAGCCACCCGTTTTAAGAAATAAAATGAGACAAATTTTAAGGATTTAAGAAAGAAGGAGCAATTTAGTGTGGTAAGGAGTTGTAGCAACAAGGTTCTGCATGGAATCAATTTTGAAAGTCAAGCAATTTATATATATATATATATATATACAGTCACCGGCCACTTTATTAGGTACACCTGTCCAACTGCTCGTTAACACTTAATTTCTAATCAGCCAATCACATGGCGGCAACTCAGTGCATTTAGGCATGTAGACATGGTCAAGACAATCTCCTGCAGTTCAAACCGAGCATCAGTATGGGGAAGAAAGGTGATTTGAGTGCCTTTGAACGTGGCATGGTTGTTGGTGCCAGAAGGGCTGGTCTGAGTATTTCAGAAACTGCTGATCTACTGGGATTTTCACGCACAACCATCTCTAGGGTTTACAGAGAATGGTCCGAAAAAGAAAAAACATCGAGTGAGCGGCAGTTCTGTGGGCGGAAATGCCTTGTTGATGCCAGAGGTCAGAGGAGAATGGGCAGACTGGTTCGAGCTGATAGAAAGGCAACAGTGACTCAAATTGCCACCCGATACAACCAAGGTAGGCAGAAGAGCATCTCTGAACACACAGTACGTCGAACTTTGAGGCAGATGGGCTACAGCAGCAGAAGACCACACCGGGTGCCACTCCTTTCAGCTAAGAACAGGAAACTGAGGCTACAATTTGCACAAGCTCATCGAAATTGGGCAGTAGAAGATTGGAAAAACGTTGCCTGGTCTGATGAGTCTCGATTTCTGCTGCGACATTCGGATGGTAGGGTCAGAATTTGGCGTCAACAACATGAAAGCATGGATCCATCCTGCCTTGTATCAACGGTTCAAGCTGGTGGTGGTGGTGTCATGGTGTGGGGAATATTTTCTTGGCACTCTTTGGGCCCCTTGGTACCAATTGAGCATCGTTGCAACGCCACAGCCTACCTGAGTATTGTTGCTGACCATGTCCATCCCTTTATGACCACAATGTACCCAACATCTGATGGCTACTTTCAGCAGGATAATGCGCCATGTCATAAAGCTGGAATCATCTCAGACTGGTTTCTTGAACATGACAATGAGTTCACTGTACTCAAATGGCCTCCACAGTCACCAGATCTCAATCCAATAGAGCATCTTTGGGATGTGGTGGAACGGGAGATTCGCATCATGGATGTGCAGCCGACAAATCTGCGGCAACTGTGTGATGCCATCATGTCAATATGGACCAAAATCTCTGAGGAATGCTTCCAGCACCTTGTTGAATCTATGCCACGAAGAATTGAGGCAGTTCTGAAGGCAAAAGGGGGTCCAACCGGTTACTAGCATGGTGTACCTAATAAAGTGGCCGGTGAGTGTGTATATATATATATATATATATATATATATATATATATATATATATGTGTGTGTGTTAACAAAATGCAAAGTGAATGAACAGAAGGGGGAAATCTAAATCAAATCAATATTTGGTGTGACCATCACAGTTTTTGTAGGAACTCGGCAGGGAGGTTGTTCCAAACATCTTGGAAAGCGAACCACATTTTGTCGATGTAGGCTTGCTCAGATCCTTTGTCTGTTCATGTAATCACAGACAGACTAAATGTTGACATCAGGGCTCTTTGGGAGCCATATTGTCACTTCCTGGACTCCTTGTTCTTCATTACGCTGAGGATAGTTCTTAATGACGGTGGCTGTATGTTTGGGGTTGTTGTTCAGCTGCAGAATTAAATTGGAGCCAATCAGGATTAATGGTGTCCTCAATGGTGAGAAATACAGGCAGATACTTATCCATCATGCAATACCATCAGGGAGGCATATGGCTCTAAATTTATTCTGCAGCAGGACAATGACTCCAATCATTCAGCCAATGTCTTTAACCATTTTCTTCAGCATAAGGAAGAGCAAGGAGTGATGTGGAAGTAATGTTACAGTCCCCACAGAGACCTGATATAAACCTCATTGAGTCTAGGATAAAGTGATTTGAGCATGCCTACATCCACAGAAGATCTGTAGTTAGCTCCCCAAGGTGTTTGGAACAACCTTCCTGTTGAGTTCCTTCATGAACTGTGTACCTAGAAGAATTAATGTTGTTTTGAAGGTAAAGGCTAGTCAGACCAAATATTGATTTTATTTAGATTTTTCTTTTCTCCATTCACTTTGCATGTTGTTAATTGATAAAAATAAACTATTAATACTATTTTTGAAAACATTCATACTTTGCAGCATTTTTTCCACACCTAAGACTGTATTGTACAAATGGTAAACACTGCTATACATATATGTTTCTGTCATTTCCCTCTGTGTGTTAAATGCCATCTTTTCTTCATATATTCCCAGGAGTGAATAGCCTGTCCCAGTCACTGAGTGCAACCCAGTTGATTGCAACCACCCTTACCCACCTTGATCTCTCAGGGAATATACTCCGTGGTGATGATCTTTCAGTATGTACAGTACCTCACTTTGTGTTTATGGGCACGCACTATTATTTAAGTCCATTGCTCTACAGTGCTTTTCAAGTTTTACAATGTTCTCATCAGATTTGTTATCTAAATTCTAGATTATCTAAGAACATTCATCATTCACCTCTAGAATATATCCTTACATCCATACTGTGATGGTATCATTTGTTTACAGCATTTGTAAAGGCCTAGTTCTATAACAGTCTTTTGTAAAGTGATGCTTGCCTTTTGAGTAAGATGTCTCTTTATAGAGACAAGTTTACAGTCTTCACATTTTTAATTGATTTTAATACAGTATCTGCACTGTTCAGAAAATGTGTTGCTGCAGAAAACCTTTAGTAAACTAATGTCAATGATGTTATTTGTTGTTTAGTGCTTTTAGTACATATTGGTTTTCACTTGTTAACAGGCTGTGGTCTGATTGGCTCATCAAAGTTTATACCCTTCAGCTTAGTTCATGAATAGATGTAATACCTATATTTGCTGTTCATATTGCTAATTGTGCTACTTGGATCTTGGATCATGCATACGACTGTATTTTTGGTCCACGTCCAATCTGCACTTTTTGTGGTTCACATGCGGACCCGTTCATTTCTTTGGGGCTGCAAAAAATGTGGACAGCACATGGATGTCATCTGTATGCTGTCCGTATCTGTTCAGGCATTTTTGCAAATTATAGAACATGTCCTATTCTTGTCCATTTTGCAGAAAAGAATAGGCATTTCTATAATGGAGACCGAGGAAAGTGTGGGATGCACGGCCAGTATCTATATTTTGTGGATCACAAATTACATACAGTCGTATACATGAGGCCTTGAAGGCTATGTACACCCTTGGAGGCAATTTTTGTTTATGATTGCCTTTCACTCCTTTTTGGTTTCACTGCCTTTTCAATATTGAGCTGTTCTGTCACGAAGATTAACCGCTTTTCTAACTGTGTGACTGGTACTTTCACTTTCACTTGGTCATCTAATAACCCTTATCTCTAAACTACTAAGAGGTCATAAACACTTATTTAAGCCACATTCTTAGCAGTAAGATAAAGATTGAGCTTTGATGAGTGTCTTTTCCGGATAACGGAAAAGACAAAAATCCACTGACTTCTACTACAGCATCTCGGCAATATACACAAAGAAATTATTCAATACTTTTAATGATTTTTTGAAATTATTCAATACTTTTAATACTTTTTTTGATTTTTACACAAAATAAGTAAAATGCAATAATAACATTTTTATCCCAACGGTGTACATAGCCTTTAAATGTAGAGCTTCATTTTTAAGGGCTTGTTCCCACTCTATATGTACTCTATTTATAAATCATATTTTACCTCTGTGCTGTCTTAAAATGTAAAATGTAATTTATTTGTCTTTTATTCAGAAAATCTAGCTTCCAGTTACCTGTACTTTGTATATACTATGTATATGTTCACATTATTTCTTTTCATTGTAGTGTTTGTATACTTTTTTGGCACAGCCAAATGCCATAAAGTACCTGGATTTATCGAACACTGAGTGTTCAGCAGATGTGGTAATTATTGTGTACTTTTATAATTGCTTAGTTGTATGGCATTTTCAGCTAGGCATATTGCAGTTAATATCTGTGTGTCTTCAGGATTTGCTTATGACTATTTTCTGTAGTTATTAGTAATGGCACCTTGTCTCTGAGTAGAGCTGGACCCCTCAGGATAGGTCTTGAGTATCTGATGGGTGGGGGTCTGACACCCGGGACCCCCTCCGATCAGCTGTTTGAGAATGCAGCGGCACTTCTGTGAGCGCCGAGGCCTTCTCTCAGCTCACCAAGGAGAGCACCGTACATTCTACGGCAGCTGTGCTTGGTATCGCCCTCAGCCCCATTCGCTTGAATGCGTCTGAGCTGCTCCTAGGCCACATGACCGATGAACGTGACGTCACTGGCCTAGGAAAAGCGGGAGCCCCGGTGCCTTCTCAAACAGCTGATCGGCGGGGGTCCCGGGTGTCAAACCCCCACCGATCAGATACTGATGACCTAGCATGAGGATAGGTCATCAGTAGTTAACTCCCGGAAAACCCCTTTAAATGTTGGACCACATGCCAACTGATATACCTGCTCCCTTATAGTTATGTCCACGTATTCCTTGATTTTTATTTTATTTTTTCTGTAGCTATTAATTGTCAGGATAGACAAAGAATTTTAATAACTTTGTGAATGTATTATAAACAGGCATGTTGGTATTCCACCTTTATGTAGATTGTGTGAGGCATCATATGAATTACTTAACATTACCACAAATACACATTCTGTGCTAAACTCAGTAATATTTTTCTGACTTCAAGACTTAAGTGTCAAAGTATTCTAAATGGAATCAGTTGGCAAGGTGCCCACGGCTGGCATGTACAGTAATATACTGGTAGTACGTGTAACTATAGAAAAAAAATAAAGCAAAAAAGTATTTTTTTTTGTATTGCATTGATTTGTGCACTACATTGTAATGACTGTATTGTTGTACTTGCCTCAGGTGTGTGGCGCTCTACTGCGTGGTTGCTTGCAGCACCTTACTACACTAAATCTTTCCAAGACATTCTTTCCCCATAGGTATGAATTCAATTTAACATACTTTTAATGTGAATTTCTAGAACAAAATTCTTGCTATTTGCCATCTTCATTTCAATTGTAATCTTGTTTACCTTAAAGGGATTCTCCGGGAATGATGAGTTTTTAGCAAGTGCCAGCAGCCTGCTTCTCTAAACAGAACATTCGTACTCCCTGTTGCTTCGTTCCTCTGCGCTGTCTACAATATGTAACTGTTCTGTTCCCCACAGGAGAACCAATGCGGCTTGGGCATGGTTACGTTCTCCTTTGCATCCATTGACTGGCTCCAGCGGTGACATGCTGCTTGCGGAGAACCCCTTTAAGGTTTATTTTAAAAGGGTTGTCTCAATTCAGCAAATAACAGTTATCATTAGAGAAAATTAATACAAGGCACTTACTAATGTATTGTGATTGTCCATATTGTCTCCTTTGCTGGCTTCATTCATTCATCTCATTCATTTTCCATCACATTATACACTGCTCATATCCAGGGGTTACAGCCACTGCTGCAGCACAAATACAAAGTGTCGGGATGGGAGCTGCTGCATGTGTGTGCCTCTGCAAGCTCCCACGGTCCCAGCCGCCAGAGAGGCCAGCACTTTTTCCTATAGTGTACAGGCACGGCCACCGCTGATGGATTGCAGGGTGGTCCTAACCCCTGGATACGAGCAGTGTGTAATGTGATGGAAGAATTAATCTTGCCAGCAAAGGAGGCAATATGGATAATCACAATACATTAGTAAGTGCCTTGTATTAAGTTTGTCTACATGATAAATGCCATTTGCTCAAGTGAGACAATCTCTTTAATGTTACAAATTTGGATCTATCTGGTATGTTCTAAAGTGAATGAGCTGTGGTTATTATTTGTAGCATTAGCAAAATTATCCAAAAAGTTTGTATCATTCTTTGGGTATCAGGTAGGCGAGCGTTGACATAGGATGTGGTCTCTGTTGACCCAAGAGCCCAGACTGCTGTCACCAGGGATGGTGGCACAGAGTTCCAATTTATAGAGAATTAGTGTGGACATTCGCATCCTATAGAAATTAGATCCCATATTTGCCTTCAGTGGTTGCAGGATTGACCGCACATTTTTAACTCTTCCACTCTTTTTAGATTATTGAGTGTTTTCGGCAAGCTTGCCTTCTGTTTCATTGAACAATTGTCCGATTTAAAAATAATGCTTCTCTTTGTGATCTACAGGAAAGGAAAAGAAGTGTCGCCATCTTTTAAACAGTTCTTTAGCCTCTCTCTTGCTTTAACCCACATCAACTTTTCTGGAACTAAGCTCGCCCCTGAGCCTCTGAAGTAAGTTTATTTTTTTGTTTGTTTGTTTTTTAAATCAGCATTGCACTGGTGTTCATGCCCTTCAGATTGTGAGAACAAGCTCATATATTATTGGTAGAGATGAGCGAGCATGCTTGGCCGATACTACTCGGGAGCAATTTTTGAGTAGTAGCGTACTCATCTTCTAATCTGTGCGCTAATGCGTATCCATCTTGTAATTTGTATGCATTAACGTACAAATTTATAAGTTGCGTACGAATTAGTGTACAGATTATAAGATGCATATGCATTAGCGTACAGATTATAAAATGCGTACGCTACTACTCGAAAATTGCTCCCGAGTACGCTCAGCCGAGCATGCTCGCTCATCTCTAATTATAGGTAACACTCAAAAACACAAAGAAAAAATTGGAAAAAAATTTTGTATGCAATGCAGGATATATGGCTCATTCGGGGGTTAAAATGAAGCATCCACATAAAAACCCTTCAGAACGAGGGCCATCTTATTGCAATACGCTTGAACTCTAAATGGGAGAAAAAGAGTTTGGACATATTTTTGTATTAGTTACATGGTTTATATGCTCTTGACAACCCCTTTTGTTAAGGCCCTTTTATATAGGACAGGGATCAGGAATGCACGCTTGTATAACCATTAGTTCAGCTGATTATCAGCCCATCTTAACACCTCACCGATCAGCCAACAGATGAACTGATTGGATCTTTTATGCAGCCAAAAAATAATTATTTATTAGCAGCACATCTACTCATGGGAGGGGATGTGTGTCCAAAAATATGCATACTGAATGGTGGGCGCCAGATTGTCAGAACAATTTTTTCCCTGCATGGAATTTGCGTCGGCCCATGTAAATTACTTTTAAGCAAGCGCCAATTGACTTGTTATATCGGTTTTGCCATATTAAAGGACCCATAGAAATAAGGTCACACCTCAAAATAAATTGATAAAAGGGTATCCACAGTGTATTTTGCTGCCAGAATTTTGGTGGGGATTCCTCTCCAAGGAGGGACATCCACCTTCTTGGCATGGGGTCTGAATCAACGTCGCTGGAAACCTTGGCAGGTGTCCACTGACTGTTTAGTTCTAATCTATAGGACTAAACCAAAAGTACAGTGGGGAAAAAAAAGTATGTAGTCAGCCACCAATTGTGCAAGTTCTCCTACTTAAAAAGATGAGAGAGGCCTGTAATTGACATCATAGGTAGACCTCAACTATGAGAGACAAAATGAGAAAACAAATCCAGAAAATCACATTGTCTGATTTTGAAAGAATTTATTTGCAAATTATGATGGAAAACAAGTATTTGGTCAATAACAAAAGTTCATCTCAATACTTTGTTATATATCCTATGTTGGCAATGACAGAGGTCAAACGTTTTCTGTAAGTCTTCACAAGGTTGGCACACAGTGTTGCTGGTATGTTGGCCCATTCCTCCATGCAGATCTCCTCTAGAGCAGTGATGTTTTGGGGCTGTCGCTGGGCAACACAGACTTTCAACTCCCTCCAAAGGGGTTGAGATCTGGAAACTGGCTAGGCCACTCCAGGACCTTGAAATGCTTCTTACGAAGCCACTCCTTCGTTGCCCTGGCGGTGTGCTTTGGATCATTGTCATGCTGAAAGACCCAGCCACGTTTCATCTTCAATGCCCTTGCTGATGGAAAGAGGTTGGCACTCAAAATCTCACGATACATGGCCCCATTCATTCTTTCATGTACACGGATCAGTCGTCCTGGTCCCTTTGCAGAGAAACAGCCCCAAAGCATGATGTTGCCACCCCCATGCTTCACAATAGGTATGGTGTTCTTTGGATGCAACTCAGCATTCACTCTCCTCTAAACACGACGAGTTGTGTTTCTACCAAACAGTTCTACTTTGGTTTCATCTGACCATATGACATTCTCCCAATACTCTTCTGGAACATCCAAATGCTCTCTAGCAAATTTCAGACGGACCCGGATATGTACTGGCTTAAGCAGGGGGGCACATCTGGCACGTCTGGCACTGCAGGATCTGAGTCCCTGGCGGCGTAGTGTGTTACTGACGGTAGCCTTTGTTACGTTGGTCCCATCTTTCTGCAGGTCATTCACTGGGTCCCCCATGTGGTTCTGGGATTTTTGCTCACAGTTCTTGTGATCATTTTGACCCCACGGGGTGAGATCTTGCATGGAGCCCCTGATTGAGGGAGATTATCAGTGGTCTTGTATGTCTTTCATATTCTAATTATTGCTCCCACAGTTGATTTCTTCATACCAAGCTGCTTGCCTATTGCAGATTCAGTCTTCCCAGCCTGGTGCAGGTCTACAATTTTGTTTCTGGTGTCCTTCGACAGCTCTTTGGTCTTCAATCTAGTGGAGTTTGGAGTGTGACTGTTTCAGGTTGTGGACAGGTGTCTTTTATACTGATAACAAGTTAAAACAGGTGCCATTACTACAGGTAATGAGTGGAGGACAGAGGAGCATCTTAAAGCAGAAGTTACAGGTCTGTGAGAGACAGAAATCTTGCTTGTTTGTAGGTGACCAAATACTTATTTTCTACCATAATTTGCAAATAAATTCTTTAAATATCAGACAATGTGATTTTCTGGATTTGTTTTCTCATTTTGTCTCTCATAGTTGAGGTCTACCTATGATGTCAATTACAGGCCTCTCTCAGCTTTTTAAGTGGAAGAACTTACACAATTGGTGGCTGACTAAATACTTTTTTTCCCCACTGTAGGTCTGTTTCATTCAGAAGCAAAATCTGCCATGTGAGCGAGTCCTTAGGGATGAGCTTTAATCTGTAGGAAAAAGCATCAGCCTATGCGGGCTCCCACAGCCCTCCAGAGAGGCCGGCACTTTTCCACTAGTGTGCAAACACGGCTACCCCTGATGGATTTCAGGGTGGTCGTAACCATGGATATGAGAAGTGTGACAAATCACAATACATTAGTGTAAGTTCCTTATATTAACTTTCTCTACATGATAAATGCCATTTGCTGAAGTGAGACAACCCCTTTAAGCTCCAGCATGAGGGACTCCCTACCATTTACATAATACTCAAACAGGGTTTCCTAAACTAAACAACCCCTTTAAAGAGTACTATACTTATTCTAGCTTTCTGTTTCGGATCCTTTTTATTTAAATGGTTTGACTGATCTGTGACTGTTCAATAATGTCTGTGCACTTATGTTAAAAGGGTTATTCCATAAAATACACTTATCACTTATCCACAGGAGAGAAGATTCTATATCCCATTGCAGAGATTAGTGGGGTCCCATTGATTATTCAGTTATTATTATTATTATTATTCAGGTGATACTTTTTTTTCTGGAAGGGCCACTTTAATGGCAATTATGACAAATATGTTGAAGCTAAGTTTACCAGACTGTCAGTGTTTTCATTACATTGGTGGCTGTGGTGTTTTTTTTTGTATTTATGATGTTTCATTGTATATAATGAGTTTCCAGTATAAGAGGTAAAGCAGCTGTCTTAAGCAGCCTATTCATTTATCATTCTTCACATTCTTGCTTCAGGCAGAACTGTCCAAGCTTTATATTATAGCAGAGGAACATTTTAGAGAATAAGAGACCATTATACTAAGAAGTAGACAGGATGAAATTATTCAAGGTGTGCTCATTTGCATAACATACAGAAGGTGTACTCCATAATAATTAAGCCAGAAGGTATGGTATTTTGTTCATTGTGACAGAAGCGGTGACAAATGTACATCTCCGAACGCAGAGCAGTCCCTGGGAAGGTATGCAGAGCTGATCATATTCACACATATATAAGTAAGGGTTTCTTGAGGATCTCAGAGTTACTGTAAAGGTGGTTGGTTAAAGAGGCTCTGTCACCAGGATCGATCAACCCTATTAAACCAGGAATACTGGCTGGTAGAGCTCATCATGCTGATTAATACTGCACCTTTCTTTTGTCTGTATGATAAATAGCTGCAGAGAAATCAGCGTTTTTCTACATATGCAAATGAGCAATTCGAGCACTCAGAAGCTATAGTGTATGTGATATTTACTTGCTAGCACACAGTTCCTAGACACAGCTCTGCTCTCAGCCTGCTGTCTAGCCCTGTCAGTCATGGGGAGGGGGCGTGTACAGAGCACAGGGGGTGTTATATAGCAGTGCTCAGAATATTCAGCCCCGCCTCTGAGTGCTCCAATTGCTCATTTGCATATGAATAAAAAACGCTTTCTCTGCAGTTACTTATCATACAGACAAAAGAAAGGTACAGTTTTAGTCAGCACGATGAGCCCTACCAGGCAGTATGTATGGTCTAATAGGGTTGATCCTGATGACATAGCCTCTTTAAGAAGTGGCAATGCAGCATTTTTCTGGATTTTCTGTCCATTGCACTATTGACATCCCCTCCCCAGCCTAATATGACTGGGTACAATAAAATGCAAGCTCCTTTGATTCTGCATCCTTTTAGGAGCACCTGATGCTCTCCAAAAGAGAAACAATATAAAATATTCTAATTTGATGCCTTTTAATGGCTAACTAAAATAAATGATGTTATAAGGTAAGCTATTGAGACGCTGAGGTCCCTTCTGGCCTGAAGAAGGGGCCTTTAGAGCATCGAAAGCTTGCCTTATAACATCATATTTTTTTAGTTAACTATTAAAAGATATCAAGGTATCTTTTAGAGAGCATCAAGACTTCTCACTACTGGCTAACACGGTACCAAACCTTTTTCTTTAGGAGCACTTTTATTGGATGCTTGTTTGACTCGGGTTGAATGTGACAAACATAATATTACTGGAGGCTTACTGGACCTAAATCATTTAGTTAGTGATCATTCGTGCTTTTATGAGCTTGCTGGGTTCACTGCAGATCTTCTTTGGCCTGGAGGTGTTTTGTAGTGATGTTGGGCATGAGAAAAACAGGCAATATCAGTAATAGCTGTGAAATCCCGAGAGCTCATCCTTCCTGTTTTATGTAGTCTGTGGTTATAAGAAATATATCAGAAGACCATCAGACCATTCCATTTAACCAGGGGATGCTGCTGGCTGGGTGAGGTAGACTTCAAGATTACTTCAAGTGTCGATTAAAGGGAACCTGTCATCTCCGAAACACCTCCTGAACTACAGTAAGCGTTGTATAGTGTAAGAGATGCTGAATCCGAATATGTAAGTTTTATCTTCATACTCACTTCCATTCCGACGCTGTGCTCCCACAAACCGGCAGTAAAATGCACTGAGAGGACTCTTCTTTGAGTAGTATCCATTATGTGAGTGCGTACTGGAGTCCAGTGAGTGCATTTTACTGTTGGTTTGTGGGATCACAACATCAGAATGGAAGCGAGTATGAAGATAAAACTTACATATTCGGATTCAGCATCACTTACACTATACACCGCTTACTCTAGTTCAGGGGGTGTTTCAGAGATGACAGGTTCCCTTTAATTATTATACACTGGATCCACTGATTTTCATCCTTACTTTCCAGCTGCATTGATCCCAGTGCATAATAAAGACTAAAATAAAATAGTTCCATATTACGGTTATAAAATATGCAGTGCAGAGCCCTCATGCAAATAAAATATAGTGTGAAAAAACTGTACAACACGAGGTTCACATGTACCACACACGTCCATATTCAATCCTGAAATGCAAAAACCTCCAACTAACTTTTGGATTGGGAATGATATTACATTTAATCCATCCCCCTATACAAACTGTAATCCTAATTAAAAATGATATATTTGTTAACCTAATATAATGCATTAACTAAGACTGATTTTATACAGGTATAATATGGGTACTTTTTTGCTTTCAAATTAAAGACACAACACATGAACTTTCTGTAGATCCTAAGAAAATGGGTTACAGCGCCATAACTTTGGACCCGTGGGAGGTCCAGGTGTTTCATTCAACATAGGCACAAGACATTACACCTGGCTGAAAAGCAGCTGAATACTGTCTGTTTTTTTAAAACTACAGAAATTGAAGACAATATTTTTGGCGACAGTCAAAGTGTCAGAGTGAAAATGTATTTTCCATCTGCGAGAAATATATTAGATTCCTCTGTAGTGATCGTTATTGCTGTTATTGTGTGTATTCGGTATTACTAGACAAGTGGTCTGTATATTTTACTCTATAGATCGGACAGGACAGGAACAGTGTTAAATGAAAACCTTACTGATTGAATGTGTATGGTATTTTTCAGATGCTAGTAACCATGTGGCATCAATAAACAGCCTAGGTGCAGAGGCGTGATAAGCAAACCCTCATCTACATGTTTTCTGGAAAAAAAGCCACTGTGACAGTGACAGTCAGAGAACAAGCTGTGACAGTCAGAGAACAAGCATGCTCTCCGATTGATGGGGGAAGGGAACATATGCTATATCTTTCCTCTTCCCCTGCAGCCTGTCAGCACATCTCCACTGCCCCCTCCTCCTCAAGGCTGGCTGATATCACAGTTAGCCGAGAATCTAAGCTTTAAAATAAAACTAAGATCGGCGTGCTAGCTGCCCTACATCCTGAGAAACAACTTTTTGAAATTAGGGTGGGAAGTGAGAGCTCCTTGTATATACAGCACTCACTGGGAACCATTGCTAACAGCCATAATTTTTGATTATTATTATTGTATTTTTGACAACAAAGATGTTTGTTGGGGAGCCAGGTGAAAATCCAGGACTAGCAACCTCCGGCTCTTTTCCAGAGATGAAGCTTTATTTATATTATCAGGCTCAGAGACAACAAGTATTATAGATCTTGATTTGAGGAATTAACCTACTAATACCCAGGATGATGTTATGCTAGTTTCACGCCTCTGGTGTGAAACTCCAACATGGCTTTTCCAGCAGACAAGCAGAGAATTGGCCCGACACAAACTGCAGCATGCAGCAATTTGTACCCGGCTGGTTCTCTGCTTGTCTGCCGGAGCACATACAGATCTCCGCCGGACCCCATTATACTTAATGGGGCCGACGGACATTCCATCCGCATTGTACAGTGCCGGATCCAATGACTTCTGGCAGGCTGTTCTGTGCCGGAACAGCCTGCCGGAATACGCACCTGAGGTGTGAAATTAGCCTTAGGCCTCTTTCACACTAGCGGCAGCACGGATCCGGCAGGTGAAGGGTGCCGCCGGATCCGTGCTGCCGCAGGGACATGTGTCGGCCTGGAACCGTGCTCCGGCCCCACACATGTCACACAGTACATACACACAGACACACACACACAGACATATACACATACATACATACTTACATGCTCCCGGCAGGTCTCCACAGCACAGGAGGAGCAGGACGGCGCGCACATAGGACGATTCCCCACATCGCCCTCTGCTGGGCGCCGGGTGGAATCGCCCTATGTGTGCGCCGTCCTGCTCCTCCTGCGCTGTGGAGAACTGCCGGGAGCATGTAAGTATGTATTTGTATGTGTATATGTCTGTGTATGTTTATCTGTATGTGTGTATGTATGTATGTGTGCAGGTGACGAATCCGTCATGAACTCCATTGAAAGTCAATGGAGGAGGGATGCCTCGGTTGCGGTTTGCTCTCCGGTCTGAAGACGGAACGGAATGCTTTTAGGAGCAATCCGTTGTCTTCGGTTCAGTTTTGTCCCCATTGACAATGAATGGGGACAAAACTGAAGCGTTTTATTCCGGTATTGAGCCCCTATGACGGAACTCCATACCGGAATTATAAAACGCTGGTGTGAAAGTAGCCTTACTTCAGTTCATTCATCACCTAATCTCTCCTCAGCCTTCCTTCTTATACCATTTTTCCCCATTGACTAATTTGTGGAGGACATCTAATTGGATAGTACAGAATTTTAAAACTAACGATGCATGTCCATTGGTATTTTTTTAACTAAACATACCTGGTGACTTTGTAGTATTGTTTTAGTGGTGACCCTTGTACATTTGAAATGCAGAGGGAAAATCACCTGTGCTGGCATTTCTATGTAGACCTAGGTCACATACAATAGTAAACAGTAAATCCAATGGAAAAAATGACTTTATTGGACAGAAGAAGCCACCCATCGGTCCTAGCAGCGAAGAAGACTTAATTTGCCTAGCAATCCCTGAGGTCTATTAATTAATTCACCTCTACACATGAAATAAGTGTTGTAAATAGCTCTACACAAGACTTATGTGATTGTACTATGACAGCCCCCAACTAAATGTCCTCCAATGTAAGATCAGTGTAATGGCACTGTATGAACATCATGTTTAAGCTATATGTCCTTGCCTACTGAAGCACCTCCCTGCAAGGATGTATGACATATGTCCTTAGCAGGAAGAGAGAGAACGGAATTGGGGTGTTCCAAAAAAAGTGCAGCGACTAATTTAGAAATGAGCTTGGAGTTCATTTGTGCCCATGAAACATTATCTTGAGATGTATTTATAGTAATTTTACTGAACTAAGTTAATTTTTTATGATTATAGTAAACAAACACTTTATGCCATCTGACGTCATTCATAGTATCTGACAAAAAGGATCTGTAGGAACAGCGTATTACAACTTTGCTATACTGAGTCATAATACATCTGCTTACTTGTTGTCAACTATGCTAAAATAGGAGCAGATGGTTCAATACTATATTTTAAAATTGTCTTATTTGTGTAGTATACCACAGTGATGGCAGATTAAAATATGAGACATTGTAGAGAAAATTTGCCTTATGCCAAAATATCTAAACTGTAACTTTCCATTGTCCTGGTACAAGTTGATTTGGTACTTAGTATATTCTGATGCAAACATCTGGGATTCTAGAAAGTAGGGCAACGTATTAAATCTGTTTTAGCTGACATTTCTAATTGGATTTGGTCTTTCTTTTATTTCCTGCAACAAACTGGGGCATTAGGCCATTCACGCTTTCCAGCAATGCCATGCACATTATCTGGTAAGCCATGCCTCCTTGTCAGGCTAGGTGCATTTTATTTTTGTAAACCTAGATTTGCCAGATTGCTGCACATTTTGAATCTAGGTGCACTCGCATTTAGTAAATGTGGGTCAGTGTATGTGCTTTTTCTGGTTAGATGTGACATTTAATTAACTGGTATCTGTACAGCAGTCTAGCAGAGTAGTCATGGCACACCAATAAGTTTACGGTATACGGTCAGGATCACCCCCTGTAAGAGAAATCTGGCTGTGTAGTCTCCGTGTCCTGTCATAACAGCAGTCTGGCTGTCTAGATTGGATCATACCAAAGACTGGAGTCTGGAGCCCCTGATCTATCGCCCATAACTGCAGTCTGACTGTGTTTGTAGTATGAACCAGCCCATTTAACAGCAGTCTGTAGTATGGAATTTTGCTGTGTATTCTAGACTTCCCCTATAATAGGAATATACTGGTATATTACCTTCTCACATGTGAAGTCTAGACTGTCTTTTCACAACCGGTGTTGCCTGTGTAATGCACAAACTTCACTGCCATGGGTGTTCTGAAAGTAGCTGAGCTTTCTTACCTATAGCATTGGATGGAGAGGGCTGCATATGTATGGCATCTTGTCCATTAATGTCAGCGAGCAACGGGGTCCTGTTCTTGAGATAGATGTGGATCCAGTCTCTGGATATCTTGTAGACCTTCCATAAATGTCCAAATGGGATAACCCCTTTAAGTATGATAGCCACTGTTTGTACCCATTTATCTGTGTTTAATATAAATCGGGATCCTAAGGGCCTGTTCACGCAACGTTTTTGGGTGCTGTTCTTTTTCTCAGAAAATGCCTCTAACACGCCTACCATTCATTTCAATGGGAGGCAGAACTGTGGGGAAAAAAAAGAAGCCACAGACTCTACCATAGGGTGAAATCTGCACTGATTATCCCATTGAAATGAATGGAAAGCTGAAAAAACGTGCCAGAGTGTTTTCTAAATATGTCATGTGAACATAACCTAAAGGGACTGCTTCTAGTAATTCAGAACCTAGCTGGTACTTGAAACTGGATTTTTTTACTCATTAAAGGGGTATTCCGGTAACATAACTTAATTTTTGATAAACTGCATTAAGGCTGCAAGCTGTGACCCAACCAGAACCCATATCTATACATATAACCAGAGCTTCATTTTACCTTGCAATCCATTTGTCTAGCTCCTGTGTGAGCCTGCAACACACAGAGTATCATGGCTCCTGATCTTCCCTCACAAAACTACAATTCCCACAATGCCTAGCTTTCCTGCTGTGAGTTTCTGCTTGTTCAAGAGTGTTGATGATTACTGATTGGCTGCCTGATATCACCGTGCAGACACGCCCCCTTTACTCAGTAAGCTGCAGCACACTAACATTTAGCTAGAGAATTGATAGCAACACACTGAGCATGCCTGACCTGACAAAGGCTCAGAACTACAGGTCAGTGCCATGGTAACTTATGAGGAACACAGTGGGTAGCAGGGGAAGAAAAGTACTTTATAACTACTGAACGGTAAATATGTGAAATAGACATTATATTAGGTAATGATTGATGATGAATTAGTCTAAAACATAAGTTATATTTATGGTAACCGGAATACCCCTTTAAAGATAACACAGTGACACGTATATGTAAGACATATTTTTTGGATACACTGTATGCATTCATTTTATTATTTGTCATATACAACAGTGTAGCTTCACATCACATTTTTAGAATTGTATATTTTGGCGCTTTATTTTTAAAAATTGTTCTAATTTAAAAGAGTATTTTTCATCTTGGTCTTAATCCTATTAAATAGTACAACAAAAAGGCAAAGCGCCCATAGATGTTTAGAACACAATTAAATGTTCACACATAATTAAATTTGTAGTTGGCTTATTTGCATAAGCATTATATCCCCATGGAAATTGCACAGCAAAATGACCAGTGAAATTATAAAGATTAGAACAGCTGCAAGAAGCCAAACCTGCTCTCTGGTGCCTTCAATTATTCACATAGATATTTCATGTTTTTTATAAAGAAACTGTACAGCTATACATGGTTCCTAATAAAACACGGCCCGGGTATCTGGGGGTCTTCACATCAATTAGTAGTTTACCACTAATTGTTCTTCACTCAAAACAGAGAGGAATTAACATAAGAAGACATAAAAGCGTAAGAAATCAAACGTGATGTATTTAATTTCTCTGCAGATTACCAGTATTGCAGCAGACAAGTCTAGAGACTAAAGGGTCCTTTACATGGGCCGCAAATCGCCTGATTTGGCAGTGTAAATGCACCACTCATTATCTGATGAATGAGCAAAGCGCTGTGTAAACACTATCTGCTGTCGGCAAACACGATCTGCTGTCGGCAAACAACGAGTCGTTATGGGGAAGATTGATGGCACTAGCGATCTCTCCTCCCCATACTCTGGAGGAGATTACTGCATGTAGATGCAGTGGTCTCCTCCACCAGCAAGCAGCAGATTGTCAGGAAGGAACACTTCATTCCTGACAATCTGCTGGTACATCGTCCAGTGTAAAGAAACCTTAAAATAGGGCATACACTTTAGATATCCCTCAAGAACCAGCCCCCCTCCATCCATATACATTCATGTTCAGCTCAGTCTAGCATGCATGTGTTCTCAGTGGGGAAAGGGGAATAAGCTATTACCAGAAACCTATGGTAGTGGCTTAACTCCCGTGGGTCCAACATGGCCAACCCATTTTTCCAATATCTGCTGTCAGGAGAGAGTTGAGAAACTGGGAGACCCTCAGGATAGGTCATTAGTATCTGATAGGCAGGGGACAAACACCTGGGACCCCCGCCGATCAGCATTTTGAGTAGGCCGCTGGGCTCTGGAGAATGCCGCTGCTTCCTCACAGCTTACCAAGCACAGCCACTTACATTGTGTAGAGACTGTGCTTGGTATTACTTGAATGGGACTTAGCAGTGCCTAGGCCATGTGACGGTGGAACGTGACGTCACTGGACTAGGGTAAGCTGCAAGAAGGCTGTGGCGCTCAAAGGAGCACTGGGGCCTTCTGAAACAGCTGATCAGCAGGGGTTCTGGGTGTCAGGCCCCCACCGATCAGATACTGATGAGGATAGATCATCAGTATAAAAAAAGTCAGAAGACCCCTTTAAATGGTGAGTTATCCCGTCAAAATCACTGTGTTCAGTCAATATTAATACAATGTAAATTGCCACCTTTAGAAGTAATTCAAATTGTTTGGATGGCAGTATTAGCATTTTTTAATAAATAAAAAGCAAATATAAGGAATTGTTAAAAATATGAATATATATTTATATCTACTGGGATTAGTGGTGTTTTACAGCGCATGCATCAAGCAAGAATGCAGAAGTGAATGAGAATACAATGTATAGTTGTAACATAAAGTGAATTCGAAAGATTTGAGAATGAATAAGCTTACGCAGGCTACGTGAATAAATGTATTTACTAAGGGTGATTAAATATACCATAAAACAAAGAAATCACATACAAAATAATAAAGAATAAATAAACATCACTAGCCTAAATAGGGTGGAGACTCCGTCGATCATGCTATAACCCATGGCCGTCTACCCAGTTATAACACATGACCGACACCCCAGGGTGTACAAGAGAAATAGGGCAAGTCATACTTGCATCCTACCTAGATGGAGGCCTGGTGGAGTCTCCTAAGACAAGGTGGGTCACAGAGTTTTAACCTGTTAGCCCCTCCTCCAGTGTGCATCATGCATGTCTCTGAGATCACTCAGGAATGTGGTCTTATCAGCACAATGGGGGATGGGTTTCACTCTCTAACCCACTTCATTATAAGGGAAACTTATAAACTATTATGCAAAGTATTAAACAGAATTAAAGGGAAGATCAGTTACTTAAAAATGACCTTACAATACAATAGTGCAACAGAAATTCGTAGGGTTGATTTAAGAGTATAAAAAACTACAAAAACTATAAAAATATACTTATTTAATAATCGAGATTTTTTTTTTCAGTCCACATTGACATTTACTTAGTGATCATTTTCCTTGTAGCTGTATGTAAACAGCGCTGCTTCAGTTTAAAGAGAATCTGTGACATTGAAAACGCAGTGCAATCTGCAGGCAGCATGTTAGAGCATGAGGAGCCGAGCAGTATGATGTATGGTCATGTGGGGAAAGCTTCTCTTTATGCTTGAGAGTCCAGTGGGCGGTCCTACCAAGTGACCGCTATACCTCTATGCACAGATATACAGAGGTATCAATCACTAAGAGCACCTCTATGGCTTCTCAATATCTGGTTGGCTAATGTCAGCACATGATATAATCCTTTATAGCCTTTGTGCTTGGAGACTACTGGATAACGGCGTCACAAGTCTTCCAAGGGCATAATGTCATCTTGATAGACTTGGCCATATATAGCCAAAGGAAAGTAATTGTAAAGATCAGAAACAGACGGATATTTTTTTAAAGACTGATAATAAACTGCACATGTAGTATCTGTATCAGTACTGTACCTGTGCTTGTAGTTTGATTATACATTTTATTACATAGTGCGAGCAGTTCCTGTGCTGATAAATTGTGAAAAGTCAATTGGAAATGTCATAGTGTTGTCATCACAGGGGTTTAAGCAGCTGATTGTGCATTCATGGCCACTTCTGATTCAAAATTAGTAGAAGATACATTAACCTTCAAGTAAAGAACACATTGATCTCCGCATGTAAATCAGAGTGTCTGACAGCTTGTATCCTAGCTGCTGCTATTTCACATGTCATAAAGTACAATTCTGAAAAAAAGGGGTTGTCACTTCAGTAAAAGGCATTTATCATGTAGAGAAAGTTAATACAAGGCACTTACTAATGTATTGATATTATCCATATTGCCTCCTTTAATGGCGTGATTCATTTTTTATCATAATATTCACTTCTTGTGTCCATGGTTACAACCATCCTGCAATCCAGCAGCAGCGGCCATGCTTGCACACTATAGGAAAAAGTGCTGGTCACTCTGGTGGCCAGGAACCTGGGAGTGTGCATAGGCCTGCCCTTTTTCCTATAGTGTGTATTCACGGCCACTGCTTCTGATTTGCAGGGTGGTCGTAACCCCAGTGTATAATGTGATAAAATAATAAATGAAGCCAGCAAAGGAGGCAATATGGACAGTGACAATACATTAGTAAGTGCCTTGTATTATTTTTATCTACATGATAAATGCCATTTGTTGAAGTGACACAACCCCTTTAAGAAGCTACATTAAAGGGGTTGTCCGGGTTCAGAGCTGAACCTGGACATACCTTTAAATTCACCCAGGCAGCCTGCCTAATTAGCGCAGGGCAAAGGCATTTAGCCCAGTTCCGGTTACGTACCTGGCTCTGCCAGGCGGAGGCTTCTGCCCAGCAGTGAGCCCGGTGACGTCACCGGCGCTGATGGGCGGGCTTTAGCGCTGCCCTAGCCAGTAAAACGGCTAGGGCAGCGCTAAAGCCGGCCCATTACAGCCGGTGACGTCACCGAACTCACTGCCGTATTCTGTATAAATTGTAGTATCATAAATTCTGCACCGGATTTCCGCTAGAATTCCCTCTGTGTGCCAAAAATACTGTCTGTGCACAAAGAAACTTTCTAGTCTACGTTCACACCACCTATAAGTTGGCCTAGTTGCACTCCAGAAATTCTGGAGCATTATTGTCACACGGTGCATTTAGGCCACTCCCCTCTTTCCACCAAGCCACACCACTTATCAGTTATCGGACACAGCAAAAAATGCTTAGAAAAATGTCTGAAACAGTAAATATGCAAATGTGTATATGTGTATTATATGTAAATAAGCAAAGCATGTCGAGATTTTTTTTTTTTTTTGGTGCAAAATGCTCCTAAAAATATCACATTTTCGAAAGTAAATGTGCCCTGTTATTTTTTGTATGTAAACTATATAAAAAGTACATATATATATATATACATTTGTGATAGCTAAATATAACATAGATATATTAGGTAGATACTATTTATCTGTCTACTATTTATCTATCTACTATTTATCTATCTATCTACTATTTATCTATCTATCTATCTACTATTTATCTACGTCTGACAGTCATGTAACGTGAAAAATATTCCATGTGGAGGATCAGATAATTATTTCACAGTTTCCATACTAGCTTCAGTCAAGTGTAAAGAAACACCATATGTCTGTTGTCTGCACACCATTATGTTGGCCTTCAGAATGCAGAATTTTCAGTACCACATTTTCCGTGTTTGCATCATCTCTTATGAGGGAGCTGTGTAAATATAAAGGGTATATGCTCTACTCAACGACTAATTGAATTTTATATTGCAGAGCTCTGTTACTTGGCTTGGCATGTAACCCTAATTTAAAGGAGGTGTCACTAGATCTGAGCAATTGTGAGGTAAGAGAACCCAGTGTCAGTACATTTACAATCATTACTCATTATGCAAACTGCAAATAAATATACCAGGTCATTTGTCTTCTTAGGCTACTTTCACACCAGCGTTTTTGCTGGATCCGTCATGGATCAGCAAAAACACTTCCATCGTGGTAATACAACCGTCTGCATTTGTTCTGAACTGATCCGTTTGTATTATCTTTTAAATAGCCAAGACGGATCCGTCATGAACTCCATTGAAAGTCAATGGGGGACGGATCCGTTTTCTATTGTGTCTGAGAAAACGGATCCGTCCCCATTGACTTACATTGTGAGCCATGACGGATCCGTTTGCATCAGTTTCTTCATGCGGACACCAAAACGCAGCAAGCAGCGTTTTAGTGTCCGCCTCCAAAACGGAATGGAGACTGAACTGAAGTAAACTGAAGCAAAACTGATGCATTCTGAATGGATCCTTTTCCATTCAGAATGCATTAGGACAAAACTGCCCAGCAGTTCTCCCGGTGAGGTCACGACAGCGCTGCCCTAGCCATTTTACAGGTTAGGGCAATGCTAAAGCCCGCCCATCAGAGCCGGTGACATCACCAGGCTCACTGCTGGGCGGAAGCCTCCACTGCTATTACATCTCCTCCACAGCATGGGGAGTAGCAATCACTATGCCATCGCTCATCACCATGCTGTACAGCCTGGCTATAATACTTTTTATCAAACAAAAAGACCAATTTAAGTTAAAGGAGAATATAAGCTTTATGCAGCTCCTCAAGTCCATACCATACCATTTACTATGTATGAGTGGACCATCGGAGCATTTCTTTGTTAGTGGCACCCGCCTCTTAAACAGCCTAGGGCAGCGCTACAGACTGCCTGTTTGTGCTGTAATGTCACCGGGCTCACTGCTAGGAGGAAATCTCCACCTAGCATAGTGAGGAGAAGCCTGGTACATCACAGGCAGTAGACAAACAATGCAGTGGGGGAAATACTCCAAGGCTCCACTCATACATAGTACATAGAGTTAAGAAGGGGGTTATACAACCCCGTTAAAGAGGTCCTTTCATCGTTCCGGACATTACTGTTTTAATAGCTTCATGCATTCCCCATGTAACAACAATTCTGGAACATCTATTCTTATGTCTGTATGATGTGCAATTCCTTTATTATTTGCACTAGAAGTCATATGTGAATTGCTATTTGCCTTCAGTAAAGGAACAGAGGGGAGATAACAAGTTGGGGGTGTGTACCTGCACAGTCTAAACATGGCAGCACTGATTGGCTAGAGTGAGTCTGTGCAGGGACACACCCCCAACTGGTCACCTCCCCTCTGTTCCCTTACTGAAGACAAATAGCAATTCATTCACAACTTCTAGTGCAAATAATAAAGGAATGGCACAACATACAGACATAAGAATAGATGCTCCAGAATTGTTAGTATGTGGGGAATGCATGGAGCTATTAAAATAGGCATGTCATGAGTGGTGAAAGGTCCTCTTTAAATGATGTACATTATATTGGGAACCCAGTTTTCACATCATTGCCTATTTGCTAGGTCCTTTTCATTTTATGGGTTCTATCCCGCACAATTCAGCCAGAAGTAATGGCTTTGTGAAGCTTAGTAATGAAATAAGTGCTATCTGCTTGCTCTGTTAATAGCCATGTGGTTTTAGGCAAACCGCATGACCATTAACAAATAACCAGCAGACAGCACTTAATTTTATTACTAAGCAGCACAAACCCATGGCTCCAGCCCAAATCCTTGCTGATACTTAACAGGTAGGGGACAGCCCACATTAGTTTGGACGCCATGTTTTCCTGGGCCCATGCAGCGTTGCCACCTATACTGCCTTGAGTGTCACTCTGGTTGTGTGTGTTATGTCTAAAGTGTGTCTTTACTGTCATTTTAAATTTTAACTTCCGAGTTCAATTATTTCAAAGTAAAAATTTGAGCATGAACTGGATTCTGCTCAGTGTGCTTAGTAGTGGAAACCTCATTATGACTGTACATTCGTATTCTTATGCATGATCTATTGTGTACTTATCTCTCTCTGCTTTCCCTGATATGCTTCCTAAGCTTGGTCACTGTGTAAGTACCATCTGTGTCTTATCTAGGCTTTGTCCTTATGTATGTATTGAGCCAAACCCCCTTTTTAATCTCTTACAGTGAACAATACATAAGGTTTTTGTTGTATTCTGTCCTCCTGACATTAATTTACTTGCACGGAACTTTCGATAGACTCAGTGTACGGAGCCAACACTGCATAACTGATTGAGGCCTAGCTTTCTGAGTCCGATGCTTGAATATAAATGTGTTTCTTTGTGAGGCTGATAGTCATTTATTATACTTATCAGAGCATGAATATTCTCCAAAGTACCTGTTTGATAGAACATCTCACACCTGTTATGCCACGAATAGTACGATTATCTACGGTTAGGGAATAAACCGTGTTTTATATGAAATAATGGCTTTTAATATGCATCTAGTCTTCTACAAAATATTCGTTGTATTCAAATTACAACTGTACCGTATTGTCTGCCATTCCAATACTAGTAATGTAGAAGATACTTGTCCTCTACCATTTCTGTTTGAGAATTTTCAGAAAACATGATAAAACGTTCTTATTAGGCCCTGTTCAAGCTGGCGTCATGACTTCTGTTTGTACACCAGCCATCACGAGTATGATGGATCCATTGTGATCCATTTTGTAATGGATCTGGTTGGATTCTGTAGACATTTAATGGGTCTGTCATATTTCATATTAACTGGATGAAACATTGCAGTATGGTCTCATGTTTACCGTATATTTTGGGTGGAAAAAAGGATGCAAAAGCATAGTACACTACCCTTATTCAACCTGCAAAGACCAAAAAAATATATAGAGAAAGAGAGAGATTTTTTTTTTTTGTTACAGTGGAACTCTATGGTGACGTTTGCTTCTGTATGCCGTCCATCAGAGGCATACGATAAACGTGGTACAAAAATTTGAAGTGATCCTCTGGATCAACTTGCAGGATAACAGGCTGAACTAGATGGACAGATGTCTTTTTTTGGCCTTATAAACTATGAACACAGTCTTTGGCTGGGGTCACATCACTTTTTTTGTCCCATGTTTAACATTTACGTTGGTGGAAAAAAGGATACAAAACCATAATACACAACACCTTTCCATCCCGCAAAGTCCATCAAAAAACGTAAACATTAACATAAACCTTTATTTATATATATATATATATATATATATATATATATATTATACACAATGGATTCCTATGGTAACGGATGCCACTGTTTTTTGTATATAGTAGACGTGGGACAAAAATGTGATTTGACCCAGTCTTAACTGTCCATTGATTATATCCCTGTAATTTACTGTCTAACAAGCTCTTTTATTTGTCTTTTGGACTTAGTTAAGGTCAGGCGGAGCTCAAGTTCTGGAAGGCTGCATAGCAGAAATTCCTAATATCACCAGCTTGGATATATCAGATAATGGTAAGTGATATTCTGCACATTACATTCAAGCTGGCAGAAACTCCTGGACTGGATCTCATAATTCAGTGTAATGTGACCTTATATGTCAGAGAACGTTGCCACACTTGAGTGGCTCTGAGTAGTTGTCGGAGGTGTCATGGGAACACTTTGGATGAATCAGAAATCTCTTATATTAAAGAATGTATGCTGTATTTTCAGACGGAGATTTTATTTTCAGTCTTAACATGTTTTTTAATGGTTTTTATTTATTGCATAAAAGGAAAGCTACCAACCTATAATCATTTTACTGTTATCTATCAATTGTGCTCACAGCTCCTTTTTAATTTAGTAACCCCATTTCATAGACTTGTATAGCTTCTTTTATTATAAAATCATTTATTCAGCAGTTCTTTTTATCAGTGAAGTATTAATATTGTTTTACAAATTTCTTTTTTATTTCAGTTTTTAGTTTTTTTTTTGTCCAGAAACAATGCAATGCTTGTCCATTGGCTGTGTCTCATATTACAGATCTTTCACATTCGTTGAATGGAGCTTGGCTGCAATACTGCCAGACACCGCTCATGGGCAAGAGTGGCATTTCTGAAAAAAAAACTATAAAAAGCAGACCTTATGGCCTTGATTTATTAAGACTGGTGTCTGTTGTGCCCATCTTGATGTGGCCTGCACTGCCGGAGGAGTCATCTAATTTGTGATGAGGGGCAGGCCTCGTCATATCAAATAATGATGAATATGCTGGGGTACGTGGCCATGCCAGTTGTGACTAAAAAATGTTGTAATGTCATTGAAAATGTGGCCAAAAAAGGCTTAGGCAGAATGATGAATTTACCCCTTTTTTCTAATCTACAACCCCTGTTGTATGCAGTCTGAATATCTTCACCAAGAAATAATATATGTATTCATTCACAAACTATATTCTCACTTAGAATCGGCCTGTTGAAGCACGTAATGATTTTCTTCACAATTGATTGGATGTCACTTGTGTTCAATGTTCTTTACTTCTTGATCATTTTGATGCAGCTCTCTATTCATGTTCTTCCTAGGTTTGGAGTCTGACCTCTCTACTCTTATAGTCTGGCTCAGTAAGAACAGATCAATAAGACACCTGGCATTGGGAAAGAATTTTAACAACATGAAATCCAAGTACGTTTTTTTTTCCATTTTCTTCTTTTCTCTGTACTTTTACAGCACATAATTATGTGACAGAAATGCAGCGTGTCTTTATTTGCCTCTGTAGAAATGTAACCCCTGTCCTGGATAACCTGGTTCATATGATACAAGACGAAGAATCGGTAAGTAATGCCTTTAACTGAACCTAAAGACCCGTAGACATCAATTATACCATTGACTCCAAGGCTATCAAATTGTACTGTTCTTGCCTGTGGAACATTAAGTCCTAAGTAAGCAATTACTACCAGCAGAAACCTTCATTTCCAATGACTTCTCTGGCAGACTATAGTGTAGACATTGATTAGAGCCTTTGTATGTCGTAAAGACAAAACGTTTCAAACTGGAACCTGATAAAGTCTGTTTCATCAATGCCTGGCAAGCTTCAGCCACTGGAGACGATATGGCCATTTTTCTAGTAGTTCTGCGTGTTAGTGCAAAAATGTATATTAAATGGTCCCCAAGTTTCCCTGTATTCACCCCAGTTCCCTGTTTTATGTTAGGTTCCACGATTCCCTTTCCCACCCAGCAGTCGTACTCCTCTTCCTTTCTCTTTTTTTACTCTTCTTTTTTTTCCTTACCTTCTCCTTCTTAATCTCATTCACTGCTGTGTAAAGATTGCCATGCACCTTCTAGCAATAACTGTTGGCAGAGGATTTGCGTTCATGTGTTCTCAATAGGGAGAGGGGAATGAGCTGCTTCCAGAGACCTCTTGAGGACAAAAGATCAGACATGTTGAATTTTAGGATGCTTTTTCCTTTTTTTTTCTTGACATTTGGAGAACAACTGTTGGCTGAACATCATCAGATGGTTGTACGGTCCCACTGAAATAGGCAGCATAGCTTACTTTCATTGACATCCCCCTGCCTGCTCCACATCATCCCTGACGCATTTGACATATTGTGTATGCCTCATACCTGGGGTGGACTGGGAACTTAATGTGGCCCTGGAAAAAAATCCTAAAAGTGGCCCACATGTTGTAGGGGGGAGAGGGGTCCAAATTGATGTAGGGCGACTCAAATTGGTGGGTCAGCAATACCATAGTGTAAAATACAGTCCCATTTAGGGCTGCAGTAAACGATTATTTTAGTAATCAAGTAATCTACCGATGAATCCAACGATTAATCGAGTACTCTAATAAGAAATAGCTAATTAAAAGAACGTTTACCTTTCTAAGTCAGCAGACCCCCCCCCCGTGCCATCAGTCCTATATGTCATTAGTTACCCCCAATGCCATCAGCTCCCCTGTGCCATCAGGCCCCTGTGCCTCCAGCTTGCCCCCCAGTGCCACCAGGGGCCTCCAGTTTGCCCCCCAGTGCCACCAGGGGCCTCCAGTTTACCCCCCAGTGCCACCAGGGGCCTCCAGTTTGCCCCCCAGTGCCACCAGGTGCCTCCAGTTTGCCCCCCAGTGCCATCAGGTACCTCCAGTTTGCTCCCCAGTGCCACCAGGTGCCTCCAGTTTGCCCCCCAGTGCCACCAGGTGCCTCCAGTTTGCCCCCCAGTGCCACCAGGTGCCTCCTGCTTGCCTCCCAGTGCCTCCAGCTTGCCCCCAAGTGCCTTCATGTGCCCCCCCCCCATTGCCATAAGATGCCACCAGCTTGCGCCCCAGTGCCATCAGCTTGCCCTCCAGTGCCATCAAGTGCCCCACAGTTCCACCATCTTGCCTCCCAGGGCCACCAGGTGCCTCCAGTTTGCCCCCCAGGGCCTCCAGCTTGCTCCCCAGTATGCCCCCAGTGCGCCTCCCAGTGCCTCCAGATTGTGCCCCCAGTGCCACCAGGTGCTTCCAATTTGCCTCCCAGGGCCTCCAGCTTGCCCCCCAGTATCTCCAGCCTACCCCCAGGTGCCTCCAGCCTGCCCCCCAGTGCCACCAGGTGCCTCCAGCCTGCCCCCCAGTGCCACCAGGTGCCTCCAGCCTGCCCCCAGTGCCACCAGGTGCCTCCTGCTTGCCCCCAGTGCCTCCAGCTTGCCCCCCCTCAGTGCCACCAGCTCCCCCCCCCCTCAGTGCCACCAGCTTGCCCCCCCTCAGTGCCACCAGCTCCCCCCCCCCAGTGCCTCAAGGTTCAGTCCTCCCCCACCATCAGTTCTCCCCTGCAGCAGTTAAGATGTAATACTTACATGTCCTGTAGAAGCGCCTACGTACACGCCCCGGCTCTTCCATGGTCCCGCGCTGCACATTGTTCCTGACGTACACACTGCGTCATGACGCAGTGTGACGTCGGGTCAAAGTGCAGCGCGGGACCATGGAAGAGCCGGGGCGTGTACGAAGGCGCTTCTACAGTTCATGTAAGTATAACCTGTTAACTGCTGCAGCCGGCGGAGACCACAGAGCGGAAGTAATTTTACTCACGCTCTGTGGTCACGTGACACAAACGAATCCTCTAGTCCCATTAGAATCATATACCACAGAGCAGCACAATATACTGCCCCAAAAGCTGTCCCTCTGTGGTACCCATCAATAGATGCCATTTTCTGTCCTCCTCCTCCAGTTCTCTCTGATTAAGATGTGGAGCAGGGGCCTTAAGAGGTGAGATCTGGGCCAGAGCAGTTGAAGTACCTGATTCTAAGAGTTAATTATCACTGAGAGCTCATTATGTACCCTGCCAGCAGTAGAGAGGAGAGCTTGGGTGGCCCCCTGGGCATCATCCCACCGGGAAATTTCCCTGTAAGGTCTATGGCCAATCCACCCCTGCCTCATACTAACACTTCCCTTCTCCTCTCCTGACATGCACAAAGAGTTCATGAAGCTGATGTGTATACAATTCAACTAACTCAGGAGAGGAAGAGAGAAACAAAATGTGCACCACATGCGCAAGATTTTAGACTTCACGAAGGATGACGTAGAACAGGCAAGGGGATGTTAATCAAAGTGGGATGGGCAGGCTTCAAGGTTGACTCTGTGACTCGGCCAATGACATGAGACAACCTGATGACTCCGGGCCACTCAGTTACTTATGGAAAGGTAGCATAATTATATAAGAACAACAAAACCAAGAGTTTTGGAAAAGACAGGAAGGATTTTGCAGTGATGTGATCTACAACACCATATAATTAGCTTAATATGGTAAACTGTGTGGACAGGTTCCCTTAAAGTGTGAAAATGCATTAAAAACACAAGATATTGAATAACTAATCACATGTAGTGGCTTACATCTTTCGTTCCCTACATTGTACCAGCTTGGGGATGTTTAGAGGTATTATAATGTGTATAATGCGTAGATCCATGTGGACATAATTACTGAGATTCATCTTTCATTATTGAAATGTTTCAAGGGTTAAATCTAATAACCCCCTACTGCACTGTTCCAGATATTGTATAACACAGTAGGGTTACTATATTATATTGACTTTGCATCTTCCTTGGGTTATAATGAATGGTGCCTGCTGGTCGGCTTCTATCATCTAGTATCAGACTTCCAGCAGCAGGGTATTCTTGAATTCAGTGCACGTACCACTTCTGAGGACAGCAGAGAAGAGAGGGTTGAAGCACAAGCACATCTCTTTCCATTCCGAAATCTGAAGATCTGAACTGTTACATTTATTGGTCGAGGTGGCATCTCTCCCTTCCTCCATACTATCCTTCACAAGTCTGACATCACAGGTCCTCTGCAATGCAGGTTAATAAGAGGTTCAGATATTTCACCCTCCGGAGGAGATGATGTCACATTTACTCCCACAACAATAGAGTCACTGTTCTCATTTCTCCCGGAGATTTGTTTTTCTTGGAGTCAAATTCTGTTCCTTTAAGCAGGTTTCTAAAGTAAATGCAATACGCAAGATTAACCTGCTGGAGAGATTAAATATGCCGGAGCACTTCTGTTAAAAACCTGCTTTTCCCCATAGGGAGGGCTGCTTGGTTTTATAGCTTCCCTTGATTTTTTTCAAAGCTCTGTCTTTCATCAAGTAATATCCCTTTTATTCCCAGTTCTAATGGGTAACCACTTCATTACTTTTCATCACAAAGAAGAAAGGAGAACGCCTCTGGCTCACTCAGTATTTAAGCCGTATTTTCTCTACTTCTTTCTTCTTTCAATTTTTGGAGTCGCAAGAAACTTTACAGCATTTACCGCTCGCTCGGCTGTATGTTGTGTTTTCTTTCCTTCTCTGACCCCTCAAGGTGCGAAGTGTTATAAATTATATAGTACCACATTCTATAAATATTCTCTCAGCAGGGTATTCCTTAGTGCGTCTTGTCTAATCTCAGATGTTCACACATAGAAATGTTTTCTCTAGAAAATACCCAAGTGTGTATGTTATGTTTTCTAATGGGCATTGCTTGCCATCCAATTATAAAATCTTTTTATGACCAAGATAACCATTTATTGCTTTTTTGTGCTATATACATATATAAATTACATATAAAAATGACCTGTAATTTTGGTTCCAAGTGGCATATCTGCCGAGTGATTCATTCCCTTTCAAGAGTCTGGAAATTTTAGGTGACAGCCCTGAGACGCTGCCCATATTATTTATCTCAAGGATTTCTCGCCAACATAATGTAACTAGGGTACAACTAAACAGATGTTTTTAACAGTTTAAAGGAGTATTCAGTTTTTATTTTTTTAATTATTTGTTTATATAATAGAAAATCATATAATTTTCGAATATACATGTATTTAAAATTCTGCATACATGCCTTTCTTATGTCAGGCAGTCGACCACTTTATGCAGTAGAATGGTATAGCCCGTGTTTCAGTCCTATGTAATATATCCATGGCCTACCTGAAACGTTGCATCAGTCATGTGACACTCCTTACATCATATAATCCTTGACATTCAGTAATGTGTTACATGACATACATGTGCTGGGTCAGCACACAGGACATATCCATGTGATAAATAAATTGGACTAGTGTTGGAATCATGATTTTTATTGTGGTTATTACAGTCACTGTAGGTATTCAAATGGCGGCCTGTCTCTAGGTAATGTTGTAAAATGGCTGCCGGTCTCTAGATGATGCTGTCATGCTAAAAAGTTTTACTGTAAAAAAGCAAACATCTGTTTTGACCTAGTCAATGAGAGACATAATGTTAAAGGGAACCTGTCATCTCCAAAACACCCCCTGAACTAGAGTAAGCGGTGTATAGTGTAAGTGACGCTGAATCCGAATATGTAAGTTTTATCTTCATACTCACTTCCATTCCGACGCTGTGCTCCCACAAACCTGCAGTAAAATGCACTCACTGGACTCCGGTGCTCACTCACATAATGGAGAGGACTCAAAGAAGAGTCCACTGAGTGCATTTTACTGCAGGTTTGTGGGAGCACAGCGTTGGAATGGAAGTGAGTATGAGGATAAAACTTACATATTCAGATTCAGCATCACTTACACTATACATCTCTTACTCTAGTTCAGGGGGTGTTTCGGAGATGACAGGTTCCCTTTAAGGTTCTGCTGCAGGTAGTAATACTGTATATAATGTATATGTTCTGCTCTCTAATACACTACTATTCAGCTATTATATATCTGGACAGTTAACTGGAAGCCAGGTCACATGATACTTGTGAGGGTCACATGACTGACAACATGTTTAGTTCTATCCAACTTTCCTTTGGATGAATTTTACAGGACTAAAACAGGTCATGCCATTATATTATAGGAATACTATATGGAAAAAATAAAGGGCTGTGAGCAAAATTTTAAATAGATGTATATAAGAAAATTGTTCAAAATAATCATTAAAACAGGAATCCCCCTTTAAGCAGACTACTAGAGGCACTATATTAAATGGATCCTGTCATGTTGTATGTGTAGTTCTGTCTGTGGGCAGCTTCTATAGAGCAGAAGGAGCTGAGCAGATTGATATATATTTTTGTAGGAAAAGATTCAGTATAACTATTTTATGAATTGAAATACTTCTCTAGCTTAGGAGTCCTTTGGGCAGTCCCTCATATTGAATTATAGCTATCTCTGTATGCACAGTAATACAGGGCGGTCTTTCACTGAGAAGGACTGCCCACTGGACTCCTAAGCACAGAAAGATCAGGTAATAACATGCAAAATTGACTTTTTTTCATAAAACAATATAAGGATTCTGCTCAGCTCCTCTATAACATTAGAGATGTTGACACCATGTTCAACTGGTGATTCTTTATACTTTAGGCAAAATACTACTTCTTAGGTTCATCTGGGTTTTCTTGGGCTAAAACACTTGATGAACTTTGGTTTGGATAAGCCATTGTTGTTTAGTGGGTGGAGATCAGACACCCAGAACCACCGCTGATCAGTTGTTGACCCTTAGAACTGAGATTGCCAAAGCACCTTCAAAGCTTATTCAGTTTAGCAGCTTGGCCCCATTCAAGTGACCAGTTTCGGTCCAGTGGTTGAGACATGCACCAATCAAACATTTATGGTCTGTTCTAGGTATAGGCAACCAAAGTTTTCATTCTGGAAAACCTTCTTTATACCTTACTCCTTCCTATTCTCACAAAAGTGATGTTAGTGGTCCAGTAGTTCAAACCGATTTCTTGCTGAATTTGTCTTTGGTCTTTGTCCTTGGTTAATAGCTACCAAGTTATTCTGTTATTACCGTAAATTTATTATTCATCACAGTAAATCAGAGCATATGAGGTGCACTTAAACATACTACTTTTTACCTGAGATCATTGTATTGTCTATTATTCACACTACAGTGTGTCCACTGGGAATTCTGCACTTGAAACTGCAAAAATGGAAGTGTAATACATTCTTATGTCCTATTTTCTCTGCAGCCCTTGCAGTCATTGTCTCTAGCAGACTCTAAACTGAAGACAGATGTGACAATCATTATAAATGCCCTTGGTAGCAATACATCCTTGACCAAAGTAGATATCAGTGGCAATGGCATGGGAGATATGGGGGCCAAGATGTTGGCCAAAGCATTGCAAATCAACACCAAGCTCAGGTGAGTGAGATATTATATGTGAGTGAGTAGTGATTACTGATCACTATGAGACCAAGGTTAATGTATGTGTTTTTGGTTGTGATAGGACTGTGATCTGGGACAAGAACAACATCACAGCGCAAGGATTCCAGGATATAGCTGTAGCTCTGGAAAAGTAGGTATAATAGTGTTAAGTCAATGTGTTCACGCCCTGTCAGCATTTGTTCACTTGCCAAATCAGGGTCCTCTTACATGGACCGCGGATCAGGACAATTATTGCAGATGAACATTCATATGTGCACTCAATTGCCCTGTGTAAAAGTTCCACTCTAAATTTATTTTATTGGAAATTACATATGTTTACGAAAACTAACACTTTGAGAGAGCGGACAGGACCTCTGTAAAAGTATGCATTTTACATATATCAAGCATTCACAAAAGCTGTACTTAGGAAAACCTTTTTAAGAAATTCACTGCCTAAGTGCATTTTTACAAAATCTGAATATGACAAGCGATTACAAAAGCTTACATGAGGACTGTCAATCTTTGTTGCTCATTCACTGCCTCGTCTCTCTGATAGTTTAGCATTTTATTTCTTGCCTGTATAGCAGCAACATATTCTGTTTCCAGAAATTTCCACTATTCACAGCAGTTTCTGTACCCAGTAGGAATTTCAGTCTAATTTCCATAACTCTGATAAGCACACACACTAGGGTCAATTTATAGAAAGCCAGTTAACCTACCAGTATTTGAAATCGGAGTACCTGGAGTAATTCCACACTAACATGGAGAAAACATACGATCTCCATGCAGATGTCCGATTCAAAATCAGGACCCCAGTGGAGCAGGCCTGCAGTGCTAACCATTAAAGAGGTTTTCCAACCCCCCAAAATGCACCCCCAAATGCACGGGCCCCTCACATAGATGGTATTTACCTCGCTTTCCGGCACCCGCGTCACTTCTGATGCCTGCATGGCCTCTGCTGCATCTCGAGTGATACAAGGGAGGCTCGTTCCCGTCGGGGCCTGCTATTGGCAAAAATACATAGGAAGAAGTCGTGCCATTCCTTTTTCACGCTAGGCTTCATTATTATTGAGATTAAAAACAAATGTTGGATGCTCTGAATGATTTATTATACTTAGTGACTATTTAAATGGAAACTTGCATCAGAAAGGGGTATTTTTCAAACCCAATATTAAAAGAAGCCTTTTTTTTAGAATTTTTGGCTTTATTTTTCATTTCGGCAATACTTTGCCATTGAAAATTAAGTACAAAATATCATTCTTCTGTAGCAGTCAACACGAATGATAAGACCTCCTATATAGATAGGTAATTCATTGTCCGTTTACTGCTGTTGTGACAGCAAACCATGAGGAGGAAAGAACTGCCTTTCGAGCTCAGAGACAGGTTTGCGTGGAGGCACAGATCTGGAGAAGGATACAAAAAAATGTTCTGCTGTGGAAGTTCCCATAAGTCCTCCATAAGTAAACGGGAGAGAAAGGCATCGGTAAGAGACCAAGAACTCAATGGTCAACCATCACTGAAGCAGAATGGCAAGAAAAAGGCATCTCCTCAGTAAATGACGCATGAAAGCCGTCTGGAGTTTGAAAAAAAGCACCTAAAGGACTGTGAGAAACAAATACAGGGCGTCCCTCTGATTTGAGCCACATTGCACATTATATAGCACCACATTTCGATGTGTTGGATCACTGTTCATGTCTACATGTATCATAGCCAAACGGTATCATGTTTGACAGTCCTTCTAACGACAATACAATCTCGATGTTGCAACTCTGCCAAATTGCACGGGTTTAAGCTAATTGAGAAGTGTTGTACTACAATGAAATAGTTGGTAAATGCGATGGAGCTGCACAAAACAAGCCTTCTTACTTATTAACAAGCTTCTGTGATTGATGGGATGGAGTAATTGTTCTCTACAATGTTATTTAGATGCAATTAATCCTATTGTATTCAAAGTCTTGGCGTCTATTTCTAGACTAGCTGTTTCCCACATTTCATATAGACAGCAATGAATTCAAGGGCTTTCTGATCATGAATTACATGATGAGATATGAATATACTAATTGAAATGCAAGCTCATGTTACCCTCTTCAGGATGATCAGATGCAGAAAATACATATCCAGTTTACCCTATGTTCTGCTGTCGCCCCCCTTCTGCAGTGCGGCTCTGCTAGGTCTCAGCGTGTATAATTTGATGAAAAAAGTGTTGCCAAAATAACATTTCAGTGCAGTGCTTTGTATTACCTTGACAAATATTCTTGGTGGGAGAAGAGCACTGGCTTCGCAGTCACATAATGAAATGCAAATTGCAGAATAGAATGAGATTTCATATATATGCACTTGTTTGATGTTACAAAAGAAACCCAGGACTAGAAAGCAGAAGATGAATAAAATAACATGGGTAGACTCAGATGAGCAGGGAATCCAATGCAATATTTAAAGGGAGTCTCTTACCAGGAATTCACTGTTAGGCCGCTTTCATTCAATTATTCCTTATCGCTCTGTAGGCTTCACTCCTGGTTTTGGCTCGTGATCACTGATCAAACACTGACATGTGAAAGCAGCCTTAAACTAGATTTGAAGGACTAGCTCAGCTGATTGTAATGATACATTTCACTTATATGTTGCTTCATTCTGGAGATGTACCTTTAATCCATATGCTAAAGAGCACTTAAGTGCACCATGGGCAGGAGCAAGTCACTCTGTGCACCCTTGCTCCTCCTGCATCCTCTGCCACCCCTCAGTCTTCTTGATTGACAGAGCCAGGTTCCCTCATAGTTATGCTGCCAGGCCCTGTCAACAACTAAGATAACTAGAGAATGAAGAAACGGTATCATTATCTTCAAATGAGCTAGCCCTACAAGACATTGTGCCTGTTCAACAGTGATTTTCCTGGTTACGTACTCCATTCATAGGGGTGTCCCAAAAAATACACTTATCCTCTATCCACAGGACAGGAGGTAAGCAGCGATGGACTGGGACCCTAAAGTGGTCCTGGAAACAAACCTAAAAGAGGCCCCATGTTGTAGGCAGGGCCAAATTGATGGAAGGTTGGGCAACACAAGTAGGTGGGGTGTGCAATACCATAGCACAATCGTCCCATCAGAGCCATATACCACAGTGCAGCACCATATATATTGCACTAAAAGATGTCTCTCTGTGGAGGCCATAAATAGATGTCATTTTCTGTCCTCTTCCTCTAGTTGTGTCTGATTAAAATATGGCGCAGGGAGCTTAGAAGGTGAGATGCCGGCCATAGAAGTTGAATTCCGGAGGACATGTGTGGTTGCTGGCCAGATACATGAGAACCTGATTCTCACAGCTTTATTTACCACTGAGTGCTCAGTATGTACCCAGCCAGTGGCAGAGATGAAGGCTTGGGTGGGCCCCTGGGCATTAGCCCACCGGGAATTCTCCCTGTAAGGTCTATGGCCAATCCGCCCCTGGAGGTAAGTGTATGAAATCAGTGGCCCTTTGTTCCCCCCTCTGAGTAGAGAGTTGTTCACACATGTCTTCTGTCACTCTGTTCAACTCTGTGGGACTTCTGGAGATGGACAAACTTGGTACTCTGCTATCTCTGGAGGTGTCAAGAAAATGAAGCAAGAGTAATATGTCGTTTCAATCCTACAGCGGAATGGGACTCCTGTTCTCGTGATAAGTGGAGCCCCAGAGGTTGGACCCCAGCCGATCAGACACTTATGCCCCTATCCGGTCCATAAGGGATACATGTGTTTTTTATGGGACAACCCCTTTAACCAATTGAATAAGGACACAGACAGCGCTTGACCAGATCATGGTATTTTAGGAGCAGACACATTTTTTTTTCTGATAACATTTAAAAACCATGATGACTTTGGTTTATGGAAGTCTGTACATTGCATGATGTTGGAAAAACAGACAAATTATTTTTAGACTTGTCTATTGGAAAAATTGCCTCCTGTCAGCCCCGTCAGAACGAACCATCTACATGATAAGACATGACTGATCTATTTGCCATCTTTATATTATCACTTCATGGGCACAAATATTAACTGATTTTTCAGTGAAATGTTAATGTAAATTAGATCTCGCAGAGCAGAAGCTAGTCGCAGTGTCTCCCAGAATTCCTCTTGATGCCCTGTCTACTGTTTTGATCTCTTTTAATTGCTTGAGGTATTAGCTGCTCAGAAGCTAGCTGGGTTGTCTTCTTCAGATGTGATTTATGGAGAGGGATAGTGGCACTGAATATCTAATCCCGGGATCCTGTCACACATTCTTCTGCAAATTGAATGCTGGCAGGCTTAAAATGCAGGACAGGCGTCTTTTGTAAATTAACTATCATAATGAATGAACGTTTAGCGTTTAAAGGGTTTATTTTCTGTGTATTGCACAATAAATACTAACTATGGTGATCTTGTACAGCATGTACCAAATATGCCAATGCAGCACTGTGTATACTGACTATGCTGATTCTGGACAATGTAAATTATTTTGTTTCATATTAACATGTGTAGGATGCATAAATCTATTAGATCCTAGAGCCGAGATGGTTTTTCACCAATGTCACCTGGTTCCCAAATCACAAGGGAAATGTCCACAGGAGCAGGTTTACCTGCTATGAACAACAAATTATGGTAAATCTGGTTTACTGGAGAGTTCACTGACTTGATATTTGGGGGTGTGAAAGTAGTAGATGGCTTCAAAAAGGGTTTAGATGACTTTTTTAAATTCAACATAAAATTGAGGCTTATGACAATGTATAGAAATCTTGTTCTACTCACCCTTTCCCTTGGCCCAACCCCTTTTTAAAAGGAAGATCAATGTCCATCCAGGAATGGATATAGCAGGATTACAGGTTGGACTTGATGGACTTGTGTCTTTTTCCAACCTTAAAGGGGTATTCTCATCTTAGACAATGAGGGCATATTGCTAGGATATGCCTCCATTGTCTTATAGGTGCGGGTCCCACCGCTGGGACCCGCACCTATATCCAGAACGGAGCAGGGAGCGCTGCTCCAGGCGCAGCTCCCCGCTGCACTCATCGAAATGAATGGGAGCGCGCTGACGGAAGTAGCTGAGCCCCATAGAAATGAATGGAGGGTGGCTGCGCATGCACAGTGCGCCCTCATTCAGTTCGGGGGCTCCATTCTGGATATAGGTGCGGGTCCCAGCAGTGGGAGCCGCACCTATAAGACAATGGGGGCATATCCTAGCGATATGCCCCCATTGTCTAAAATGAGAATAACCCTTTAACAACTATGTAACTATGTAATAATATGGGCTATAGCGGATGCAGTTGTGTTCAGACTCGTCTTCTTGGGGAGCCCATATAAAACATGAGAACGGAAGACCTGCAAGTTCTCAGTGCAGAGGCACAGTGATATACTGAGGATGAAAATAGGCATACAATACGTCCAAGTTCAGTCTGTGGAATATTGGTCCAGAGAAAGGCAGAAAACTGATGAGGCAATAACCAGTTTTCCTCATTTCTCGCTAGTGTCATTGGGGGACACAGGACCGTGGGATATAGCTGCTGCCCCTAGGAGGCGACACTAAGCTGAAAAAGTGATAGCTCCTCCTGCCGGCTATATCCCCTCCCGCCTGGAGAGAGCATATCAGTTTTTAGCTTAGTGTCGTAGGAGGCAGACCTCCCTGCTCTGCAGGGTTATTAGTTATTTTATTTATTTATCCTTTTATTTGGGGAACAGGATCGCTTTGCCTTCCTGTCCCCCGGGGATACCTGGCCAGGGTCGGACCCCCTCCCTGCCCAGTTCCCCCATGAAGAAAAGTGGACCAGGGCAGCATTGCTCTCCTGCTTCCCGCCAGCCCTGGGGTCACCTAGGATCTAAAGTCCCTCCATCTATTCCAGTCTCCTGCCACTTCGGTGCCAGCAACTGAGGAGGTGACCCTGCTGGTGTCATTTACGGAGGGTGAAGTGCTGGAAGGGGGGCAAGGTGAAGAGGGGTGAGTATAAGTTACCCCCGCAGCCCCACTACCACCAGACCCCCCTTTCCCCAGACCCTGTGGGAGCTTGGGACCCTCACCTTTTTCTCGGGCCCAGACGCCTTCCAGGTCCTGCGTTCCCCGTTATCCCCACGGGGGAAACTTTCTCTGCAGGCACGCTCGGCGCGTGTGCATGCCGCCAGCCGTGCTCCGCTCTCCAGAAGTGGTGTTCCGGACCGGAAGTACTTGCGGGCGGCCGCAGTTTCAAATTTAGGCCCCGGCTTTTGGGCCTACTAGGCCGCGGCCCTTTTCCCCACCCTGGGGGGGTGGAGTTTCGGCTTTTTCTTCCGGGGAGGAGCTCCTTACCATGCCTGCATCGTGAGACAGGCTTTCCTCCCACAGACGCCGCGCTGCTACGCTTTGGGGGACACAGGACCTGGTGTTACCTGGTGTTATCTGGTGTTACCTGGATGGTCTGGTAGGACAACCTTTATTCCTCCTCCAGCTTCTCCCACCTCCTTCCACCCCCCTCCAGCTCCCTGCCAGCCTCTTTAGTCAGTCATGTCTGAACCTACGGCTGACCCCCGTCCACTACTAGCGCCCATTCACTATGCGTGTGCTAAGTGTGACTTAAAGTTTGCACGCGGCCAGTCGGACTCCCTCTGCACCGCATGCCGTGCACCCAGACCAGCACTTCCGCCTGAGCAGCCGCAGTGCCCCCCTGTCTGCGTGGAACCCGAGTGGGCCCGTACCCTATCCCGGGCAGTGGCAGATTTATCCAAGGTGTCCCAAACCACCCTCACCCTCATGGGTCGTTTGGTTGACCACGCTCCGCCTGCACAGTCTACACCCTCCGCCACTAGCCAGCCCAGGGGTAGACCCTCTCGCAAGCGGCCCAGAACAGGTCGATCTTCCTCTTCTGAAGCCTCTGTTTCTCCGCCACCCCCTAGGTCTCGTTCAGAGGTTTCTTCCCCCACGGAGGAAGCTCTCTCTGAGGGGGAGCTCCCTGAATCAGGCTCCGATACGGACCCTGACCAATCTTCCAAGATGGCGTCCTTAGTGGACAGTTTAGTTACTGCTGTCTGTGACACATTTCACATTCAGGATGAATCTACTTTGTCTGGTCACCCAAAGGTGTCCTTTCTTCGTTCTAAGCACTCCCAAAAGGTGTTTCCTCTGCATGACGATTTTGCTGCAGTAGTTACCAAATCATGGGATCACCCAGATAGGCGCTTTACCGCTTCAAGACGCCTGGATCTGCTCTATCCTTTCCCAGCCAACCTGGTGGATAGGTGGTCCACGCCCCCCAAGGTAGACCCACCAGTTGCCCGTCTGACCAAGCATACGGCAATTCCTGTTGCGGATGGTTCTTCCCTCCATGACCCAGTGGACCGCCGTCTAGAGTCTTTCTCTAAGTCGGCCTTTGCAGCGTGCGGTACCGCGCTTCGCCCTATTTTTGCGTCTGCCTGGGTGGCGAAAGCCGTCTCTGAGTGGGCTTTACGGCTGCACCAGGACATCTCGACTGGTCTGTCTCCGGAGGATCTTCAGGCATTGGCCCTTCAGATCTCTCAGGCTGGTAAATACCTTTGTGAGGCTTCTCTGGATGCAGGAGCTTTGGTCGCCCGTGCCTCGGCCCTTAACGTAGCCTTGCGCCGCGAGGTTTGGTTAAAGGTGTGGTCAGCGGATGCTTCTTCCAAGCATTCCCTTACAGCTCTTCCATTTTCCGGTTCACGTCTCTTCGGAACCCGGCTGGACGAGATTATTTCGGAGGCCACGGGTGGCAAGAGCACCCACCTTCCGCAACAGAGGCCCGGACGTTCCATTCGTCCTAGATCCTCAAATTCCAAATTTCAGTCCTTTCGGCGTTTCTCAGGCACGCGTTCAGCAGCAAGGGCTCAGGCCGCCACTTCCTCACAACAACAGAGGAAGAAGCCTACCTTTAAGGCCCAACCCGCTTGGCGCCCTCGGGCACAGCCCACCCGCTCATTTAACAATAAACAATCCTCGGCATGAGGGGGCGCCCCCACCCCAGAGGGTCGTCTCCTCCTTTTTCAGGAGGCTTGGCGGGCCCACATCTCCGATGTTTGGGCGCTCGAGATTGTAACCTCAGGGTACAAGATCGAATTTGTCTCCCGTCCACCAGACCGATTTTTCCTGTCCCGACCACCCAGAGATCCTGGCCGGTCGACAGCTTTCTTTCAGGCACTTCACACCCTTGTTTTAAAGGGGGTAATTGCCCCGGTTCCCCCAGCCGAGCATTTCAGGGGTTTTTATTCAAACCTCTTTGTGGTGCCCAAAAAGAAGGGATCCGTGCGACCAGTCCTGGATCTCAGGTTGTTGAATCGCTTTGTCAGGACTCAACATTTCAGAATGGAGTCCTTACGCTCCGTAGTGGCCTCCCTGGAACAGGGCGAGTTTCTTTCCTCAGTGGACATTCAGGATGTGTACCTGCATATCCCCATCGCCCACGCCCATCAGCGTTTCCTCCGTTTTGCAGTGGAGGACTGTCACTATCAATTTGTGGCCCTTCCCTTCGGGTTGGCAACCGCGCCGCGAGTTTTCACGAAGGTGCTGGCCCCTCTTCTGGCACTCCTTCGTTCCAGGGGTATCGTTCTGTTCCCGTATCTGGACGACATTCTTGTGAAGGCACCCACCTTCAGTCAGAACGAAGAGAGCCTCGCCATCACCATAGGCACGCTGACTCAGTTCGGCTGGCTAGTAAATTTCAAGAAGTCATCCCTCCATCCCAGCAGACAGATCACCTTCCTGGGGATGGTCCTCGACTCAGCCACATCGTCAGTCCGGCTCCCTCTCGACAAGAGACGATCGCTCCAAAGATCAGTGCGGCTTCTCCACCGCAGCACACGTCCCACGATTCATCGTTGCATGCAGGTGCTGGGGACTCTAGTGGCCTCCTTCGAGGCAGTCCCGTTTGCGCAGTTCCACACTCGCCCAATTCAATGGGCGATCCTGTCGACCTGGGACAAGTCACCGGACTCCCTCAACAACTCCATCTCCCTTCCTCCCCAGGTGCGGTCGACCCTGGTGTGGTGGCTAGAGGCTCCAGCCCTGACTTCCGGCAAGTCCTTTCTGCCGATCTCATGGACAATTATCACCACCGATGCCAGTCTCCTCGGTTGGGGGGGGGTTTCCCTCCACGGATGGTCCAGGGGAAGTGGTCTCCATCGGAGTCCAAACTACCGATCAATATACTGGAGCTGCGGGCCATCTATCTGTCCCTGCTTCACTGGACCCCCCTATTGGTAGGATTGCCGATCCGGATTCAGTCGGACAATGCCACGGCGGTGGCTTACATCAATCACCAGGGAGGAACTCGCGGCCGGGCAGCGATGGACGAGGCGGCCAAGATTCTTCAGTGGGCAGAGGATCACGTGCCAGTCATTTCCGCAGTATAGGTTCCCGGGGTGGAGATTTGGGCGGCAGATTACCTCAGTCGGCAGACCGTGGATCCAGGGGAGTGGTCCCTACATCCGGAAGTCTTCAATGCCATTTGCCTTCGTTGGGGTCGGCCGGAGGTGGACTTGATGGCATCCAGGCTCAACCACAAGCTCCCAGTCTTCCTGTCTCGAACAAGAGATCCGCGGGCCTACGCAGCAGATGCACTGGTAGCCCCATGGGAGGGGTTTTCCCTCCTGTATGTCTTTCCCCCCATCCCTCTCCTACCCCGGATTCTTCGCAGAATCAGGAGGGAAGGCATACCAACCATTCTCGTCGCTCCAGATTGGCCCCGGCGCACGTGGTACACGGAGCTCATTCTCCTTCTCGGAGACGCTCCATGGCCTCTCCCACTCAGGGACGACCTCCTATCTCAAGGACCCGTCTTCCACCAGCGTTTAGGCTGGCTATGTTTGACGGCGTGGCTATTGAGACCTCCATTTTGAAACGTAGGGGATTCTCTGACACAGTCATTCGGACCATGATCAGGGCAAGGAAGCCTACATCGTCTACAGTTTACTACAGGGCTTGGAAGTCTTTTCTCCGGTTCTGTGGGGAGCGTGACCTACCTCCACTTTCCTTTTCTCTGTCTACGGTCCTTTCCTTCCTGCAGTCAGGTCTGGAGTTAGGGCTGGGTCTTAATTCTCTTAAGGGACAGGTGTCTGCGCTGTCAATTTTTTTCCAGAGACAGCTGTCACAAAAATCCCCGATCAGGACCTTCCTTCAGGGGGTAGCTCACATTGTGCCTCCCTATCGTCCCCCTCTTCCATCCTGGGACTTGAACCTGGTACTTGGTTCCCTCCAGGAACCTCCCTTCGAACCGCTCGACAGTGTCTCTCTCCGTCTCCTCTCGTGGAAGGTAGCCTTCCTGGTGGCTGTCACCTCCATCAGGCGAGTTTCGGAACTGGCGGCACTTTCCTGCAGAGAACCCTTTCTCATCTTGCACCTGGATAAAGCGGTTCTGCGTCCGGTGCCTTCCTTTCTACCTAAGGTAGTCTCGGTCTTCCATATGAATGAGGACATCGTCCTTCCATCTTTCTGCCCCTCGCCATCCCATCCTACAGAACGTGCTCTCCACAGCCTAGACGTGGTCAGGGCATTGAGGATCTACTTAGCCGTTTCAGAGTCTTTTCGGCGCACAGACTCCCTGTTCGTCCTGCCTGAGGGTCCCCGCAAGGGATTGGCGGCTTCCAAGGTGACGATTGCCAGGTGGATACGTCTAGCCATTGCCGAGGCGTATCGCTCCCGGGGCAGGACGCCCCCTGCTTGTATCACGGCCCACTCTACCAGGGCGGTGGGCGCTTCTTGGGCTCATTTCCACCAGGCCTCTGCGGTACAACTCTGTAAGGCAGCAACCTGGTCTTCCTTACACACGTTCACCAGGTTTTACCAGGTGAACACTTTTGCATCGGCTGATGCTGCTCTGGGACGCAAGGTTTTGCGAGCGGCAGTTCCCTAGGCCTTCGCATCTGCGTTCTATTTTTGGTTCTCCCCTCCCCGTGGACTGCTTTGGGACGTCCCACGGTCCTGTGTCCCCCAATGACACTAGCGAGAAAACGAGATTTTTGTGGACTCACCTGTAAAATCTCTTTCTCGCTGTGTTCATTGGGGGACACAGCGCCCACCCATTGTTTTTCATTTTACCGCAAGGAATCTTTTCCTTCCTTAAGCGGGTGGGGTCATTGGTCCTAGGTTCGGACCTAGTTGACGTTTCTTTCTGTTTTTATTTCTTGTTTTGCTCCTACTGCTTGGGCACAAACTGATATGCTCTCTCCAGGCGGGAGGGGATATAGCCGGCAGGAGGAGCTATCACTTTTTCAGCTTAGTGTCGCCTCCTAGGGGCAGCAGCTATATCCCACGGTCCTGTGTCCCCCAATGAACACAGCGAGAAAGAGATTTTACAGGTGAGTCCACAAAAATCTCGTTTTTCGGGGAAATAATGCTTCCCAACTCCTAATATGATAAGAATAACTAGGTCAATGAAAATCTCTAGTAACTATAATGTTTAACTACAGTATATCTGTCATGTTATTACACTCTAGAAATGCTTCTAGGCCCCTCTTGAAATCTTTTAATGAGGTCACCATCCATGCCTGCTAGAAAGTTCCATAGTCTCACTGCTCTTACAGTAAAGAACCCACTATCATAATTGTCATTGTGGCTCAATATAGAAACATTTGCTGCCTGATTTTAGTTTATGTAGGACCTATACTGCATCATGTCATCATGTATGGTGCCACCTGACGTCTGTGATGGTTGGGTAGTGGGCCGAGTACAGCTGGACACGTGTTTGTCAATCATTTCTCTTCAGGTCTTTTTTAAGTATCATTTGCAAACATAATATGCTCTGTGCCACTGAACTGAAGGGAGCAAATAATTTGTATTTTTCATCTATATAATGCTATTTATGAACAATCTATGTGATGTGTTAAAAGCGTTTTCCAAGACTTTTAACTGATGACCTCTCCTCTGGATATGTCATTAGTATCTAATCAGTGTTGGTCCGACATCCAGGACCCCCGCCAATCAGATGTTTGAGAAGGCCCCAGCGCTCTTGTGAGCACCGCAGCCTTCTTGCACCTTACCAAGCACAGCGCCATACAATGTATAGCAGCAGTGCTTGGTATCGCAGCTCAGCCCCATTTGCTTGAATAGGACTGAGCTGCACCTAGGCCACGTGGCCGATGAACGTGACATCACTGGCCACGGCTAAGTTGCAAGAAAGCCGCGTCGCTGACATGCGTGCTGGTGCCTTCTCAACCAGCTGATCGGTGGTGGTCCCAAATGTCGGACCCCCATCGATCAAATACTGATGACCTATCCAGTTAAAGTGGTCATTCTGAAAACTATCCAGTGCTGTTCATTGTAAGAATATGAACTTTGTGTTTTAGGAATTATACATTGAGGTTCATGCCTATACCTATAAATGATGCTTCCCAAGCACTGAAGACTAACCCAGAAAAAACAGAGGAAGCCTTACAAAAGGTAAGTTGATTTCGATCTGATGTATTGTGCATCAAAATAAAATGCATGGCTTCCACTCCGTTCACAGCCTATGGGGATAAACGAAACTTCACTGGAAATCAGTACTATATTAATTCTGGTTAAATAGCATATCCAAGATCACTCCTGAGAGCTAAATGTAAATCTATTCTTACATATATTGCAGTCACATGAAATGTGCTAAGATGCTCAGTTTTAGGGTCTAGTGGTTTAAGCCATAACAGGAATGCTAAAATTCAGCCACAGTATAGCCATCTGAAGTTGGCTTAGGGTACATTCACATGAGGATTTTGCAGAGGCTAAATTCACTGCACATCCGAAGCCGCTGTGGTTTCTACCTTGTTTTGTTTTAGCTTGGATTCTGTGCGCTAACCCAATTGCGGTTGAGCACCATGGAATGGAGCTAAATCGTGAAGGACACCCACCGTCCCTTCCGTGGTGTCTGTTCATACACTGTGAACAGAAGGGACATATCCCTTCTTGTCATGGCTTTAAACTGTGGTCATGCAAATCGCAGCATGGATTCCCATTGAAAAAAATGAGAGGCACACGGACACGACAGCAGTTTTGGTGTGAAATGTATGCCAAAATTTCAGCAGCAAAAGGCACTGTGTGAACAGGCCCTTAAAGGGTTTTCCAATACTTAACTATTGACGACCTATCCTTGGGGTCCAACTGCTGTTTTCAGTGAATGGGTAGCAGCACTGCAGTAACCAGGCTTGGCCATTACACAGTGTATAGGGCTATTGCGTTCTGGTGCCTGGTTCTGACATCACAGCTGATTCATGTGGTTGCTGGGAATTGAACCCTTGCCAATCTCATATTGACGACCTATCCTACGCTATGGAAAGGTCATTAATAGTTAAAGGGGTTTTCCGGGAGTTAACTACTGATGACCTATCCTCTCACTTCAGTGTAATTTATCATGTAGAGAAAGTTAATACAAGGCACTTACTAATGTATTGTTATTATCCATATTACTTCCTTTTGCTGGCTGGATTCATTTTTCCATCATATTATACACTGCTCGTTTCCATGGTTATAACCACTATGCAATCCAGCAGTGGTGGCCGTGCTTGCACACTATAGGAGAAAGCGCCGGCCTGTGGTCCTGGTCACCACAGAGAACGCAAATAGACTTGTCACTCTAATAACTGTTTATTCTGTTGTCATAATCCTAGACTCTTCCATGTGACATCACAGTGCCAGGATGATGTATTCACTGTCTCCAAGAAAAAAATCATCATGTGCACCCCTCTGCAGATAATATAAGAAATGCACAAGAAATTACTGAAACACCAATTCCTGCCTCTTACTGAACCAGTACAGCAGTGAATAATTTTTCTCCATCAGGAGTAATAGTTTTATTAGCTTCTCAGTTGGTTCTTACATCAGAAGCAGGGTTTAATTTCTAAAGGGGTTTTAAAAAATATAATCTGTCAGATTGACCCATTGGAAGACTGGGCCGGCCCTTGGGGCGCTGACTGGACTATAATGTCATCATTTCTAATGCTATGACATCTTATTTTTGGCACACTCTCTTCATTAAGTCTGTTAATGAAGAAATCAATTGATAGTCATTTAGAAGCTGTTTAGGTCCTCTTCTACTATAGCAACCGTTTTCCCTTTTTTCTTAGACAATCGGGAACTTTGTAATGAAATGCCATTTTGATGAGCTGAATGATCTACTCACAGGGATACAGTTTGTGTTTGCTGTGTTAATAACAGGTTCTTTTGATGTTATTTGATTTTTTTTTTACTCTCCCTAAGATTGAAAATTATTTGCTGAGGAATCATGAGACCAGAAAGTACCTTCAAGAGCAGGCCTACAGACTGCAGCAGAGCATTGTTACCAGCACTACACAGCATGTAAGTTTGCCGTGTTTAATGTGGAAATAGGCCTAGTATTTGCCTGTAGGAAGTCTGTATGCAATATGTACTTATATTTTTCTGTCTCTTTCACATTCAAATTTGATAATCATTCTTGCTGTGTGATGAGTGAGAAGCAGAATGTGCAATTGTGTATCCATTGTCAACGGTCATTAGCCTAGGGTTACACTGAAGGTAAGTCCAAAAGATCTGTTCGCACTGTGGCCAGCCGCCCACTACAAACTTCTTCTACCAATTTTTCATGCAGCCATTGGCTGAAGTGGGTGGTAATGGCGTGCAGATGGCATCAGTGCAGCCACTTCTTCAGCCCTTGAAAGTGCCTTTTTGTTCAAGTTGAACTTTGTCCACAGATGACTTTCCTATGTCTCCTACAAGGATCGATCTCAATCATAAAGAAGGGCCTCCTACGCCACCTTGTCTGCCTCCCAGACATTGGAAGACAACTGTAGTTTACACAGTTACAGAATGCTTGGTGGAACTAGATCTCATGGAGACACTGAGAGCTTAGGATAGGACCTGTCAAGTGGAGCACATGAGGCTTCCCTGGACAGCCTACAAGCAGGGTCCCGTCTACTTGGCTTTAGGGAGCAGTATGCGGCTATATTAGACATCTGTGACTTGAGGTGTGTGACTGGGGAAAGGAGAGGCCCGATATTCCTGAAGTTGTCTTCTCAACCCTTTAACAGGGTTGCCCAGGTTCTAGATGTTGATAACTTGTGTTTAGGGTAGATCATGAATGTCAGATTGGTGGGAGTCTGAGCTGGAAGCATAACTGCGTTAGTTGCGTAGTGGCCCTTCCGGTGTACTGCAGATCTGTTCCCATTCAAGTGAATGAGATTGAAGTAATTTTGTTATACATACAAATGTTCCAGATTTGTATTTTCATCACTGACTTTTTTGCTCTACAGATGATTGACCGGATTTGTGTCAAAGTTCAAGACCACCTAAACTCGCTAAGAAACTGTGAGATTGATTTTGTTGTAGAAGATGTCAAGTCCGCAGAGAGACTCATGCGTGATGCTAAGAATTCAAAAAGAGTACGTAATTTCGGTGTTGAATGGTTGAAATAGTTTTACCTGGAGAATGTAACAGTGATTCTTATATAATTATCTTTCTTGTGTGTTGCAGCTTTTGCCAAATTTGTATCACCTTGGGGGAGCAGCATGGGCCGGTGCTAATAGTTTACCAACCCCAATTCAAGAGACTTTGGAGTCAATGGCAGGCGAAGTCACCAGAGTTGTAGATGATCAGCTAAAGGTATTGATGTTTGTTAACTGGTAATACTATGGGTGGATGGAGCTATGACACTGCTATTAAGTTTACTTAATGTTTCTTTTACAACAGAAGATATTTAGCTCTATTTATATTTAGGCACTTACAATTCCATTATTGTCAGCAGCACTTCTCTGTTTGCACAGGGCGATGTGCGGCCTACAACTGATCCTCAGCTGCCACATAAATAAACCTGCATTCAACCAAGAAACAAGTCAGGAGATTGGTGGCATGGGCAAATTTGTTACGAATTTCCCAAAAATGTCGCTTTCCGCCGAATGAAAAATTTTTGAGATTCATCCTGCAGGAATTGATCAAAATGACGTCCGCTATTATTGTATATATGGGTGAGAAGATTAAGGAGGAGGATCACATGACCCTGTCGCGTTGCAAAATGACTTGCAGTCAGCCAGTCATGATGAACTATAGCTGTGATGTCATTGACATGTCATAGGCACAGTAGAAGATCCCAGCCAGGGCCATCTAATTTTCCTGGGCTTATAAAATACAGCTAGTTTAGGGTTAGAATGGTAATTTCAATGTTAAGAGAAGACAGTAGCTAGTTAGATTTATAACTAGAGAGAGCATTTGGACCCGAACGTCATCCCATGTAAAAGGCCCTTATCTTAAAACTAGGGAAAGTTGTTGATTTTGAAATCAGAAAAACCCTGTATTTAGGGAATTTGGAAGTCGAAACGATTGGTGTCTGTAACTATATAGACATGTTCTCAGTGCTTGAATGTTCACAAGATCTTTCATCTCAATGATAGGTCTAAAGGAAGCACCACTCCTATAAAGCAGATTTATCTATATACTCTACACAGAAGTTCTGTGCTTGGAAATATATCCGATCATTGAATAGATAGATATCATGCAACACAAAGACAAATCAGTGAGGTTTTTCTGTGTATGTGTTGAGGTTTCATTGAATCCGTATCCCCCACTATATCTTACACCAAATGGATCTATGGAAGTGATAAGTGGCTGATGATATCACCGAGCGCACTGTATACACTAATTGTCTGCCCATAATGCATGAAGAGCAGCCAAGCTAGCATGAGATTATCTGTATGAAGCCTAATGACCTCATTAGTATGGATGCTATTGAGTAGTATCATCTGCATAAATAATTCCTGGGGAAGTGAAGGATCCTGCCTTTTCTATGGATCATACAGATGTCTGTGAATGGCACAGGCCCTTTCATCAACTGCTTATTCATGTTCAAGATCCTTTCATTACTTATTTATGCATAGTTCACGCACACACTTCCCATTCATGTTTAATGCTCTTATTGCATTATGTTAGAGGTTATATGTTTTACTCGTAAAAATATGCACATTTGTAACCAAAATGGTAACCATAATGTAAAAAGAGTATTCATTCAACATGAATCGCCGCTGTTTCAAAAGTCACTCAGTCAGTCCTGTATCAGGAAGTATTTCCTAGTTATGTTCTTGGACTTTGTATTTTTTAGGTGCTAAATAGTTAAAATAGAAGACTGGTGATTGTGGTATTTATTGGTCCTGGCGGCTGGGTATAAACCAGTATAATGTTATTTTTATATTGAGAGACCTGCCACCTCCCCTGACATGTCTGTTTTCGTAACTACTTGCATTGCCCATGTAATAACAATTCTGGAGCATGTACCGGTATTTGTATGACTCTATGATGTGCCATTCTTTATTATTCCTACTAGAAGTTTTTTTAATGAATTGCCAGCAGTCTGCAGTAAAGATCCAGCTGTGTGTTACCAATTGGGATGTGCCTTGTACCATCCTGTCAGAAACCTTTAGTGCACTAAATAGCTGCATCCAAATGCCTTGGTAGCTCTGCTGTATTTCCAGTTGCCTTAAAGGGTTTCTGTCACCAGATCTGGGCATATTAAACAGGATGACATTTGCAATGTGCAAATGTCACCTGATGCCCAATCTGGTATTAATTTTTCTAGTGGTGCCCCCGTTTTTGATAAAAATGATGTTTTATTTTATGCTAATTAGGCTTACTAGGTGCAAGGGGCGGTTACCTTGCACCTAGTAAGCTCCGTTTGCCCACCTGCGGTCACGCCTACCTTGTCTTGATTGACAGGGCCAGGCAGCTTGTTCGATCCTCTGCCGGCCCTGTGCGTGATTCAAATCCCGCGCCTGCGCAGTGTGGAATAAAATCGGCGCAGGCGCAGTGAGCGGCGCTGGCCACCGGGCTCCCGGCTACCTCACTGCGCCTGCGCCGATGACTTCAGCGTGTACTCTGACGTCATCTTCGCAGGCGCAGTGAGGTAGCCGGGAGCCCGGCGGCCAGCGCCGCTCACTGCGCCTGCGCCGATTTTATTCCACACGGCGCAGGCGCGGGATTTGAATGGAGCTTACTAGGTGCAAGGTAACCGCCCCTTGCACCTAGTAAGCCTAATTAGCATAAAATAAAACATCATTTTTATCAAAAACGGGGGCACCACTAGAAAAATTAATACCAGATTGGGCATCAGGTGACATTTGCACATTGCAAATGTCATCCTGTTTAATATGCCCAGATCTGGTGACAGAAACCCTTTAAAGTGGTTGTCTGAAATTTTGATATTGATGGCCTAACGTCAGGATAGTTAATCAATATCAGATCGGTGGGACCCGACTTCTGGTATCTCCGCTGATGTTAGAAGAAACTGCGGTGCTCATAGGAGGCCTGTGATGTCACCTTCATTGCTGACATGGCCTAGGCGCAGCTCAGTCCCATTCAAGTCAATGTGGCTGTGTAACAATACTAAGCACAGCATCTATTCTAATGTATGGTTCTTGGCTTGGTAAGCTGCGAGGAGACGCGGTGCTCAGAGGAGTACCACTGCACCTCAGCTGATCGGGAGTCAGATGACCTGTTCTGAGGATAGATCTTCAATATTAAACATCTGCAAAAACCCCTTTAAATGAAGAACTCATTCCAAAGCCTACTCCTCACTGAAGATCCACCATAGCTCACTTGAAGACATTGGAACATGATTTTCGCAGTGGGAAGTGGTTTGGTTCTCTCTTTCCTGGTGTGGACAATGGCTTCTATTATGATGAATGTGCTTCTAAGGTTATAGCATTTCATTCAAGCCAAATGTCTTACCATTCTTAAAATTCTTACATAAGTGAAAAATGTGGTCCAAATTTGTTTGGGCAGACAGGCAGCCATGGCTGTCTTATACTTGACTGACTGCCTCATACATGACTGTCTCATATGTTACATGTTAAAAGTAAACTTTCTGGAGAAAGGAGTTTAACCCCTTGCCGCATAATCATGTACGTGAGTGAATGCGGCTAATTTCCGCATCCTCACGTGCATGTACGTGATTTGATCGGGCGGGTGCAGGAGCTGCAGGAGCTGCACTCGCCCGATCAGCAGCACGGGCCGGCTGTTGCCGATAGCCGGGCCCCTGCTGCATCCGCCGGCATCGTTGTGCGCGGTGATGCCGGCGGATTAACCCTTCACACACTGTGGTCAGCGCTGACCGCGGCATGTGTGGGGTCTGAGAGAGGGAGGGAGCTCCCTCTGACTCAATCGGCCCCCCACTGTGCGCTGGCAGTGGGCCGATGGTTGCCATGGCAGTGCCAATGCCTTATACAGGCATCGGAGTCTGCCATGTACGGAAGCCTAGAGGATCCAGCCTGCAGGCTGGGTCTCCTATGCAACCTGTCAGCGTCTTACTGGGATCAAACCCTGAAAACGTGAAGTCCCATAATGGGACAAATGTAAAAAGTAAAAAAAAGGTGTTTTTTTTAACAATAAAAAAAATAAAGTTTTAAGTAAAAAAAAGAAAAACGCCCCCTCACCATAAAATAATGTTTTTTTAAAAAAAAAAAAAATACACACATATTAGGTATCGCCGCGTCCGTAACAAAGTGCTCTATAAAAATATCACATAATCTACCACCTCAGGTGAACACCGTAAAAAAAATTTTAAAACTGAGCAAAAATGCAATTTTTTTGGTCACCTTACATCACAAAAATAGTAATTCCAAGTGATCAAAAAAAATGAGACCCTACCTAAGACAATCGCCTAAAAGATTTTAAAAAATATGGCTTTCAGAAAATGGAGAAACTAAAACATGATTTTTTTTTTTCTTCAAAAATGCTTTTATTGTGTAAAACTGAAATAAATGTAAAAAAATAATACATGTTAGGTATCACCGCATCCGTAATAACCTGCTCTATAAAAATATCATATGATATATGCCCTCGGGTGAACGTCGTAAAAAAAAAAAGAAAAAATACCAAAAATGCCATTTTTTTTGTCACCATACATCACAAAAAGTGTAATTCCAAGCGATCAAAACAACATATGTACCCCAAAATAGTACCAATCAAACCGTAATCTCTTCCCGCAAGAAATGAGACCCTACCTAAGACAATCGCCCAAAAGATAAAAAAATATGGCTTTCAAAAAATGGAGACACTAAAACATGATTTCTTTATCTTCAAAAAAGCTTTTATTGTGTGAAACTGAAATAAATGTAAAAAAGTAGACATATTAGGTATCTCCACGTCCGTAATGACTTGCTCTATGAAAATATTATATGACGTAGCCCCTAAGGTGAACACCATAAAAAAATAAAAACTGCAAAAAATGCCATTTTTTGTCACCTTTCATCACAAAGCGATCAAGCGATCAAAAAGTCATATGCAACCCAAAATAGTACAAATCTAACCGTCATCACTTCCTGCAAAAAATGAGCCCCTAAATAAGATAATCGCCCAAAAAATAAAAAAAATATAGCTTTCGGAAAATGGAGGTGCTAAAACATGATTTTTTTTCAAAAATGCTTTTATTGTGTAAAACTAAAATACATTAAAAAAAAGTATATTATATTAGGTATCGCCGTGTCTGTAAAAACCTGCTCTATAAAAATATCACATGATCTAACCCCTAAGGTGAATTTCATAAAAAAAATAAAAACTCTGTCAAAACGACCATTTTTTTTTGGTAACTTTGCCACATAAAGTATAATATTGAGTGATCAAAAAAATGTACCCAAAAATGCTACCTATAAAAATGTCAACTCTTTCCGTAAAAAGTGAGCCCCTACACAAGACAATCAGCAGAAAAATAAAAGAAATGTAGCTTTCAGAAACTTAAGACACAAAAACATAATTTTTGTTTTGAAAATACACACATTTGGTATTGTCGCGTCTGTATCAACCTGCTCTATAAATGCAACACATGATCTATCCTGTCAGGAGAACTGTGCCACAACAGCCATTTTTTTGTTACCTTGCCTCACAAAAAGCGTAATACTGAGTAACCAAAAATCATATGTACCACAAAATAGTACCAATACAACTGTCACCTCATCTTGTAGTTTACAAAATGGGGTCACTTTTTGGGAGTTTCTACTGTAGGGATGCATCAGGGGGTCTTCAAATGTGACATGGCAACTTAAAATTATCCCAGCGACATTTGCCCTCCAAAATCCATATGGCGTTTCTTTCCCTCTGCGCCCTGCCATGTTCCCCTACTGCTGTTTACCACCACATGTGGGGTGTTTCTGTAAACTGCAGAATCAGGGTAATAAATATTGAGTTTGCTTTAGCTGTTAACCCTTGCTGTGTTACAGGGACAATAGATTAAAAGGGAAAATCTACAAAAAAAGTGAATTTTTGAAATTTCACCTCCATTTTCCTTTCATTCGTGTGGAACACCTAAAGGGTTAACAAAGTTTGTAAAATCAGTTTTGATTAACTTGATGAGTGTAGTTTCTAAAATTGGGTCATTTATGGGTGGTTTCTATTATGTAAGCGCCACAAAGTGACTTCAGAAGTGAACTGGTCCTTGAAAAGTAAGTTTTGGAAATTTTCTTAAACATTTTAAGAATTGCTTCTAAAATTCTAAGTCTTCTAACTTCCTGAAAAATAAAATGATGTTTACAAAATGATGCCAACACGAAGTAGACATCTGGGAAATGTACAGTAACAACTATTTTATGAGGTATCACAAACTGCTTTAACCCCTTCCCGACCAGCGCCGTACATGTACGGCGCTGCGGGAAGTGACTTCCCGACCAGCGCCGTAGTGCTACGGCGCGCTGATCGGGCGGGTGCAGGAGCTGCGCCCGCCCGATTAGCGGCGGGGGTCCGGCTGTGCCCAGTAGCCGGACCCCTGATGTATGCACCAGCATCGGTGAAAACACCGATGCCGGTGCATTAACCCTTCATGTGCCGCGGTCAGCGCTGACCGCGGCACATGCGGTGGGAAGGGGTTGCCATCGGGTCCCCGCGCTGCTGTGACGGGGACCCGATGGCTGAGATAGCAGCCGAATGCCTTCCTTAGGCATCCGGCTGCTATCTACGGAAGCCTGTGAGATCCAGCCCCCTGGATCTCACAGGCAGTGTGCTGGAAGTGTATTACATTGAGTAATACACTTCCAGCCAATGCATTACAATACAGAAGTATTGTAATGCATTGTAAGGGGATCAGACCCCCAAAAGTGAAAAAAAAGTGTAAAATAAGAAAGTTAAAAAAAGTGAAAAAAAATAAAGTTTTACAAAAAAAAAAGTTTCAAGTTTCCCCCCCCCAAAAAAACGTCATTTTTACAAAATAATATAAAAAAAATTGTAAAAAATAGTGAAAAAATATAGACATATTAGGTATCGCCGCGTCCGTATCGACCGGCTCTATAAAAATAGCACATGATCCACCCCGTCAGGTGCACGCAGTAAAAAAAAAAAAAAAAAACTGTGCCAAAACAGACATTTTTGGGTCACCTTGCCTTACAAAAAGTGTAATAGCAGGTGATCAAAAAAGCGTATGTACCCCAAAATGGTACCAATCAAACCGTCATCTTGTCCCGCAAAAAATGAGACCCTACCTAAGACAATCGCCTGAAAAATAAAAAAAATATGGCTCTCAGAAAATGGCAACACAAAAAGTATTTTATTTTGTTAAAAAAATAAATCTAATGTGTAAAACTATCCAAAAATAAAAAAGTTAGACATATTGGGTATCGCCACGTCCGTAACAACCTGCTCTATAAAAATATTGCATGAGATGGCCCCCAGGCGAATGCTGTAAAAATTTTTTTAAAAAAACTAAGCCAAAACAGACATTTTTTTCCTTTTTGTCTCACAAAAAGTGTAATAGCAGGCGATCAAAAAGGCGTATTTACCCCAAAATGGTACCAATCAAACCGTCATCTTGTCCTGCAAAAACGATACCCTACCTGAGACAATCGCCTGAAAACTGAAAAAAATATGGCTCTTTGAAAAGGGCAACACAAAATAAAGATTTTATTCTGTTCAAAAAATAAATCTAATGTGTAAAACTATCCAAAAATAAAAAAGTTAGACATATTGGGTATTGCCGCGTCCGTAACAACCTGCTCTATAAAAATATTGCATGAGATGGCCCTCCAGGCGAATGCTGTAAAAAATTTTTTTTAAAAACTAAGCCAAAACAGACATTTTTTTCCTTTTTGTCTCTCAAAAAGTATAATAGCAGGCGATCAAAAAGGCGTATTTACCCCAAAATGGTACCAATCAAACCGTTATCTTGTCCTGCAAAAACGATACCCTACCTGAGACAATCGCCTGAAAACTGAAAAAAATATGGCTCTTTGAAAGTGGCAACACAAAATAAAGATTTTATTCTGTTCAAAAAATAAATCTAATGTGTAAAACTTTCCAAAAATAAAAAAGTTAGACATATTGGGTATCGTCGCGTCCGTAACAACCTGCTCTATAAAAATATTTCATGAGATAGCCCCCCAGGTGAATGTTGTAAAAAATTTTTTTAAAAAAACCATGCCAAAACTGCTATTTTTTTCACCTTGACTCACAAAAACTGTAATACAAAGCGATCCAAAAGTCTTATGTACCCCAAAATGGTACCAATCAAACTCGTCATCTCGTCCCGCAAAAAATGAGCCCCCACATAAGACAATAACTCAAAAAGTTAAAAATCAACGGCACCCGCAAACCAATCCATCAAAATCTGTTCTGCAAAATCCATATGGCGCTCCTTCTGTTTTGAGTCCTGCCATGTGCCCCCACAGCAGTTTGCCACCACATATGGGGTGTTGCCGTATTCAGGAGAAAATGGGTAACAAATTATGGGGTGCTTTTCTCCTGTTACCCCTTGTGAAAATGAAAAATTTGGGGCTAAAGCAACATTTTATTGGAAGAAATGAAACTTTTCATTTTCACAGCCTGGTGTTTCCAAATTCCGTAAAACGCTTAGGGGGTCAAAGTGGCCAGAACCCCCCTTAATATATTCTTTGAAGGGTGTAGTTTCCAAAATGGGGTCACTTTTTCAGGGTTTCCACTGAAGGGGTACGTCAGGGTCTCTCAATTACAAAATGGTGCCTAAAAACTATTCTAGCAAAATCTGCCTCCAAAATCCGTATGGCGCTGCTTTCCTTCTGACCACTGCCACAAACCCATAGAGACGTTTACCACTACATATGGGGTATTTCTGTAAACTGCAGAATCAGAGTAATGAGTATTGAGGTTTAGTTTGCTGTTAACCCTTGCTGTATTGCAAGAAAAAAATATTAACATGAATAATCTACCAAAAAAGTGAAATTTTGAAATTTCACCTCCATTTTCCTTTAATTCTTGTGGAACACCTGAAGGGTTAACAAAGTTTGTAACAGCAGTTTTTTATAACTTGAGGGGTGTAGTTTCTAAAATGGGGTCATTTATGGGGGGTTTCATTATGTAAGCCCCTCAAAATCACTTTATATCTGAATTGGTGTTTAAAAAAATGGTTTTGGAAAATTTGGTGAAAATTTGAAAAATGGCTTCTAAACTTCTAAGCCCTCTAACGTCCTAAAAAAGTAAAATTACATTTACAAAATGATGCCAACATAAAGTAGACATAAGGGGAATGTAAAATAATAACTATTTTTGGAAGTATTACTGTGTATTTTGAAAGTAGAGAAATTGAAATTTGGAAATTTGGAAATTTTTCCAAATTTTTGGTAAATTTGGGATTTTTTCATAAATAAGGGTGAAATATATTGACTCAAATTTATGACTGTCATGAAGTACGATGTGTCACAAGAAAACAATCTCAGAATGGCCTAGATAAGTAAAAGCGTTCCAAAGTTATTACCACATAAAGTGACACATGTCAGATTTGCAAAAAATGGCCCGGTCAGGAAGGTGAAAACAGGCCCGGGGTTGAAGGGGTTAAAAGCAGAGACATTCAAATTTCCAAAATTATGAATTTTTCCAAATTTTCTGTAAATTTTGGAATTTTTTTATAAATAAAGGTGAAAGATATTGACTGATATTTACCACTAACATGAAGTACAATATGTCACGAGAAAAGAATCTTAGAATCGCTTAGATAAGTAAAAGCGTTCCAGAGTTATTACCACATAAAGTGAAACATGTCAGATTTGAAAAATGTAGCTTGGTCCTTAAGGTGAAAACTGGCTTGGTCTTGAAGGGGTTAAAGACTTTATCTAATGTAATAAAGCTGTGATAAGTACCTGCATCCTATAGGTTCTGTTCACATTCCTTTAGAGCCTTCTGTTACAGGTGTATGTCGCTTCACTGGTGTCTTGCAGACAGGATCTTTCATGGCGGAGTCTGCAACCTCATACATTAGTATGTCAATTAGTCCAGCTGAAAACGGAGGGATGACCCAATTTGCCCTTATTTGTATCGGCTCTGTAAAGGGAATCTGTCAGCTCCGAAACACCCCCAAAACTAGAGTAAGAGTAAGCAGTGAATAGTGTAAGGGGTGCTGAGTCCATTAATGTAATTTTTGTCTTGATACTCACTAGCTTTGCTCCCACAATGCAGCAGTAAAATACATTGAGAGGACTCCTGTGCTAACGCACATAATGGAGAAGACTCAAAAAGGAGTTCTCTCAGTTCATTTTACTACTGGTTAGTGGGAGCACAGGGTCACAATGCAAGTGAACATGGAGATAAAAAATTACATAGCTGGACTCAGCATCACTCCTACTATACTCCACTTACTCTAGGGGGGGGTCTTAGGAGCTGACAGATTCCCTTCAATATGTCAGCCAGGGTGAGATATGCCCCCCTCTGGCAACAGCAACATATGAGGAACGCTTCCACTGTCTTACGTATTAACCTGTCACATGGACCCCGAGAAGTCAATCTTCTGTTCATATTTTTTTACTCCCCCCCCCCCCCATACTGTCCCCCTGCTAAATGATGTATGATTAATGAGTTGGCAAGCAGTGATCTGTGTTTGTACACAGGGTGCAGATTGCAGAAATAGCTATGGGTGTAATGAACATGAAATTCCACTTTACATATGGATGCACAGTATAATTATAGAAATGTGATACATAGGTTATTTTATACTAGGGTAGAAATCAAGCATGGCATGCAGGGATATAGCAATATGAACCTGGGTTAATCAGCATTTATGTGTTAAATGCCAAAAAAAACCTGTCACGTGTGTGAGCAACATTAATTATTTCTGTGCTCAGTGGGCTAGCTATAGCAGAAACGCTTCTTTTACCTTATGAGAGACTTAGCATTTCAATTAAAGCACACAATGTTAATGCAAATTAGGCAGCACATTAAAATAATGTTAATTTAATTTGCCCAGGCCTCAAGAAAAACAAAATATGTTAATGCTATAGGGAAAAACCAAATCTCTGTCTAAATCTGTGCTTCATTTTATGAGAAATCATATTGTATTATTGCACGGCTAAATGAAAAAGTTAGCAAGGTAAAAATGTAATCTAACATTGTTCAGAATTTCAATTTTCTGCTTTAATTGTGGCAAAATTAACCTTATCTGCCTTTGACCAACACATTTGCATAGAGAAGATGAACTATATAATTCTGTACAGAACAGGGCAGAGAAAAGATAAACAAAATACCATATATTACAGTGAACATCTGCATCTGTGTAGCTCCCACTCCCATCTACCTGTATTTCATTTGTTCATTTTATATTATGACGCTATGTTTCTCACATATTATTTAAATCAGATTTATTATACACTTTTCTTTCATTTTTGGCATTTTATAGTTTTTTTTCCCCATATGACTATACATATATTTAAAAAGTGTAAATATTCCAGTTTTTATACTTGCCACTGGAGCGTGCATCATAGGCTGACACTCTCTATTTTCTTTCAGCTTTGCTGTGTATACTAGGACAGAATGAGCAGAGCACGATCAGAAAATAAAAACAGATTAGAAAAAAAGAATGTGTCACTATATGGTTTTAAAAAGCTTAGGCATGGTGTTGAATCTCCAGTTTTGTCAGGGCGCAGAATCTTGGAGCTGCTTCCAAGGCATCTCACCGAGCCAGCTAGAATCGTTGTCCGTACTGATGAGGAGCATATACTCTGAAACAGCTGTCTACAGTTGGATATCTGGCTTGGCTGTATTTCCTTGTCAAATGCCAAGGCTTGTTGGAAAGTCGAATCTTGACACATAGGGAGCCAATTCCAATAGGTGGCGTGGGAAAGATGGTTTTCTTTCTTGGGAGATACCTCTTTGCATGTTCGTTTTAAGAAGGAAAAACATATACAGTAGGTTCCACATTCCCTTCAAAGCTCTACAATGTTGTATAGTTTCCAACCACATCCTCTTTTTTTTTAATTTATGCTGCTTCTTTTATATTATGAGTTTAAGCCATAATCCATGTCAAAGGTAGGTTTAACATTTAAGAAAATCAAAATTTTAACCAATCCTGTTTAGTTTTGACCTCAGTTAAACCCACTTGTCACGCTCGGGTGTGGGGGGAAAAGCCACACCGAGCGTATGAGGGATGGGAACAGACAAAACCAGGGAACTGGTCACCTCCTGCAGGGGACCGTAAGACTAGGCCCTAACTGGCTACCAGTATGAACTAACCCGGGTGGTAGGAAAGCTCATACACAGGAACCTAATCTGAGTAAACCCTAGAACACCCTGCAGTCTAATGACACAAGAGAGTAACCCGTTCCTCCAAGCGTACGGAGGAACAGGAGACTCAAACAGGAATAACCAAAGGAAGGGAAAACACTTAACTTTAAGAAGAACTCAGCAACAGGATCTCAGCCGAGATCCACACCACTCTCAACCAGGTAAGTAGCAGATATAAACCGCAAGGGATACTGGGAGAGGAAGAGGTAAGTAGGAGACAGCTAATTGCCCAGCGGCAACAGCTGATGGAAAGGGGTGTGGTGAACAGCACCCAAACCACAGGGAATAGCCTGTCAATCCTGTCACTTAGAAAGCCGCGCAGAACGTCTGATTCCAGACGCAAGACCACTCGTGACACCACTATTCCCCCTAAGTAATTTGCTGAGGGACTGGAGATAGCACTAGAGATTTCATCAGGAACCCTGTGAGTATAACTTGAAGGGCAGTAAAATCTGGAGGGCTAGTTTGGCTGGAGCTGTCCATTAAGTCATGAGCAAACTTTGTGTTTCAAGTTCAGAGTACAAGGTTCAGGTTATCTAAGAATTCCATTATGGATTCCGCTACCACAGACCATCGCTCAACACTAGTCATGAAGTATGGAATATTTTTAGCAGAGGATGAAGCAAAAATTGTAGCAATCTACAGATCCTGAGCAGTTTTGAATTAATAGGCATACATGACTGTATTTGTGAACCGTTTCCATAATGAGCTTTTCCTTTTGTAAATGGGGTTTCAGCTGAGATTCAGTGGCTTTGAACATGACTCCTATGGATAATCTGATTAAAATGTCTTCACGTGATAGCCTTATAAGCCCAGAACAACCTACAGAAATGTATGGCTCATTTACACATGAAAGTAATCGCTTCACCTTCTTTCAAGTTTTAAGAATATCTATATTTTTGAACCATTTGGTTTTAGGTTATATTTATCTGATGCCAGTGTGATTATACTGTACAAAAATATAACAAATATGAAAAAAGGAGATTAAAAGCATAAATGTAGTAGATATTGGCTGTTTTTTGTAGTATAAAGAATATTAATGAGTTGGAAAGAATATAGCACTGAATTATTTATGAATCAGCTGTTTCTGGCATTCTATTACGATTCTGCTAAATTCTATAATGTTTCTTCTCAATTACAAGTGAGAAGCCAATAACAGCAAAAGACTTATGCATGTTACAACTGCCTGACTGTGCCCAAAAATGGGCCTATATGACTGCCATGTAAAATCGGCCAAAAACAGGGTAATAGTACCAGTAGTAATAGTTATGATGATTTACATAAAAGCAACAGGCCACCTTCCTTGTTATACAGAGGCAGAATCACAGTGCCTATTTGGAACTATTGTATTGTCTGGTAAATTGGGACTAGTTTCATTTATATGGAACCACAATATATATTATTAAAGAAAAAGATTTCCGAATAGTCTGGCCATCCATTAACATGAAGAGAAAATTGCTTCTTTGCCCACTTAAACTGCATGACTGAGAACCAAAATGATCCACCTCATGAATCAGCATTTAGCAATAAGCGATAAGATTCCAAGAGGGTACTTCCTTTACTGGCCTTGTAGACATGATTGACTCTGACAGAAATCCTGGAAGCACACTTAAAGGGAACCTGTCATCACCTTTATGCTACCCATACTAATGTCAGAATAAAGTAGAGACGGGTGAGTTGATTTCAGCGGTCTTTCATTTATAAGTTAAAAGTAAGTGGTTGCCGAGAACCAACATCACAAACATTGCAGACTGGGCCTGGAAAAGAGTCAAATCTTCATGAGAAGAGTCATGGTTATTCATGAATGCTTGGTCTCCCTGTCAACCTGCTGATGATTGACAATTTTCTACCTAGTTTTCTCCCTTTCTCTCTAGGAGAGAACTGCCAATGATCATCAGATGGGTGGGGGGAGCAGGAGATTATGAATATCCATGACTCTTCTCATGTAGATTTGACTCTTTTCAAGGCCTAGGCTGAAATGATCATGATGCTGGTTCTCGGCAACCACTTACTTTTAGCTCATGAGTGACACACCGCTGAAATAAGCATTTTTGTCACTATTTTATACTGCCCTCAGTGAGGGCAGCATAAAGTTGATGACTGGTTCGTTTTAAAAACATTTTTAACCACTTCAACAGTCTGTAGAACATCTCAGATGGGGATTGTGGATTTCATTTAAAATGAGCTGTTCCATAGCCAGCAGGTCAGCAGGTCTCCGCTGTTTCAAAAAGCAGAGACCCACGGCTAATGTCTGCAACCAGCAATAATGCCGATCGCGGGCATTTAGTCCTTTTAGATGCCATTGTCAAATGTGACCATGGCATCGAAGTGCTGAAAAACCCAGAAGCACACTCTTCCAGGTCCCCTGTGTAGCGATTGTTCTAATACGCTGAGGCTTTCTGAAGAGACCCAGCGTATTAGAGCTGCAGTTACTATGGAGGCCTGCAGGTGCAAATTGAACTTATACTATAGTTCTAAGCTAAAAGATAATATAACTAGTGAATATTGTAGCTTCCTAGAGGAGCTAAGTAAAAGTTAAAAAAAAAAATCTATAACATATTTAAGGGTTAACTGCCTGAAAAAATCGCTTAAGATCTACTTTATTGATTAAATATTAAAACACCAAACACCATTTCAGGCTAAAGGGGAGATACCACATGGTCAGGAAAAACAGCAATCATGCCTGACTAACTCTGTGGCACTACCCCCACTAACAACAGGTGTACCGTGTATGTGGCTAATATTATTTCTGTAAGCCACACTACAGATACTGTACAGGGATGTTGGTTGGTGTATAACTGAATAACCTATCCTGTCACGTTTAACAGGTATAGGTTCGGGCCATATGGAGACCCCAGGCGCAGTACTAGGGTATAGACCCCAATATTGGCCACCTATTCTCCCAGTATATCACCACTACCAGCACACAATATCCCCTGCTTCAGGCGGTACATTAGTAGCACGGTAATGAAAACCAATCGCGCTGCGGCTCAACGCGTTTCTATGTCACATGTGGCGTGACTGTCATCAGGAGCCTATTCAGTCGCAATCTAGCAAATGGTTTCCTGCCTACTATAGTGGCACGCTGCGCACCTAAGTGATGTGCGACAGCGTGTATAGTACCCGGCACTATGGCGGCCGTAACGCGCGCCAAACATTCCAGTGTTTAAAAGGATTAAGCTCCTCCCCCCTGGGCCGGACTCGGACGGCATGGCCAATCCCTGGCTGAACCAGGGAGACTCACCGTGTTCGTCCCTCATACATTGTTGCGGCACGGGGAGATACAAATTAGCTGTGTTATAGTGACTTATATCGGCGGCCATAAACAAAATCGAGTGAGTAATACATAGTGATTATGAACATAGTCTAAATATTTAGGAAGGAGCAATTATAATGACTAATAGAAAGAACAATGCATTAACCCCTAAGGGGTCAGCAGCAACTCATATAATAAATCAGATAAAACAGGTATATGACAAATGATCATTTAATCCAAAGGGTTTCAGGGTCTTCAGGGTAAAAATCCAGTGAGCCTCTTTGCGAAGTAGCAGATTATCAATGTCACCCCCACGTACTGATGCCATTACATGTTCTATGCCCTGGAAAGTCACACAATCTTTTTGTCCAGTATGTTTATCTTGAACATGTAATGCTATCGGGGTGTCAGCACAGTTATTAATGTCGCATAGATGAGATTAGCCTGAAATGGTGTTTGGTGTTTTAATATTTAATCAATAAAGTAGATCTTAAGCGATTTTTTTCAGGCAGTTAACCCTTGTATTGATCTATAATCGCGAACCTCCTATCGGCATCACAGTTAATCTATAACATATTTAAATCTCCCCTTTCCCTAGAATAAAAAAATAAATACATAAACAATTAAAAATAAACATTGTCAAATGGTATAATGAAAAAAAATCAAAATGGCTGATCGGCCATTTTTTATCACTTCACTTACCCCCCAAAAATGGAATAAAATGTGAGCATAAAGTCACACGCACTACATAATAGTATACATAAAAACTACAGAAGTTATGGCTCTGTGAAGACAGGAAAGAAAAATGAAAATGCAAAAACAAATAAACCTTCGGTATCAAAGGGTTAAAGCATGATTTATAAACTCCTTACTTAATTATTGGTGACTAAGATTGGCCACAGGCAGTATTGCATAGTGTCATGTGATTTCAGCAAAGTCTTCTCATTTTGCCTTTGAGTCTAAGTTAGGGCTGGGCGATTAATCAAATTAATTCGATTAATTCGCCAATTGAAAGCCTAACGATTTTATTTTTTTAGTAAAATCGTGAACTCGATTTTTCCTAAAATGGCGCCCGCCAGATAAAATAAAAAAAATCTCTCACCTGTCCTGCGCCACGGCTCCACTCCGGTGTCCGGCGCACCTCTTCTTCTCCGGGGCCGTGCTGCACTGTCCTGACCGCGTACGCTGCATGCAGACAGGTGACTGCTGCTGGGAGAAGAAGACTGAGGAGCGCCGGACCTGGAGCGTGATATTTTTATTTTATTCATATGGTGGCCTAGTGGGCTGTTCTGAGGGCTGAAGGGGACACTACTGTGGGCTAATCTGAGGTTTCAAGGGGGCACTACTGTGGGCTGTTCTGAGGTCTGAAGGGGCACTACTGTGGGCTAATGTGAGGTCTCAAGAGGGCACTACTGTGGGCTGATCTGAGGTCTGATGGGGGCACTGTGGGCTGATCTGAGGTCTGATGGGGGCACTGTGGGCTGATCTGAGGTCTGATGGGGGCACTGTGGGCTGATCTGAGGTCTGATGGGGGCACACTGGGCTGATCTGAGGTCTGATGAGGGCACAGTGGGCTGATCTGAGGTCTGATGGGGCACAATGGGCTGATCTGAGGTCTGATGAGGGCACAGTGGGCTGATCTGAGGTCTGATGAGGGCACAGTGGGCTGATCTGAGGTCTTATGGGGGCACTGTGGGCTGATCTGAAGTCTGATGGGGCACAATGGGCTGATGTGGGGTCTGATGGGGCACAATGGGCTGATGTGGGGTCTGATGGGGCACAATGGGCTGATGTGGGGTCTGATGGGGCACAATGGGCTGATGTGGGGTCTGATGGGGCACAATGGGCTGATGGGGCACAATGGGCTGATGGGGCACAATGGGCTGATCTGAGGTCTGATGAGGGCACAGTGGGCTGATCTGAGGTCTGATGGGGGCACTGTGGGCTGATCTGAGGTCTGATGGGGCACAATGGGCTGATCTGAGGTCTGATGGGGCACAATGGGCTGATCTGAGGTCTGATGAGGGCACAGTGGGCTGATCTGAAGTCTGATGGGGCACAATGGGCTGATGTGGGGTCTGATGGGGCACAATGGGCTGATGTGGGGTCTGATGGGGCACAATGGGCTGATGTGGGGTCTGATGGGGCACAATGGGCTGATGTGGGGTCTGATGGGGCACAATGGGCTGATGTGGGGTCTGATGGGGCACAATGGGCTGATGTGGGGTCTGATGGGGCACAATGGGCTGATGGGGCACAATGGGCTGATGGGGCACAATGGGCTGATCTGAGGTCTGATGGGCACAGTGGGTTGATTTGAGTTCTGATGAGGACACAGTGGGCTGATCTGAGGTCTGATGGGGTATAGTGGGCTGATGTGAGGTCTGGTGGGGGCACAGTGGGCTGATCTGAGGTCTGATGGGGGCACAGTAGGCTTTTTTAATTTATTTTTTTATATTTTTAATAACATAAGAAAATCGAGATTTAATTCGTGAATCGTCCAAAATTTTAAAAAAATCGAGATTTTTTTTTGGCCATATCGCCCAGCTCTAGTCTAAGTATATGCAGCAGTAATAAATGGTCTTAAAACCAGCTTCACGTCATTTTTTTTTCTGTTATGATAAATTCCACCGCACACCACTTTAAGGGAGAAATCTAAATGCTCTGCAAGAAGTAACTTCATCGCTCAATGATGTAATCCCTGAACTACATTGGGGAGTAGTACACTTGGGAGTTATCAGTGCCTGTCTATATATTATTGAACATGGACTTTCAATGCTCAAATGAATTATTAATGTGTTTGGTATATATTTCAGTCTTCTACCTCCTGTGTTTCTCCAGCTACAGTAAAAGTATAAGTCTCAGCATGCCATGATAGTCTTTAGTTTCACAACATCTGGGGAGTCACAGTTTGCAGACCATTTATATTGGAAATACATTCCTAATTATGGTATTTTACATTGCTGCCTGTGTACCGAATAACTGTGTAGAAGATAGATATACCCATACTATGGATCACGCACTGCTGTTTTGCACAGATCTGTTATACGGTGTCTAAATCTAGGGACTGCTGTTGTATCTCTGAGTTTGTTTGATTTCGTATGGAATTTATGAGAATTAAATTGTGTCAAGATCCATGGTAGATTATGCAGTATTGCAAAGCTATGTTTATCTAAACTCACCTCGGGTACAATATGTTAGCACACTGAGGCACTATACAGCAGCACAGTGTCTACAGCTTCTCAATATAGTCCTACCTAATATAACTTGTGCCTTAGGGCTCATGCACACAAACATATTTTCTTTCCGCGTCGGTTCCATTTTTTTGCAGATCGTATGCGGAACCATTCATTTCAATGGGTCCACAAAAAAACGGAAGTTACTCCGTATGCATTCCCTTTCTGTATGTCCGTATTTGCGCTCTGCAAAAAAAATAGAACATATCCTATTATTTTCTGCATTAATGACAAGTATAGGACTGTTCTATTAGGGGCTAGCTATTCCGTTCTGCAAAATACGGAATACACACGGACGTTATCCGTATTTTTTGCGGACAGCAAAATACATGCAGTTATGTGCATGAGCCCTTAGGTGCAGGGTTTAACTGGCTCACCAGAGGATCCTCAAATGAGCCCAGGCTCTGATACCATAATAGACACCAAACATCCAGGAGAAAATAAATAATTTGGCTGCCCTTGAAGCCAATCGCTTGATACTAGGATCAATTTATTGGATTCAAAACCTATTAAACTTTATTGATGAAATAAGAGTTGTCTGGCTCGAGAATAAATTCCTCTGGTGGGCACAAGGAATTTCAGTCAGACCCCCATTGACTATAATGGGATGCGGCAAAGATCCAGCCGCTTCTCAGCATATATCCTGGTATTCGGCTGGACAAAAAACGTTGCGTGCAGCAATTTTTGTCTGTCTGAATCCTGGCTGATATGCCAGGGAGCGGCTGGATCTCCACCATATCCTGTTATAGTTGGTGGGTACTGGCGGGCATGCGGCACTGTCCAGCTGTGCCAAATCTGGATGACTCCGGAAGGCTGTTTTCTGCCAGAACAGTTTGCTGGATTTCTTTGACACATTTGTAAAAGTATCCTTAGCTGAACATCACAGGGTTGTATTTCTATCTCAACCCTCTACCTGACATTGTGAATTTCTTGAATAAACAATGAATGAAAGTAGGGAGACTTTTGAGCCAGGGAGCCAAATGCTATAGGAGCTCTAATGACAACTGGTTATAGGGTTTCTCAGAGTGTTTAACAACGATGGTCTATCCTCCGAATAGGTCATCATTATCGCATCTGTGGTGGTCCAACTTCTGGCACCCCTGAAGATCAGCTGTGTGAAGAGACTGCTGCGGCCTCTCACTAGTGCCAGTGATGTCACTATCATCAGTCACATGGCCTAGGCGCAGCTCATTCCCATTCAGTTGAATGGGACTGAGCTGCAATACCAAGTGTCATGGTGCATTGTGATTCTTGGTCATGTTTTTTGTAATCCCCAGTTATGAGGTTTTCTTTTTATTTGTCTCTGTATCATGGCTGATAGTATGTGAGCTTTGTCTGTCCAAACCCCAGCTAAACATTCTTGGCCTCCACCTAACGACCTCTCGCTGAGACTAGATATTTGGTATCCCTGTAGAGCCTGATTGAGGAATGCAGCCTCCAATGCTAAGAGGCATCTTGAAACTGCTGAGATGGTGGGATTAAAAGACGGAAGTGAGAGACCCCAAAGAGGGGAGTTCCTGCCTAGAGTCTTGAGGGAAGATCAGGGGAGCCATCAGATCTATTAATTTTTCTTTAGATATTCCCTTATAGGCTCAGTGCGGTCCAGTTTCTGTACTTCTTCTCTGGGTGGCTCTCCATGGGGCTGTGCACTGTTGATCCCACTACTGCCACCCAGTTTATCACGGAGTTCATTTAACTTCTTGTACAGTCAACAGAGCCAGCCCCAACCACGTTTATTGCAGGTATAATAACAAATGCCCAGCCAAAACTGCACGGCGAGAATAGTCCTTGGGACCTGGTATAGTCCAATGGGACAGGAAATACAGTCCACAGAGCAGTATAATACAGTAGAGAGGGATATACCACAAAGGGGATATAGTTCACACAACTCCGCTTACTGGTCGCAGAGACAGCGGTCCTCCAGATCTTACGAAGTGAGTATACCAGACGTAGGATACTGTTACTCACTACCTCTTGGGCTGATCACTATAAACAACTAAAACTGAGGTGCCCTTGTTAGTTAAAACTTAACTTTTATTCCTTCTACTAAGATAAAAATACAAGGAGGTGAAGACATATATAAACTCCCAGAGTAGGTAACTCACCGAGGGGCAGGCTATTATTTCAGGAGGTAGGTCCAGTGATGAGTGCTCTCAACTGGTTAACCCTAAAACACTTGCCCTAGCTTGCTTTTCTAGGAAGAAGGGAAACCCACAATGGCTGATGTCGGAGCACCCGTCCTGAGAAGGATGACCCCCAGCCTCTAGAACCTTGGATCTGTCTATTCAGTACCTAACTCTAATGCTACCTATGCATCTGTCACTCCAACGCATTTCTCCTTATGTATAGGGTCATCAGGGAGAGATGAGTGCTGTGGCAGCAATTAGTTACATGGCAGTGGCAAAGGTATATCCAGAGTTACCAGATATATATAGGGCGTCCAATATCCACCTCTATGCCCCATTTGCAAATCCCATTGGATGGGAGGGACCCGTTCAGAGCTCGCTAGCTGCACGTGGAGGTCCACTTCCTGCCTCTCAAACCGGAAGTGACGCGAATCGGGGGGCGGAATCATTACTATGGGGACCAGACAGCGCGTCCCCGGCTGGTCCTGTACGCTGACGCTATCCAACTGTTATGATGCGCTGGATGAAGCTATCATCCAGGACAACAGGGACAGCATTCTCATAGGATATGTATACACAGAAGTGCCATTAACATTGTGTTGGTATGTGGGTCTGTGTTCATTAACAAGATTCATACTGTCTGTTGAATGCAATAACTTAAAGGGGTATTCCCATCTCACAAATGTAGTTTGTATAGTTAGATATAGCCATACCAATATTATTACTAATAGAATGTATTTATATAAAATGTACCGTTTAGAAGATTTTCCTATTTGTATATCCATTGTACCACGCACATCAGTCAGGCCGTTGCCCCTGGTTACGGCCACCACGATCATGTAGTAGTAGTCGCCGGCTTGCTCCTGTTCAAACCCGCTCTGAGGTAACTGCTGTATTGTGAATGTACATTGCATGAGCATGCGGAGACACATCCTAGGGTACTTTCACATCTGCGTTTTGGGCACTACCAATCCAAAACGCAATGGTCAGTATCCGTCCGAAAGGCAGAACTGATAAACGGATCCTGCTCCATAGAGATGAATTGATCTTGTAATAGGATCCGTTTCTCTGCATTTTTGAAACGCAGACAAAAATGCTACAACCCTAAGATGTGTCTGCGCATGCTCATGCAATGTGCGTTCACAATACAGCAGTTACCTCAGAGTTTGAACAGGAGCAAGGCGACCACCACTACTACATGGCTACAGTGGCCGTAACTAGGGGCAACGGCCTGACTGATGTGTGTGGCACAATGGATATACAAATAGGCAAATCTTCTAAACGGTACATTTTTTATAAATACTTTCTATTAGTAATAATATTGGTATGGCTGTATCTAATTATACAAACTACATTTGTGAGATGGGAATACCCCTTTAAGACTGTGCACACAGTAACGCCCCCATATTTAATCTATGCTACCTCTTGAGCTACATAAAAATAATAAATGGGCAGATTTCCTGTGTACATAGTGTCAGAGATCAAAACAAATAAATAGATAAAAGCCTATTTGTGTATGAGTAGTGTGTGGGCTTATATTGGCTATATTAGATATCTCTTTTCAGAGGTAAAGTTGGCAGGGCCCTCCTCAAGAAGCTGGTTAGATCATGCAAATCACACCAAGCTGTAATGGGGGTCATCCACATTACCAGGACTTAAGCGAGTTCTGGTAAAACCTAGTCCATAGGTGAAGTGTGTCCTAACTCCTATTGGATATGCCAGACACCCTTCACACAGATTCAATGTACAGCGCCCCTCATCAGGGGCTGGTTGAACCAAACAAATGATCCAGAGATGCAATAAGGGTCATTACACCTACCAGATCCTTTCCAAGTTTAATTAATCCCTCTGCCGTTCACCCCCTTTTGGGTTACAGGGAGACTCAAAGTAGGGTTTAGTTACCGGGTCACACTTCAGAGTGGGGGAGAATAGACTAACAGGATATGATCCTATGCACCGCACCCGAACGTCCCAAGGGGGCTCCAGATCTTCTCCTGATGAGATTCTTTCCTGAATGTTGGCCTCAGCTCCTCTTATACAGATCCCCTTAAGTGATGCATGTCTTTCCAGTGTCCTCTTAGGGTGCTAGCCTCAGCTCCCCAAATCTTTCCTCAAGACTCTAAACAGGGATTCCCCTCTCTGGGGTCTCTCTCTTCTGTCTTTTAACCCCCGACATAAAGAGAATAGGGCTGAGCGCGGTGCCAAGCACAGCCACTATACTGAGTACGGCGGTGTGCTTGGTAAGCTGAGAGAAGGTGCGGCGCTCACAGGAGCGCCGGTGCCTTCTCTAACAGTTGATAGCAGGGTCCCAGTTGTTGCAACCCCCACCGATCACATACTGATGACCTATCCAGAGGGTAGGTCATCAGTGTCAAAACCTTGGAAACCCCCTTTAAGTGAATTCTGAAATAATTTAAACACACCTCTTTTACTAATATGAAAAGAAGAAATGACGAGCAGAAAAAAGGCCTATAAGATCTTTCTTACTTCAAAAATCACTTTTTGAATCTCTAATTTGGAAAACTGTGCATCCGTGGCACAGAGTATTGACCTTTACTGCCCTCCCAGGCATTCTCTTATAACCGAAGCAAATAGCCTGTTTCTCATATCAAAGGCAAAAATGAGATTTCAATTATTTTGATAGTTGAAAAAGAATATCGGGCTCTTTTTTTCCTCCTTCAAGAACCTGTAGTGATTGCAGGCATTCTGAAGCTGGATACAAGACTGTGTTGCTTCACTAACAGGGGGCATGAGTGGACTGTAAACGAGATGCTGCTTTGCACTTCTTGTGGTGTCGTAATGTCATCTATTCTACAGCAGGTTCCATACATTTTTCAAGATTCAGATCTGATATTGATTATATTCTAGTGTCATTAGGGAGATGCATTATTTACTTTATCGCATTCCATGAGAGTATCTGCAGCAAGCCTGAGGCTAAAAATAATGTCTTTTATCTATTTTTGACACCAGTATAAATTTAAGCTAGATGTTAGCACGTAGAATGAGATTTAGAAGCAGAGAGGCATGTATGATGAAGCAGGAGGTGGGTGGCAGGGCGCTTTATAGGAAATATTTCAGCAAAAATTATATCTGCCAATTAAAACCAGATAGCAACACACAACCTTTTTCCTGAACATAATTATGGGGGCAGCCATCTTCCATGAGCTGTTCTTAACCGTATTTAGAAGCATTAAGAAAATTGCTTTATGGCAGCCCAAATGGGCCATAGACACACTGGACAGGAGGGGACCATATTGACTTCTATGGGAGAATTTTGTAGACATGCTCTGTGACCTGTGCAGAGGTCATTGTACAAGGAAAGAATAGATGCGCTTTAACAATCGACTATTGTGAATGGTGGATTTTGTCTTATCTATACACCAATGTGATATCATTATAGGTAGGATTAGAATGACAGATAAGCAGGTAACTGCAGTAAAGTGACCTGTACAAACCAAGAAGTGGTGCCTATTATTAGACTTAGACTACTTTCACACTAGCGTTTTATAATTCCGGTATTGAGTTCCGTCATAGGGGCTCAATACCGGAATAAAACGCTTCAGTTTTGTCCCCATTCATTGTCAATGGGGACAAAACTGAACTGAAGACAACGGAGGCTCCTGCGGTTTGCTCTCCGGTCCAGGCATCTGCACCAAGATGGATCCGTCATGACCCCCAATGAAAGTCAATGGGGACGGATCCGTTTGGTGTGACACAATGGTGAACGGATCCGTCCTCCATTGACACACATAGGACGATTCTACCCGGCGCCCAGCAGAGGGCGCTGTGGGAAATCGTCCTATGTGCTCGCCGTCCTGCTCCCCCTGCGCTGTGGAGACCTGCTGGGAGCATGTAAGTATGTATGTGTATTTGTATGTGTGTGTGTGTCTGTGTGTATGTACTGTGTGACATGCGTGGGGCTGGAGCGCGGTTCCGGCCCCACACATGTCCCTGCGGTAGCACTGATCCGGCGGCACCCTTCACCTGCCAGATTCGTGCTGCCACTAGTGTGAAAGAGGCCTTAGTTGCCAGTGCAAAACCTGCAGGATTTTATGATTTTTTTTTTTTTAAATTATAGATCTTGCTCTGGAAAATTTAAAATAACATCAAATTCTTTAAAAATATGTCAAACATAAAAACATTGATTTAAACAGTAGGTTGTTTTGTGATGACGCATTCCCTTTAAGTAGTTCTTGGAAGCATTGTATCTAGTAATATTGGAGAAAATGGTAAAGCTGGATACCATAAGAAAGTTTAAAATATTCCTCCTTCATTTGGATGTCACCAAGCAGCCATAGATTGGGACCTTTGTTGAGATGGTTTGGTTTCTTAATAATTTGAAGTCCTTGCAGTACAACAAAGTGACAGGGATATGCAGATTTTTCTTTTTACTCATGCATTGCACATTCACTGTTTGTTTATAGCAACTTCTGGAATCTATGGTCGATGCAGCTGAGAACCTATGTCCAAATGTGATGAAAAAAGCTCATATTCGCCAAGATCTTATTGAAGCCAGCACCGAGAAGATTTCCATTCCTCGTAACTTTGTCAAAAATGTCTTACTGGAGCAATCTGGAATAGATATTCTTAACAAAATAAGGTAAGCTATCCCTATAAAAGGTTACAATAGTGTCCAGGTTTATGGTGATGGTTGACTATTACAGAGAAGACTATTGTCTGAGGGCTGCTATCAGAGAAAGCCAAGATTGGACAAGATGGATTGTTCCTGTTTGACCCGATTGCTAACCCCACAGAAGAGTGGATTCCATGTCCCCGGCCTGAGTAAAATAATATGCATATTCTGCTGTAGAGAGATTGTTTATTGCTGGAGCTAAAAAGCCAAACTACAGTTGATTCATCCTAATCGTGTTTGTAAATCCTTTAATGTTTGCTTCATTTTCATTTTAGACTGAAGGTTTATTACACAGGGCTGTGAGTCGTCTTCTCCTCTCCTACTGGATTGAATGTAATAGCTGAAAAAAGGAAAATAATTATAGTGCAATTACTTTATGCAGGCAGAATAGCCTGCAGCCTCTTATGAAGAACACATTGTACAGGTTCTTCTTTACCACAGTCTCTAGGAAGAATAGAATACTACTAACATAATTCTATGTACTGTATGTAATCTGTGCTTAGAGTACCTACCTTATGTAAACAAAAATACTACCCATATAGGAACCAGATGAAATTAAAGAGTTTTCCGGAGATTTTTATTTTTTTTTTACTTATGACCTATGCTCAAGATAGTCCATCGATCTGGAGGGGACTGACTCATGGGATATCCACTGACAGTGGCACTTGCCCTATTTAACTGGAGTATCTACCACAGAAACATCTGTATGGATGTGGCTGCACTGGATTTTGCTGCTATGATTGGACTATTCTGCAGTACCCACCACAGTGACATCCATAAGGGGGTGAATTTGCCAAGTACTGCTGCTCAGATCCATTCATGTGAATGGGCTAAGCTGCAGAACCATTCAGAGCTGCGCTTGTCTGTTGCCATGCAAAGTACCATAGTGAAGAGGCACTGGAGTTTCAAGGAGCGCTTCTAATCCTTTATTCTAATGATTGGTGGAGGTTCCAGAGGTGGAACCCCATAATCATACATTAACTCATGAATGTTATCATGATACCAGGACAGGGTTGAAATTCTTCCATCCCTTTTATTTTGACATTTCAGAACAGTTTTAGTGCGGTGTATGTTTCATTTTTATTATTGTTTTTTGTTTTTTTTTTACATTTGTCATTGTGGACATTAATTAAAGGCTTGGAGTTTTTGAGGTGCAAATTGCTTTTGTATCTCACCAATATACCCATTAAATGCAAATGGCAGAGAAGGCTGAATTTTTCAAAGCATTAAGGTCCTTTTACACGGAAAGATAAATCGTATTAGCGATCGTAGATGAACGATCGAACGATGCAATGTAAATACCGTTTACACTGAAAGAGAAGTCGTTCACAATCTTCGTACTTTCGGTCGTTTTATAATCGTTATTACGATCGTTCCTTGCTCCTTGCCATAAGCATTACCATTACCATTACCATCTGCCAACGACTAAACGATTTTCGTTTAAACTGGAAGATTTTCGAACGATGAACGATTAATTTATTGGCGGGACAAAAGATGCGATCAACGAGAAGCGAACGAAATCTCGTTCGTCGTTAAATCGTTACCCGTGTTTATACACATCAATAATCGTGCAAATCTGAACGTTTGAACGATTATTTGAACGATAATCGGCTCGTGTAAAAGGGCCTTTAGGTAGCCTTTTTTCCATTGAGTGGGCAAATCTTAGTCATGAATATTTCATGGTTCCTAAAGTGTCACATCAAAAATAATAAGATAAGATGTGAGGCTTTTTCTCTGTCTCTTCCAGCACGGCCTCGGATGATAACGTGAAGCTTAGGATGCTTTGCTGCTGATTAAAGGTTCAATCCATAATGGCTGACCTTAAAACCCATGACTTTATCGAGGCTTCCCTGACCTTGTTTCACTAAACACATTTCACTCCAGATTTTAATGCTGTTTGTTTTCTCTCATGTTAACGGTGATTTAATTTCTACTGGCAGTGTCTAAGATAGCATAAATGTGTCAACGTGTCTCTTCTTAATCCTCCAAGCCTTCATCTTCATATCAGTCATCCAGGAAAGTGAAATCTTGTGAAACCTCATTTCTGTGTATTGTGCTTACACACTGACTTGGAGATAATCCAGGGTGACCCTTTAAATGCTGGAATTACTGGTATTCCCATAGGCTCTAATATGAGCAAGGTGTATATATCATTAAACGACCTTAAATGATAGACTACAAATGGCTAGATCTTTTCTGGGAACTAATTAATGCCTTGCTAGGTTAAATTAATTACATAGTGACCTGCGTAAAATGCTACCTATCCTTCCGTATGCCTTGCTGCTTATAAGAAAGGAGTGTATGAGCAGTACCGTATGTGTAGGCTGGAGGCTATTAATTATGAGTACTTGATGATGATGATAGGTGTATCTCCCAGTGTCCTCCAAGATTACAACATGGCTTCATTTTCAGAGAAGTTACCGATTCAATTTCTGGTTATATCGCCTATACATTAAAGCTAAGATGCATTTTTATATTCTTTTTTCACAGTGAAGTTAAACTTACTGTAGCCTCTTTCTTGTCTGACCGCATTGTGGATGAAATCTTAGATGCACTTTCAAGCAGCCATTATAAACTGGTAAGTCCTGTATGTAATGTTTTCTCCATGTGCAAGTGATCTAAAGGGGTTATAAAGCTTTATAATCATGTGAATGGGACAGCAGGACACGTGATGGTTAGCGTTAGAGTTATTGCGTTTGGGTTATTTCATAAACTTATCATTTGATATATCTGTAGAAACCTATGCATGACATGGTGCCACAGAGAGTTGATCATCACTATTCCATGTGAACCCTACCCAAAGGCAGTTTATGATATGGATTAATGGTGCAGTCTCTGAAACACCATGTTACTTTTTTAACAAAATAGGTACATCATTGTGTGCCAGTTAAATTATTAACATATCTACAGTATATAGCAGTCAAAGCTCTCTTTTCTGAAACATCCCTGGCATAGACATAGATTTGAATGATAACATGTTGACTTTCTGCAGCCATCACAAGAGGGGGCTTAGGAGCTAGATACCTATCCTTCAAACTTTAAAGGGATAGTCCGGCTGGCATTGTATTTATTTATATATATTTTTTTACATAGGCTCAGCATGGCAAAGCAGAATAAAAAATAGTCATGATCCCCCTCCACTCCTGTTCCATTTCTTACGGGTCTTCTCTGGTTTCTGCCTTCTGGTCCCTGTCAACATGCAGGAAATGCCCACTGCTTAGGAGAGGCACTGCTGCAGCCAGTGATTGGCTGAATGGGCATTTCCTGTGTGTTGAGATTGACTAGGAAGCAGAGAGTGTCTGGAACCTGATATGTGAGGGAGACAGTTTTTACAAGTCTATGGAAGCGATTCTTCCCATAGAAATGAATGGGGCGGTGAGGTGTAATTACAACTACTCACCACTACCCCGTTACGGCCAGCATGTAAACAGTGAAGAGGAGGCAGCGCTGATACGGCTCGCGCCTCCTCTTCAAACAGCTGATCGGCGGGGGTGCCAGGTGTCGGACCCCCGCCGATCTGATATTGATGACCTATCCTGAGGATAGGTCATTAATATATATAACTCGGAAAACCCCTTTAATGATATGCAATTCACTCCTAAGCTCTCATGTCTATGCAGGGAATTTGGAGCTCTGTTTCAGAAGTATGAAGATCTGGCTGCTATAAAGGAAAATTAAGATCAGCACAGAATTTTCAAACCAAAAATTGACATTACAATAAAGGGTAGCTTTAAAGGAGTTTGCAATTTTTTTTGCGTCAAATGACAGGAAAATTGTTATCAATTGTTGATCTGTAGCGCCTCATTTTCTTGCACTCCATTGCGGTTATGTGACATTTTCTACTGTGATGGTTCCCTATCCCGATGACATCACAACATCATCTGCGGCATAACGAGGCTTGTCGACACATCAATGACGTTACCTCTTATGGCGCTGTTCTGCTGATTCTCCTGGATCCTTCCCTGTACATGTGACCTCAGCAATGATGCCATGTCTTGCGCTGGGATTTAAACACAGGGAGCGGGTCACAGATCACAATTACACTGGAGGAGTCAAAATGCACTCAGAATTTCATCTTCTGTCTTATGTAATGCAGTAAGGTTGAATGCTGGTATTTAGTATTTTTTTTTTGTGTGTGCAACCAGACAACCCATTTAACTTTTGAATGTCTTTGACAAAGTCAGTATATTGTTAATGTGCAACCTTCTTGAAGAAAGTACTTTTTTAATTTAAGATTTATGACAAGTTTTAATTTAGAGGGAGTCTGTCAGCTTACAGTTAGGGTTTCTTCCCCGAGTAATAAATGTACCTTTAGCCGAACCGTGTGGCCTCGCCCACTTTGCACTTAATACTTAATTAGCATAAAGTTAAAAGATTAGTTTCTCCACGTTGCAGGAACAGATTAAACAGTCAAAGGTGTGTTTATTATGCTTTATTTCCTCCTGAGCCTGAGAGGAAGATGTTGAATAATTTGTAAAACTACATACTATAAGCACTACTCTAACCACAGTACTTGAATAAGAAGAGGTGCTTCAGATAGCCCAATGATACTTTGGGGAATGATTAAATTATCAGGAAAGGTACCTTGCCATTAGTCATAAGTGTAATAGAAATGAGACATTAGTGTGGTGGCGATCACTTTACATTAGGAGCACCTGGTAGATGTTCAAAGACTCCACGTAGGAAAATATTTAGAAAACCAATTTCAAATTAATGCTCCTTGTTAAAAATCGTTTCGCAAAAAAAAAAATAAAAAAAATGTAGCTCCAATAAGCGTATTATGAAGAAAAACTATACAGCACCAATCTTGGTGAAAAAGATAAAAACTGCCGCATTACAGATTAAAAACATAGCCAAAAGTCATCCACGGAGGCGCTTTGCTTAGGTGTTTCAAACTGCAATATTCCATTAATAAAGCTGTAGTTGTACTTTATAACAGTCTCACCATGAAGGATGCTGAGTAGTTTTTCTTCATAATACGCTTAAAATATTATTGTTAATCAAAAAATCAATGTAAATTCATTCTGTGTCAATAACATGTGAACAATATTGTATATACTGTGTATGTATATAGATATACGACTCTACTTTAGTGGTAAAGAGTTGGATTTACCCTTAGGCACAGTAGACTGATGGGCACTTGCTGAAGACCTGTAATAATATGTAAATTATTTCTATTTATATGTTAGTTAGCTGTGCTGTGGGAGGGGGGAGGGAACTCAAGGAAGGATATGGGGAAGGCTGCAGAGGGCTGTGAGACAAATATTTTAAAACCTTACATGAATCTGTCAGGTGATTTTTGCTGCCCGAGGAGCAGCATATGATAGAAGGAGAGAAGCTAAGCTCAGTTATACAATATATAGGTTTTCTTTAGAAGGGTTCTCCGGAAATTAAGAAAATGAAAATACGCAAATATTATTTTATTATAAATATATTCCCAAATACCTTTCATTAGTTATAATGGCTTGTTTTGTCTAGGGAGCAATGATTAGGAGAAACAAAATGGCCGTCGTCCTGTTAGTACACACAAAACCTGACCTAATCATACAGCAGGACAAGTTGGGCTAGTTTCCGCAGAGCGGAAGCACAGATCCGGCAGGTAAACAGCCCCTCCGGATCGGTGCTGCCGGAGGTGCACGTGTGGGGCCAGAACTGCATTCCGGCCCCGCACGTGTCAGACACTGTTTTGAGGAGGAGAGGGGGTTACGGCGCGCACAATGGGAAGATTCCCACAGCGCCCCCTGCTGGAGGGAGGAGGGAGATGAGGCGGCTGAGAGGGAAAAGTGCAAGGTGACAGATCCGTCATGAACTCCATTGAAAGTCAATGGAGGGCGGATCCTTTTACTATTGTGTCACACAGAACGGATCCGTCCCCATTGACTTGCATTGGGGGTCATGACGGATCTGTCTTGGTGCGGATCCCCAGGACGGAGAGCAAACCGCAGCATGTTGCAGTTTTCTCTCCGGTCTGGAGACGCAGGCGAACTGAACGGAATGCTTTTAGGAGCGCTCCGTTCAGTTCAGTTTTGTCCCCTTTCACAATGAATGGGGACAAAACTGAAGCGTTTTATTCCAGTATTGAGCCCCTATGACGGAACTCAATACCGGAATTAAAAAACGCTAATGTGAAAGTACCCTTACTTCACAACACAGAGGTAAAGAGCTGCCTCATCCTCTCTGCTCTGACTGTCAGGGATTATGATCCTGAATACAGTTTAATATGATATTTAGTTGAATCTCTGTAGGAGTGGAGTTTATGAGAGACATGAAGTACAGAGCGGACGGACAGGAAAGACTGTGGTAATGGAGACTGCATACAAGAGCTGCTGCTTATTAGCCACATCTGCTCGTGGACTCCATTCCTACAGAGATTCAGCTAAAGTTCTTATCTGTATTCAGAATCATAATCCCTAACAATTAGAGAGGAGGATGAGGCAGCTCTTTATCTCAGTGTTGTGAAGTAACTTGTCCTCCTGTGTGATTAGGACAGGTTTTTTGTGTACTAATAGGACGGCGACCATTTTATTTCCCCTGATGATTCCTCCTCAGACAAAACGAGCCATTATAACTAATGTAAGGTATTTGGGAATATATTTATAATGAAGTAATATTTAAGTATTTTCATTTTCTTAATTCCCAGAGAACCCCTTTAAGAAGGATTTCTGAGTAAAAAGCATATTAAAGCCTAACAGGACCATGGCGTGCAACAGAATCTGCGCCAGATATACTCCAGAAAAGTGTTGTATATCTGGTCATAAACGACTCCCTAAGATCATTGTGTGTGGTCAGGGTAATTAGGACTCTTGCTGTCCTTCTATGAGTCCTGTCTAGATTTACTCTAGGTTTTTCTTAGAAATCCTGAGCCAGATCACATAAATCTGTATATCACAGAGCTCACCTTCTCCCCCTCTATAATATCATGCTCTCGGTGCAGCAGAAATCACCCGACAGATTCAATGTTAAGATGTGTTCTACTTGTTAGGTGGAGTCTGAGGCACTAGGCTCCCAAGATGTAATTCTGCTACTGATTATGAAATACCAGTCATAAAAAGAAATACATTTCATTCATTCACATATTTATCACCTTTCATATTTTTTGCAGATAAATGTGCTTACATGTTTTAAACTAAATCCACATACATGTTATAGAGACTAATGCAGAATACAATGCAGTCGCATATGGTAAACAAGCTCTTTTGGTACCTTCATGGCACTTTGAGCTTTTTAAATCATTTAGATGTCTGCCATCTTTCCTGTTACATTGTCTAGCGGATGATTTCATGAGTTAAAGCATTGCCAATAGAACTAAAATAGGGGGAATAAGGGTTTGTTGCGCTTGAACAAGTCATTTACAGACTCTGATGCTTTCAGACAGAGAGCCCACTGGGAGAAGTTGCTGATGTCTTGGTGCTTCTGTCTCTGACATAATATATGATCTCAGAAAACCAGCCATGGTCTCGGCTGCCTCCACTGTCTGTAGTAATAAGATAAAACTGTGAATTTGCAGCTCAGTCTTTTACCAAGCTACTTCTATTTCATATGTCTGCATGAACCATGTTATACCCTATGCTATGAGGATCTTGAATTCATATAGACACTGCTTACATGTTATTTCAGTGCTGTGCATGTTAAAGGTTAGGTGGTCTGAAAACATGAAGAAATGCAGATTAATTTGGGGTTGTTCAGGATAAAAAAAAAGGGACAAATGGGGTACATTGCATAAAACCATGAAAGAACCATTTACTGTACCTGTTAAATGCTCTGCTGTTCCAGTGCAGTCACTCCATTCTGCCCTGCTGGTCTGTGTTCGTTGTGCTGCAACTATGATAACACATCGACAATCATGACCGTCGCAGCTAATCACAGGCTTTAGCAGTGAGACCACTAAGGCCAGCAATTGGCTGCAGTGGTGACGTTTGTAGATATGACATCACAAGTAATGTTTTATTTATTTACCATATTTTGTGGTTTACTAACCTTGACCTGTTTTTATGTTTATCCTGGACATCCCCTTTAAAGGGCTTTTCCTGGATTCCTATATTCATGACCTGTCTTCACGATATATCATCAATATCAGATCATCAGGGCGTCCGACACCCAGCACCCCCACCTATCAGCTGTTTTAGGAGTCTGTGGCCTCCTCGTAGCTTACTAAGCACAGCACTTGAATGGTACTAAGCTGAACCTAGGCTATGTGACCAATGAAGATAATGTCACTTGTCTATGAAGAGACCGCAGCACTTACTGGAGCACCACAGCCTCTTTAAACAGCTGATTGGACCCCTGCAAATCTGATATTGGTGACCTATCCTGAGGATAGGTGATCAATATCAAAATCTCGGGCAAGCTAAATAATTCATTATGAAAGAAATCATTAATAGGTCCTATGCCATGTGCACATTCCCATTTGGAACAAGACTATTTTAGGGCATGTAAATATGAAGGCGAATACTTTATTCAAGTGCATAACTTCAACTTTCTAAATGCAAGTGCAAAATGGTTAATAGGACTCCCCAACTTTCAAGCAATATATTGTACTGGTATCCTCCTGTGTGGAAGAAAAATTATTGGGAGTGGTAGTTCCCAGGTGCAACTACAAAGTGTACTTTTTTTTATTGTAGTACGGAAAATGCACACAGTGACGTTACTGCACAGAAGTATATATTACAGTTATGTCACAGAACATGGATAATGCACACGATAGATATAATAAATACAGTGATGTTACAGTACAGGTATCAGGGGAGTAGCTATAGGGGGTGCAGAGGTATCCACCAGGCCCAGGAATCTGAGGGGGCCCAAAGACCCTTGTGCCACATAAGAAGACACCAGTATTATAGAAAGTGCATGCTGGACAAGTTACACCTCTGGCTGGAGGGAAGAGGTTAGGTTGAGAATTTGGCATGGTGTGGGTGACGTTTCAATTTTTGCCTCAGGCAATATGAAGGCAATGTGCTTCCCTGCCCCTGGCCACAAAGCACTGAAGAATGGAGGGCAAAGCTGAAGTCTTGTACCAGGGCCCATGAGCCTTTAGCGACACCCCTGACAAGTATAATAAGTGCACAGATAATACACACAGTGATGTCATAATATAGAGATACTGTATAAAATACAGTGATATCACAGAGATAACAGACACAGTGATGTCACATGGATAATAGAGATTGTGATGTCACAACGGTAGGGTAATGACTGAAGTAAAGTAAAAGCACAGGGAAATAAAGTCCCAGTGATGTCACAATGCAGGAGTAATGCATACAGTGATTATAGTCCTAGTATATCACTAAGGGATAATGCACATAACTGGTATAACATACACAGTGATGTAACAATATAAGGATAATAAACGGAAGTCAAAGCAAAGGGTTATTGCTCACTGTGATGTCACGTTATGGGGTGGACTGTCTATTCAGTCAATCCTGGTAAAGATGTCACTCACAGTATGAATCCATGTATCAGTTTACAATGTTTTTTATGACTTCAATGCATGCTTTCAAAGTTTTGTTTAATTGAACATTTTCCATGAAATGCCAGTGAGCATTGTCTGATAAAGTATTTTCCAATTACTATATACGGATTTGTGCTGTGCTTTTATATATCATATGAAAGTAATTTTGGGATTTGTATAATGAGAAGTATAAATTGATACAGCAAAAAAGTGTGTACCCTAACTGCTCGAAATTGCAGACTTGTTATCGCCACTGTTGATGTACTCCATATACTTTTTATATTATGTAAGACTAAGGGCTCATTCAGACAGCTGTATTTTTTTTGCACTCCACAAAAATGCAGATCCGTTTTTGCGGACAGTTGTCCACAAAAAAAACGGAATGCATGGTTCAGTGGTTCCGCATGTCTTCTGTTTTTTTGCAGATCCATAGATTTGAATGGGGCCATGGAGTTTTACTGACAAACATAGACATGTTCTATATTTTTTGCGGTGCTGCGGAACAGAACAATGGATGTGGACACGCTGGCTGCATCTCTTGCTGTCCCATTGAAATTAATGGGTCCGCACCTGTTCCGCAAAAGTGCGGAACAAAACATATGGCCATCTGATTGAGTCCTTAAACTATGATTGCAAGGGTGACATTAAGACAACAGCGGTGTGATAATAGTGGGGAAAGTTTATAACCACTCACACAAAGAAAAATTTAAAGGCAATGAACACCTTTGGGGCATTTTTTAATTGCTGAATTCTACTCATTTTGGGCTAAAGATCATTTTTCAGTTTTCTTCTACAGCTTTCAGTTTCAGTGCATTTACAGACTAAGACACTCTCAGCTTCACACTGAATCCATCAGAGATCTGCATTATCTTCTGGATTTGTAGCCCTTATCTCTGAACTCCTGACAGGTCATAAACACTCATTCAAGCTAAATTATTATGAAACTGATAAGAATGTAGCTATGAGTGTTTATGAGCTGTTAGGCCACCTGCACATGTTGTTGGAAAACGCACGGTTTTTCCACGCAGATTCCTGTGCGGAAAAACTGCAGCTTAGTACAGTACCAGCACAGTGTATGAAATTACACAAATCTCATGTACACTTTGTGGATTGTTTCCTTACGGAAATTGATATGCATTGCGGATTTCCAAATCCGGAGCTTGTCAATTATGTTGCAGTTTTAGTTGCAGATTTCCTTTTCAATGGAAAGGTGAGATCTGCAGCAAAACCGCATCTAATCTGCACCAAATTCTGCAATTAGAAATTGAGGATTTTGGTGCGGATATGCTGCAGAAACGCACATGAAGCTGCACAGAACTTCTTCACTTGTGTGCAAGTGGCCTCAGGAAAGTACAGATGAGAGCTACAGATCATCAGAGTTTTTCTCTGTCGGATTCAGTATGCAGCAGAGATCTTGCTAGTCTGCAAATTTACTGAAACTGAAAACTGTTAACGGAAAAACAGAGTTTTAGCCTGAAATAAGTGGAATGCAATAATAAAAAGAAAAAGCCCCCCCCCAAAGGCTTTATTAGTATAGGCAACTCTACGGTTTTTATAAACCTTCCCTGTCACACCCCTGATATGAGTTCAGATAATTTTTCTTTATTAAAATCAAAGCTGCCTATGTAAGGCCACTTGCAGACGAGCGTGAGACACACAGGTCTCCCGCAATGCATCTACTGGCCTGAACTCCGGCACTGACGGGGATCGCATAGCATTATAAGGGTTACATAGCATCATAAATCAATATAATGCTATGCGATCCCCGTCAGTGCCGGGAATTCAGGTCAGTAGATGCGATGCGGGAGACCTGCGTGTCTCACGCTCGTCTGCAAGGGGCCTAACGGTATGTACTTCACTGAGACTAGTGTGGCACTTTCACAAGGCTCATTAGAATTTGTCCATGAAGAGAGCTGCTTTGAATTTCTCAGCCCATGGGAGGGTCAGCGTGCTTGTCTTCCTGTGTCTAACCCTACAGAACTGTGACGTTTGATGAGTAGAGTAAATTTTCTCCTCAATCCTTAGGCCTGAAAAAGATTTTGGTCGTTATAAATAACCTGAACACCAACTGTTGTCATCTGAAGCTTTAGACAAACAGGCAGAATTAGTAGTAGTCCGGTGGTACATTATAATGATTGGGGTCCATCTTATTGCTGAACATTTTCAGTTTGATCAATAGCTCAGTCGTTTAAATTTGCATCTAGGCTGATCATCTCACCAAGCGGGGAAAGCCACTTCTACATCAAGAATCTATAGAGATAGAGACTGTAGAGGAGAAGCCAACCAAACGTTCTGGTCCCACCATTGAAGAACTCTCTGAGATGGAGCGTTTAGAGGACTTGGACACATGCATGGTGAGTGACAGTGCTTTGTTTCACTTTTTAGAAATGGCTAATTATGAAAGGTGTTTAGATTCCTTTAACCATTATGTTGATATTCAGCATTTTCATGACTTTTGCATTTTGACAGGTTTGTTATTGTGCTGTGTCTCAGCTTTTGATTCTGTGCACTCATATATAAGCAAGCCCTTTGTTCAACTGTTTGGCGCATTTAGAGGTGGTCTGAAGGTCACAAAGCTCTGCTACTAGTCTAATTTGTGTAAATGTGTTTACTTGAGCACTCTTGGCCCTTTTTCCACATTTTTTTTGACATTGTTGCATTGTTAGCTTTTTTGTGTTTGTTTTCATCTATGGGTGCAACGCTCTGTAATGACATGCAGATTACTGCTGATTGCCAATGTTTCACTGCAAGCCCAGGCAAAGCAGGCGTGATTCACTAGTGCTCTCAGCACAACCACATCAGTTAGCGGTAATGCAGGTGTGTCTGCTGCACAGTTTACCAGCCGCACAGTTGAATCAGCTGTATGGACAGGCCACTGCGCTCCAGTGAGCAATTGGGCGTTTTCCTAGAGCACAGATCAGCAACCTTAGGCACTCCAGCTGTGGTGAAACTACAAATCCCAAACTGCAAACTACAAAGTGACTGGAGCATGCTCGGAGTTGTAGTTTCACCACAGCTGGAGTGCCAAAGGTTGCTGACCCCTGTCCTAGACCATGTGATGTCACGTTCATCAGTCACACGGCTTGGGTATAGCACTGTCCCATTCAATTGAGTGGCGCTGAGCTGCACTGTCAAGTACTTCCATGATGTTATCACTTTATCACATACAGTTAGGGCCAGAAATATTTGTACAGTGACACAAGTTTTGTTATTTTAGCTGTTTACTAAAACATGTTCAGAAATACAATTATATATATATAATATGGGCTGAAAGTGCACACTCCCAGCTGCAATATGAGAGTTTCCATATCCAAATCGGAGAAAGGGTTTAGGAATCATAGCTCTGTAATGCATAGCCTCCTCTTTTTCAAGGGACCAAAAGTAATTGGACAATGGACTCTAAGGGCTGCAATTAACTCTGAAGGCGTCTCCCTCGTAAACCTGTAATCAATGAAGTAGTTAAAAGGTCTGGGGTTGATTCCAGGTGTGTAGTTTTGCATTTGGAAGCTGTTGCTGTGACCAGACAACATGCGGTCAAAGGAACTCTCAATTGAGGTGAAGCAGAACATCCTGAGGCTGAAAAAAAAGAAAAAATCTATCAGAGAGATAGCAGACATGCTTGGAGTAGCAAAATCAACAGTCGGGTACATTCTGAGAAAAAAGGAATTGACTGGTGAGCTTGGGAACTCAAAAAGGCCTGGGCGTCCACGGATGACAACAGTGGTGGATGATCGCCGCATACTTTCTTTGGTGAAGAAGAACCCGTTCACAACATCAACTGAAGTCCAGAACACTCTCAGTGAAGTAGGTGTATCTGTCTCTAAGTCAACAGTAAAGAGAAGACTCCATGAAAGTAAATACAAAGGGTTCACATCTAGATGTAAACCATTCATCAATTCCAAAAATAGACAGGCCACAGTTAAATTTGCTGAAAAACACCTCAAGAAGCCAGCTCAGTTCTGGAAAAGTATTCTATGGACAGATGAGACAAAGATCAACCTGTACCAGAATGATGGGAAGAAAAAAGTTTGGAGAAGAAAGGGAACGGCACATGATCCAAGGCACACCACATCCTCTGTAAAACATGGTGGAGGCAACGTGATGGCATGGGCATGCATGGCTTCAATGGCACTGGGTCACTTGTGTTTATTGATGACATAACAGCAGACAAGAGTAGCCGGATGAATTCTGAAGTGTACCGGGATATACTTTCAGCCCAGATTCAGCCAAATGCTGCCAAGTTGATCGGACGGCGCTTCATAGTACAGATGGACAATGACCCCAAGCATACAGCCAAAGCTACCCAGGAGTTCATGAGTGCAAAAAAGTGGAACATTCAGCAATGGCCAAGTCAATCACCAGATCTTAACCCAATTGAGCATGCATTTCACTTGCTCAAATCCAGACTTAAGACGGAAAGACCCACAAACAAGCAAGACCTGAAGGCTGCGGCTGTAAAGGCCTGGCAAAGCATTAAGAAGGAGGAAACCCAGCGTTTGGTGATGTCCATGGGTTCCAGACTTTAGGCAGTGATTGCCTCCAAAGGATTCGCAACAAAATATTGAAAATAAAAATATTTTGTTTGGGGTATGTTTATTTGTCCAATTACTTTTGAGCTCCTAAAATGTGGAGGCAACGGCCTGACTGATGTGCGTGGTACAATGGATATACAAATAGGAAAATCTTCTAAACGGTACATTTTATATAAATACATTATATTAGTAATAATACTGGTATGGCTATATCTAACTATACAAACTACATTTGTGAGATGGGAATACCCCTTTAAGTTTTTCAGTCAGACCACTCAGTGAGAGCATCATACATTGCACCAATCAATGCAGTGCTTTTCTGTAGGTATCTTTTTATTATCATAAGGATTTCTTGTAGATAACACTTTCCCTTCACAGCAGCGGTAAAGTGACAATGGACTGTCTGTCTATATAAGAAGCTTTTTATTCTGTGTTCACAGCTACAAAAGGACATTATTTTTATTTATGTATTGTATAGTACTGCCAAAATGGAAAAGAAAACTGCCCAAAATTCTAGAATTTTTTTTTTTTAAATGAATATTGAGTTTCATAGAAAATACCTATTTCTAATGGAAGTGTCCTTTTAAATCATATAGTTCTGTATATTATTGCAGATTACCTGATTTCTGATCTAGTTTTAAGTTGTTCGTCTTTCAACAAACTTTTGTTTGTAAGCAGATCACCAATTTTCATCAGAATTTAACAGGTCAGAAAAATAGGAACAAGTGTACAACTCTTTCTCTCCTCCTAATTCTGTTGACACGCAACCTATATAGGACAGTATAAAATACAGTTCATCTTGTACAGTTCCTTTATCATTACAGTCAAGCCAGAAGTAAGATTGATGGAGGCTGCGAGCTAAAACTTAAGTTGGTTCCCCGATCCAACCTCGGGACTCAGTCCCCATGTAACCACCAAATCACATCAGTCAAGTTTACGAGGGTTGGCCCACTAGACTAAAGAATATGGGAGCTAGGAGACAAGCCAGCCAATACCTTAGCAGTTCCTCAGCATAGCATTTACTTTATTATGCAGGGCCGTGTATTATGCACTTTTATGATGTCATTTATGTTCTTTTTAATGTAAGTTGAAGCTAGACTAAGGCTACTTTCACACTAGTGTTTTTGCTGGATCCGGCAAGGTTCAGCGATAACGCTTCCGTTACTTATAGAACAACGATCTGTATCCGTTATGAACGGATCCGGTTGTATTATCTTTAACATAGCCAAGACGGATCCGTCATAAACTCCATTGAATTCTGTCCTCATTCACTTGCATTGTGTGTCATGCCGTTTTGCTCCGCATCCCATGACGGAAAGAAAACCACAGTATGGGAACGCAACCAAACGGAATGGAATGCATTTTGGTGCATTCCGTTCTGTTCAGTTACGTTTTGTCCCCATTGACAATGAATGGGTACAGAACGGAAGCGTTTTATTCCGGTATTGAGATCCTATGACAGAAATAGAAATGCTAGTGTGAAAGTAGCCTAAGTGTCTGTTCCCAAAATGACATAAGCAGACCGTAGATTATCAATAGGTTTATTGGGCAGAAGAAGCTAGATTTCCTTTTAGTTACCATTTTTTGTGTTCACATTATTCCTGCTGGAAACATCGGGTTGATTCTACTTATAAAGGTATATTGTACAACTGCACAAGATGTAATTCCCTAGTATCCCTGCCCTAGTACCTCCAAGTAAAAATTACAGCATATAATTCAAAGAAAGCTACACTGATGGGGCTTTTGAGGGACAAGATACAAAAATGACAGTAAATACAATGTTCCTTTTCAGAAATTCTCGGGCCTTTGGGGTACTGTACTATTATGTTTTCTCCTACAGCAGTTTCCACAGATGCCGGAATTGCTTTCTAATGTGTTTTCAAAAACTGAAATGGCTATGCTAGTTGAATAATGTAAGTAAAATAGCATACAGGGATCTGATGCCAGCAACAGGTGAACATTTTAGCATTTTCTGATGCCTTAGACTCCATTTTGAAACCCTTATAGTCCAAAAGTGGATAAGCTTATATACAAGTAGGTATTGTGGGTGCAATTTGGTAATTACTGGTATTTATTATCTCATTGCAACCAAAGATAACTTGGATAAATGGCCATTAGCCATAAAATGTACGGACGTAGCAGAGCCCAGTTTTTCAACTCATTGTGGTACTACAATGTTGTCTATAATGTTACATAGGAATGTAATGAAACTGACTGAATTATCAAACTAAAATATAGTGGCAGAATTATTAACCCCTTAGTGACCAGCCTGGCCTGGGCCTTACTAACCAACCAATTTTTTTTTTGTCGGCTTCTAAGAGCTATAACTTTTTAATTTTTCATCTAAGTTGTAGTTTAATGGTGCCATTTTGGGGTACACATAATTTACTTAATTAACTTTTATTGCCGTATTTTTTTCGCCCTATAAGATGCACCGAGGTTTTAGAGGACAATAAGAAAAAATTTTTTTTTTTCATTAGACCTCTGGTCAGACCACCAATAAGACCCTCAGTTTTAATCAGACCTCAGTTAACAGTCCCAATAAGACCCCCAAAGTTAATAAGACCCCAATCAGACCTAAGCTCGGACCCCAATGTGAATAACCCCCAATCAGACCTCAGATAATAGCCCCATGCCTCCTATCAGACCCCAGCAGCCTCATATCAGCCCCCTAGCAGCCTCATAGCCCCTCCAGCAGCCTCATAGCCCCTCCAGCAGCCTCATAGCCCCTCCAGCAGCCTCATAGCCCCCCAGCAGCCTCATAGCCCCTCCAGCAGCCTCATAGCCCCCCAGCAGCCTCATAGCCCCTCCAGCAGCCTCATAGCCCCTCCAGCAGCCTCATAACCCCCCCAGCAGCCTCATAGCTACTCAGCAGCCTCTTTTCAGCCCCCGTATTGCCTCATATAGAATTTAAAAAAAAACAAAAAAACACTTACCTCTCCTGCTCCTGGACGTCACTGCTCACCGCCGCCCGTGCTCTGTCCTCATCCTCCTGCCAGCTGTGCTGTGAACTGGTGCGCACAGCGTGAGGTCACAGAGCGCCCTCACGCTGTGCGCAGCCCTGCACAGCCGACAGCTGCGTGGAGGACCAGGAAGCGGTGAGCACAGGTCATTCACCGATTCCTGGTACTCCTGTGCTCATGAGCGCTTCCATAATGGAAGCGCTCATTAGCATTTGCCCCATAAGACGCAGGGGCATTTCCCCCCCACGTTTGGGGGAAAAATGTGTCTTATGGGGCGAAAAATATGGTAACTCTTTCTGGGAGGAGGATTGGAAAAAACAGCAATACTGCCACTGAGTTTTTACATTTTGCAGCATTCATTTTTCAGCATAAATAACATGATTCTCTGGGTCAGTACGATTACAGTAATACCAAATATATATAGGGGGTAATTTATTATACAGAAATACGCCTATATTAGGCGTATTTCTGGCGACTTTTCCTGGCTCCCGAGTTGTGGAACTACAGTACAAAGTATCTGGAAGGGAATGCATCTAGCTTATACCTGGCAACCATAATGGAGTATATAAAAGTACCATACCACTAAGCACCGTCCACTTTTTAAAAAAAGAAAAACAAAGTAAATGATGCACAGAAAAATTTGACTTTCTGATGCCAATTTTCTGCTGCAATGTATTTCTGTGACCTATCCTTAGGGTAGGCCAGCATTTTTTAATCAGTAAAGATCTAAGTAGTTGGAACAACAGAGTTAAAGGGGTTAGTTATCCCAGGAAGGGTACAGCAACCCCCGCTGTTCTCAGGTCCCAGTGGTTAGAACCTCCATTATCAGAAATGTATCACCTAGACGATAATTACCGTTTATGGGATAGCTCCTTTAAAGGGGTTGTGTCACAAAAAATATTCGACGTTTACAAAATCAGCACCTGCATCTGAATACTTTTGAAATCAGATGTAGTTAAACATTTAGTATAGCCAGTAAGCTATTCAATAAAAGGTATATATATATAGCGCCACCTGCTGTTTATTTTCCTTATTTTTTGTCCACCTCACTGAAATGGTCACACACGTACAGTTTAAATCTTCAATTGTCAACTGCCCTATCTTCTGTTAGAAAACGTGGCAGTTACAGGGAAAGATATACAGCCAAAAGGACACACCCCCTGAGCTGCAAGGCTGAAATAAATCTAGCAGAACATTTGGAGTAGTGAATGAGGAGATCTCTGGATCTGGTACAGGGCTGGTTCTAGCTTTGTTAGGAAGAGATTGTCATGTACTATATGATGTCTGATTTTCATTTTTACATCAATCATGGCATAACCATTTTAAAGTGAATTTGTTGCCAGGTATCTCCTTATCAAACGGTTTGCCTAGTTTGATCGCTGTGGTTCACCTGATTAAAACAATGCTTTTCTTTTCTTGATCCGAGGCTCTGTTCCCGAGTTATGGTACCTTTTCTTAATATGTAAATGTGACATTTGGTGCAATGAGGGTGTCACCATTGCTATTGTTGCACCTAAGCTCCACTCTTTTCTGTGACCAGTCCCTCCCCTGCTGCTTTACCACTGTCTGGTCCTGTCAGACAAAACAGCCTGAGATGGGGGCCACAGAAAGGAGCAGAGCTTGGGTGCAACAAAAGCAATGGCAACACCCCTCATTGCACCAAAGGACCAATTTGCGTATTAAGGAGAAATACCATAGCTCAGAAACAGAGCCCCGGATCAACAAAAGAATAAGAGCGCTTTAATCAGGTCAACCCAGCCAGCCATGTGTCTATGTAAACAGTTCAATAGGGAGGTCGCTGGTAACACATTCCCTTTAAGGACCTATGGCACTACAGAGAACACTGCAGCCACTTTGTTCTGCTTATCTTTATGGGATTTTGGGGTTATATACACTTTAAGTGTGAATTTCAGTTGAGATGATTAGCACAATATGTATATACCATTACAAGTCCTGTGGTGTGTGGACTGCTATGCCTTGATAATATTAGTCTTTATTTTTCAGGATTAGGCAGAAATTCACAGTAAATCAACAAATAATTTGCAGTAAATGAAAAAACTTTCATTTTGTATTAAACACATTTTACAGTCATAAGCTTATCATCTGCCCTGCTGCCAATTGCCACAATATCTCGAGGCAGTCATAGCTGCTAAAAGCGATAAAAGGTATACAAATCTAATTTCCATTCCCTTAAATTTACAGCGCAAAAATTTGCTTTGCAGTTGTCATGCTGACTTGTTTGATTTACATTTTTAAATGGATTAGACCTCTTCCACACATGCTCTCTTGATTTCTGTTGTTCTGCTCCGTTATAGGAGCACAACAATGAAAATAATGGAAGTACCTGATTCAGCACATAACTGACCCAAACAGACTTCGTTGACTATAATGAGATCTGTTTGGTTTCCGTTCAGGAAGTCCTCTTTTTTTTAGTAGACAAAAAAGTCCTGGATGCAGGACTTTTCTCTTCAAGGATTTTGACAGAAGACTGAAATTAACAGACCTGCCGAGTAACTAAACATTTTGGTACCGCCTTTGTGCCAATAGTTATGTCAAAATTAAAATGGAAAATTAAATGGGCTGTAATGAACCTTACTTATAGAGTAATGTTGCAATAAGACTGGTACTTTATTATGTAGCCCATACTTGATATAACAGATGAGGGGGAAAAAAACAGGCAATTTTCAAAGATTGCACGTGATTTTGTCATTTTAGCCAGCACAGTAAATAGGTTGTATAGTATTGGCTGTCATGTACAAACTTGATTGAGTATATTCATATAGGGTATATACTGTATACCAAGAAAATTTATCATGCATCTGTTTGAGTCTAAAGGGGTTGTCTGGGTTCAGAGCTGAACTTGGACATACCCTTAATTTCACCCAGGCAGCCCGCCTGACAAGAGCATCGGAGCATTTTATGCTCTTATGCTCTCCTTTGCCCTGCACCAAATCGCACAGGGCAAAGACATTTAGCCCTGTTCCGGTGATGAACCAGGCTCTGCCAGGCGGAGGCTTCTGCCCAGCAGTGAGCCCGGTGACGACAGCGGCACTGATGGGCGGGCTTTAGAGCTGATGGGCCCATCAGAGCCAGTGACATCACCGAACACACTGCTGGGCGGTAGCCTCCGCCTGGCAGTCTGTTATTGTAAACAAAAGAGCCCTTGCCCTGCGCAATCCAGCATGAAATGCTCCGATGCTGTTGTCAGGCAGGCTGCCTGGGTGAGATTAAAGGTATGTCTGGGTTCACCTCTGAACCCGGACAACCCCTTTAAGTAGTTTCCACCAAATTTATCAATTGTCACACAGTGTTAAATCTGTTTCATCTTTATATCTAAAACTTCTTTCTAGAAAAGCTACTCCAGGTTTCCTACTCCACCTTCCTACTGGTGTTTATTTGCATTTCTTTCCGTGACTTTTCAAAAATCTAGAGTGAAATTTATTAACAAATTAAGGACGCCCATTTTACACCCATTTTTCAAAACTGGAGTGGTGTAAAAAGTCAAAGTTGAAAATGTTTTAGCAAGTGACCTCAAAAAGTCACAAAGCCCCTATTAAGTGACTTTTTGAGGCCAAAATTCTGAAGGATAAAGCATAATACATTCTCCCCTAAGTATTTATAAGAAGTCCGTCATAAGAGACAGGGCTAAAATTGTATATTTGGCTAGATATACACCACCGGGCTTACATTTTATTACATTAGTGTGACAAGGGATCCTTACCTCAGTTTCTAGAGACATGACTTTTTTGAGCAATTTGATTTGGAACTGATCCTTCATAAGCTTCTGTGGCGAGTTATTATCATCTTGCACAACTGACTGTAAGGGGCTATGAGGGGCTTGTCCTCTATCTCTTCAGATCCATGAAATGCTATGATAGTGCCCGTGGCACAGCCTCCAGGCTCATGCGCTTATTTACTTCATTAAGCTGTCAGATCAGTGATTCCCTTGGCAGACGTGCCATTGAGAAGATGGCTCACAACAAATGCATCACATTCTTAATCCTTAGAGACAAAAAGGGAAAGTTTAATGTGGATTGACAAGAGAGAACTACATGAACGTGATCTGATGGAAGAGTTTGTGTACAGTGATGTTGATTGTAGTTAAACACAGTGCAATACATTGACGTGACTGGTACATACTGGGTATAAAACTAATCTTGTAATAATTGTAATACATTACCAAAAATCAGGCCCAACACTAAACTAAGGTGTCCCAGTTCTGTTTTTCCCAGGGACATATAAATAAACTTCAGTTCAGCAGTTACGAAGTGAAACATTTATTTCATTTCATGCAAATGGTCATATTACAACTTTTTTTTTAATTAAAAAACCTTGAAAGGGCTGCTAAAGAGGTCCATGAACCCCCTACTATATCTATGTATTCCTCTGAATCCATATGAGGGCATAAATGTTTTTTTTTTTCCTGTTCGATTACGTACAATTCAACAGCATGACTCCTTAGTAACCTACTTTGTAAGACTGAAAAAAGACATCTGGCCCTCAGTTCAACCTGTTATCCTGCAGGTTGATCCAGAGGAAGACAAAAAACCCCATGAGGTAGAATCGAAATTTCCTCATCTTAGGGAGAAAAATGCTTTCTGACTTCTAATCTAGCCATCAGAACAACTCCCTTGATCTATGACTCTTCTCCAGAATTCTCGGAGGTCACCTCTTGAACTCTTACAGTGAGTTCACCATCACCACCTCCTCTGGAAGAGAATATTAGCGCATATTGATAAACCAGAGTGGAGAGCTACTGCAAACAATGACTACTGCTTTGGTGGCATCATGCCCATATCACCCACTTTTTGTGTGCTGTATATTATTTCCCTTGCAGTGGTTGCTGAAGGAGACATAAACATACATAACCCACCCAGTAACAAAAGATAATCACTGGGGGGGGGGCCCTCATCAACCCATCTAAGCCTTCACTGTTTGAAAGGATTGATATTGATCCAAACAGTGTCCACTGTAAAGAAATGCAGCTTTCCCTTAAAACCTGTTAGTTCTTTAATATAGAATGCAATTGACATATGCATATTCTACCCCTGGGAGTATGCAGTTTCAGATATTCTGTATTGGAAAAAGAACAGCTTTCCACACTTCAGGACAATGGTAGCCGTTGGTCTTTTTCCACATTATTGACATCTAAAGATAATATGTTCACACTGTTATGAATTATTAAGGATAATCCTTGAGGCTACAGTATTCTATGAATGCCAGCAACAGAGATTCTAGATATTTATCATTAGCATCATCACCACATATTTTCGTATTTGCTTTTCATGGTATAACCACCCTGTATGAATCAGCTTCTTCCCGTTTTTACTTTACTTCTATCTTAAAACGGTATCTGTGTTATTTGCGGACTTACGTGAGACTGCAAGTTTCCTTACTTCATTGTCTTAAAGGGTTGTTCAGGAGGAAACTGGACAACCTCCGGGATCCACACTAAAGAAGTGGTAAGTACTTACCTGACATTCGTCTCCGCCGGTCCAGTTCTCCTGACTAGGTTCTATTTACCTGGCTGCAGCTGTGACGTCACGTTGACAACATGTGACTGCTGCAGCCAATCACTGGAATCATTAGGTGCACCACTGAAGACAGTGATTGGATGCAGTGGTTTGCATGTTTCGATGAGGTGACATCAGTGCTGTGGCCAGGTAAGTACTTGCCACTTGTTTATTGTGGGTGGATCCTCAGAGACCACTTTAAGTTATCATGCGAAATGCAGGCTAACAGATCTGTGTATATAGCTTCATACAACCTCCGAGCTGCACAAAGGTTTAATATAGTACCCATTAAAGTTCATGGACCAATACTGTACCTCCACACTCCTCTGCTTTCATATAGGGGCATACAGAAGTATTTTTGTCTTATGCATGGGGTCTCCAACAGGGACAAAATGGAGGCAGTCTCCATAGGAGGTATTTTCTCTATGAGCATTGCATTTAGGGAAAAATATCACGGTAATACAGTTTTATACTGAGGCACCAGATGGCTTCATTCAGCTGGGCTACATCACTACATAAATGCTTTTATGGTTTACATTTATTTTCTTTAACACTAAAACCTATAGACAATAATTTCTTTATAAACTTTGATTATATAAAATGTAATATTAAGATTTTAATGATTTCATAACCTGTAAAAAAAATGTGAAATTTTAAGTATTTGACATGTATCTTTTAGATACACTTTATACTTGCACTCGTTGAAGCTGTTGTAATGAGAATTGCAGTGCAAGGGCCATCCAGACCTGTGCACTATGTGAATGATGGCTGAGATATTTTAGGATTATTGTGTGCCTGTCACAGCATATGATTTAATGTCAGATGCTGTGGTAGAGGTGCATATTCTCCCTTCACTTGTCAGCGCAGAATATGATGATTCCACTGCTACGGGAGCAGAAGAGATTGCAGTATATTACTGTCTTTCCCCTTATTCCCTCTAACTGAAAGTGTCTTCCACTTTTATTTTATTTTTTTCATTATTTCTCTCTGTTTCCCTCTGCCTTTTAGAAATTAGCTTTTCTCTCTTCTTTATTCACATCCTGTCTCTTTCTTTTTGCTGCTTGGAGACTCTCTGCTGTAGAAGTGTAAGTACTTTTCTTTTTTTTTTCTGTGGCTTTCCCTGTGTCTTTTACTTTCATGCTTCATTTATCTCTCTGCTGTGAGTCTGGCTCCTGGGTGATAGCAAGCACGTCTTCCTGTGGTACTAATAATACTGCATGGCTAGTAAATAATTCGCTTGGAAGCAGTAAATATAAATTCTGCACGCTGGAAATAATTTGAGGCAATGCACAAAAATGTTTGTTCTTATGTATGTTACTTTGCTAGCTTTATGGGTGTAGGTAAATATTTGACTTGCATGATGAAATTGATTTGCAAATGTCTAATTACTTTGTATGGTAGAAAGTCGAGTTAGTATTGTTGATATTTTAGGAATTCATCTAAGGGTAGTAGTATCATTTTGTTTAAAATGTAACTGTTATTTTTTTATTTTTGTAATGTATAGGGACACGGATGCTGACCGTTTTTGTAATATATTTTAATTACTGAAATCGTACATTTCTAGTAGAAAAATAGCTCTAAAGTGGCCCATTTTGAACTTTAGCAACGCTCCTCTGTCTTCTGTTTACATAACACAGTCAGTGTTGAGCAAGTCTCCACAGTTATACATGCATAACAGAAGACAGAGGAGCGTTGCTAAGGTTCAAAATGGGCCACTTTAGAGCTATTTTTCTACTAGAAATGTACGATTTCAGTAATTAAAATATATTACAAAAACAGTCAGCATCCGTGTCCCTATACATTACAAAAATAAAAAAAAGAAATGACAGTTACACTTTAAGGTGAGGAATATCAAATTCTCATGGTCTACTTTTATTATTTTTGATGCTTTTTTGTTTAGAATTTTCCTTGTCACTATAAATATATATATATATATATATATATATATATATATCTCCACATCATGTCTAACGTCAATAGATTTTTTAAAAGGTATTGAGTAAAGCAGTGTTCATTATATACATAGCATGCATGCGTCACAGAAGGTAAAAAAAATGAAAAGCTCAAGTTTTAGATGCATAGCAAGTTATTATTTTATATGACCATTACAACAAGACTACAGTAATTTGCTTTTGGCTTCATGCACATGGCCATGTCTGTATGTCAGTCGCAAATCTGCAAAATACGGATACCTTCCTTGTGCAGTCCGCATTTTTCTCACTACCATCATTAGAAGTGACTATTCTTGTCCACAAGAACTTTACTGAAAACTAGAGCTGTTTCATACCAAAACGCCAACTTTATTAAACAATTATGTAAATCACAACACAATTAAAACATGATGCGTTCACAGGAATAGAGCCAGGGGCGGATTGACCATAGACCTTACAGGGAAATTCCCCGGTGGGCCGATGCCCAGGGACCGCCTGGGCCCTCCTCACAGCCGGCCAGTGGAAGTTTTTGAGGATGTATTTTGTGCTGTTGGCAATATTTTGTGATGGACTGTGGTATTTGGCTCTGTTGGGGAGGTATAATGTGCCACAGTATGGTATTGCAGGCTCTACCTTCCATCAGTTTGGACTCGACTACAAAACAGGGCGACTTTTAGTATTTCTTTCCAGGGCCACTTTAAGTTCCCAGTCCGCCCCTGAATCGGGCGATATCACTGGACAGTATGATTGATTACAACAAATTCACAATCTTAGACAAATGGCATCCATCATAACACTTAATTCTGTTTGTACCTGCAATTGGCTAAAATACCCCTTAACAAGCAAATGGACCTATATAACTACATAAAGTGCAAGTGCTTGTGGTTATAGAAAACTAATAAGTGCAAATATACCAACTATTACAGCCAAGGACATCATATCATAATATTAATAGTATAAGATCACCTTACCTATTATCTTAGATGCAGTCAGGATGGCATGCCTTCGTCTGGGGGTTGTCCACAGTGCAGGCCAGAATAGGACACGTTGTATAATTTGCGGAACAGCCACATGGATCTGCAAAAAGTAAAGAAGTGTGCATGGCCCCATAGAAATGAATGTGTCAGTGTGCTGTTCAGAAAAAATGTGGGTAGAACTTGGCTGAATACAGCCAGGTGCTTGAGGCCTTAAAGGGTTTTCCAGGCTACAGATATTGATGACCTATCCCCAGGACAGGTTATCAAAATCAAATTGGCAATTGGGGTCTGACTCCCGGCACCCCGACAGTTAGCTGTTTGAAGGGATGTGTGCTCATCCAAGTGCAGTGTGCTCTTCAGGCTAGGGTCTATATAGCCATCAAAGAACACTTTATTTGCTCTATAATGATCCAATGCTGCCACCTAGTGGCCTTTTTTTGGTATTTACCTGAAATAGGCTCCGAAACCTGTTTAACCACTTCAAGACCAGGCCTAATTTTGCAAATCTGACATGTGTCACTTCATGTGGTAATAACTTTGGAACGCTTTTACTTATCCAAGCCATTCAGAGATTGTTTTCTCATGACACATTGTACTTCATGTTAATGGTAAATTTTAGTCAATATGTTTTACCTTTATTTATAAAAAATCTAAATTTACTGAAAATTTTGAAAAAAAAAAATCACAATTTTTTAAATATGAATTTCTCTGCTTTTAAGTTGCATAGGGATATCTAATAAAATTGTTATTAATGAACATTCACCATATGTCCACTTGTTGTTGGCATAATTTTGGAAATGTAATTTTATTTTTTTAGGTCGTTAGAAGGCTTCAAATTTTAAATGTAATTTTTAAGATTTTCATGAAAATTTCCAATTGTTAATTTTAAAGGACCTTTGCAGTTCTAAAGTGACTTTGAGGGGCTTAAATAATAGAAACCTCCCATAAATGAACATATTTTAGAAACTACAGCCCCCAATGTAATCAAAACTGATTTTACAAAGTTTGTTAACCCTTTAGATTTCCCACAAGAATCAAAACAGAAGGAAGGTGAAATTTAAAATATATATTTTTGTTTCCGCAGATTTTCCATTTTTAATTCATTTTTCCCATAAGATAGCAAGGGTAAACAGCAAATCAAACCTGAATATTTATTTTCCTGATTCTGAAGTTTGCAAAAACACCCCATATGTGGTTGTAAACTGCTCTGTGACCGGCAGTAATGAGAGTGAGGTAGTACAAGCATTTGTGATGGCTTTGACAGGTTGTCAGAGTGATCAAAAGCCTGGAGACCAGGAAAAAAGGTCTCAGATTAAAGCTCCATGTTCTTGGCTGTCAGGAGGCAGCTGAGTCATGGAGCTTCTATGTACAGGTACTGCACACAGGGGGCAAAGCTCAAGGACGTTTATAGTCAATGGGCAGTCTTTCACCTGTTTTTCACCTATATAACTAACAGCAGTGCCCCACAGAAGATTTCATACACATCTCAGACATACCTGTGTGCTCTTTGTGTCTGTATTCCATGTCCAGAAAAAGCACTTTTATTCTGCAGGAAAACAGCTCCCAAGTGCCCGGCTGAAAGTGAAACTAAAAACAGCTTTCTCTGCCGACTCAATTTCTAACAGCTATATCTTCTGATATATTGGATATAATGCTGTGGTTTTGGTATCATTTTAAAGCTTGGAATGCCAGCTTTCAAAGAAGGTCATTTTTCTATATCCTACCAATCCCAAGATATGAGCAGCTAAAGCAGCCCTCCCCTCTTCAGTCTGGTTTGCTTTGAGCACTTGCAGATGCAGAGCTGGGCACTTGGGAGCTGTTTCCTGCAGAATAAAAGTGCTTTTTCTGGACATGTAATACACAAAGTGCACACAGGTATGTCTGGGATGTCTGCAATCTTCTGTGGGGCACTGCTGTTAGTTATATAGGTGAAAATGAGGTGACAGACTCTCTTTAAGGCTTCGGAGTATTTCAGCAATGTAACAGGTTCCCCGATCTCAGCCGGGGAACGCTGTTACCGGACAGGAAGCGCATGGATTCCGGGCTGCTCAGATGCCACGGCATCTGAAGGGGAAAATGTATGCGATCAGCCTTATTGCTGATCCCATACATGTGCCACAGGTGTCTGCTATTTAAAATGGCAAAAACCCGTGGCTATGGCATTCGCTGCACGTGTGCAGGCACCATGTTTAGGGACCGAATTTATATGTTCGGCGGAGGTCCTTAAGGGGTTAAAGCACCATTCATTTCATGGCGCTGTACATATGAAAAGGGGTGCACATACATAATAAAAGATAATTGTAAAAAGCATGAACAAGATAAGTAGCAAACTGATACAGAAGAAGAGAGGACCCTGCCCACTTACAATCTACAGGGGATGGGAGAAGGACACAGTAGGTGAGATATGAGATACGTTTGCTATATGTATAAACAATAACATCTAGTAGAAGCATTTTCAGGTGTTTTTTGTCATGATGATGATCAAAGTCTCAATAACATTCAATGAGTTATTGAGCTATTTTCTGAAGTCCCATAGCCATAAATGGAGGGGTGGCTGCACATGCGTGACTTCCTCTCCTTTCACTGCTATGGAGCATCCAAAAACACTCAAACTATTTATGGACGTTTCATAGCTGTGAATTAGAAAGGACACTAATCATAAGTGTTGTGCACTCCGTTTACTGTGGGGACCCCTTCTTGAGATAGGATCCCGCCTATTGGACTCACTCCTATCGATATGCCATAAGTGTCTCAGATGCGACAACCCCTTTAATCACTGTGGGCTTTAGCATACCGGTGTTTCTTTATTTGTGCAATGTAAGTGGTACTTAAAGGGGTTCTCCAGGAATTAAAAAAATGAATATACTTAAATATTAATTTATAATAAATATATTCACAAATACCTTTCATTACTTAGAATGGCTCGTTTTGTCTAGGGAGCAATGATTAGGAGAAATAAAATGGCCGCCGTCCTATCAGTACACACAAGTTATTTCACAACACTGAGCTAAAGAGCTGCCTCATCCTCCTCTCCTACCTGTCAGGAATTATGATCCTGAATGCAGGTGATAAGATCTTTAGCTGAATCTCTGTAGGAATGGAGCTCATGAGGAGACATGAAGTACAGAGAAGACGGACAGGACAGACTGTGGTAATGGAGAATGCATACAAGTGCTGCTGCTCATTATCCACACCCCCACCTCCTCTCTGTACTTCATGTCTCCTCATGAACTCCATTCCTACAGAGATTCAGCTGAGGATCTTATCATCTGTATTCAGGATCATAATACCTGACAAGCAGAGCAGAGAGGAGGATGAGGCAGCTCTTTAGCTCAGTGTTGTGAAGTTACTTGTCCTTCTGTGTGATTAGGACAAGTTAGCAGTCATTTTATTTCTCCTAATGATTGTTCCCTAGACAAAACTAACCATTATAACTAATGAAAGGTATTTGCTTTACATTGTGGTTACTTCACCACAATGAGCCATAGTGCTGCCTCATCCTCCTCTCTGTTCTACTTGTCAGGGATTATGATCCTGAATACAGGTGAATCTCTGTGGGAATAGAGATGATGAGGAGACATGAGCGGAGGGTGAGGTGTGGCTGATGAGCAGCAGCACTTGTATGCAGTCTGTCCTGTCCGTCCTCTCTGTACTTCATGTCTCCTCACAAGCTCCATTCCTACAGAGATTCAGATAAGTATCATATTAAACTGTATTCAGGATCATAATCCCTGACAAGTAGGAGAGGAGGATGAGGCAGCTCTTTACCTCAGTGTTGTGAAGTAACTTGTCCTGGTGTGTGATTAGGACAGGTTTTGTGTGCACTAATAGGACGGCGGCCATTTTATTTCTCCTAATGATTGCTCCCTAGACAAAACGAGCCATAATAACTAATGAAAGGTATTTCAGAATATATTTATAATAAAGTAATATTTAAGTATTTTTATTTTCTTAATTCCCAGAGAACCCCTTTAAATATGTCACCATAGAATGACTGCACAATACTACCACATACCATATTACACTGGTCAGTGATGGTCAACTAAATCATTGCTAATGATCGTTCATAGGAATGCTTGTTAGCGATGATCTGGCAGTGTAATACCGCCGCCGTTTATTGAAGAAACGCTTGTTCATCGGGCAATCAAGATTTTTAAGCATTCTTAAAAATCTTTTGCTGGCAAACAATGACTCTGTATGTACGAGAGATGGAGGAGATCACTGCATGTAATAGCGGCAGTCTCCTCCATTAACGAACAGATGATTGCTGGGAAGGAACGGTTCCGTCCCAACAATCACCTGTAAAATCTTTTAATGTAATACAGACCTTAGATACCTTCAAAAATTCACAGTTCATGAACTTATAATCTATTTTTGTGCCCTTTTTTTCAAAGCTAAAATTGCTCTCCCATCTCTAAAGTATGTAATATGGTAGGAGTTTTATTAATGTTGGTCTCGTGTTCCAGAGAAAACTGTGTATTTGTGAAATCAGAAGTGTAAAGTATATTATTTCTAGGATTATATCCAGCTACCCATCATCTGAGTTTGTAGCATGTGACCAGTCCATGGGCAGTTTATTTTTTATCTACTATATTAAGGCCAAACTGCTATGACCTCCAAGTCTTTGGATTTACAGAAGTACAGTGTACATAGTCATACAATGTCCTCATATGACTTCTGACCATTGGTTTTATCTATAATTTCCCCCTTCTGACCCCAAGCAGTCATTTCAGGCAGGCTTTACTACTGCGGATCTAGTAGGTACGATTTCTCCTTGTGGAGAGTGCCTAGTAGGCGCAAGGAGTCTTATTGGTCATGCAATGCTCCTCTGGGGAAAAAGGTATGCAAATGACCTTTCTTTCCAAATGGAAAGCTGAGCCTCTAATGCCATCAGCTGGAAGGTAGCTCTCCTATAAATCAATGACATAACCGACATAAAACATAATTTCGGATTATTGCCGAACCAGCGCTAGAGGCACAACTTTCCTTTCTTTTTGGATTTACTTTGCTGCTATATATAAACTTTTAAGTTGGGGTTAACCAATACTCAACTTCTGTGCAACTTCCAACAAGCTGGAGAACAATGTGATTGCACCAGGCAAGTATATGTCTGACATTTCTCAATGGATTTGTAGCATTTTTGAATGTGAGATGCACATTTATCTGTTCATTGAGCACATTTGACATTATATATAATTGTTCTGTATTTCTTGGACAGTTTTGACAATCAATACAAAAAGAAACAGAATCCTGCTATGTGTAGGTCTTATGTACTTTGTGTTTCTGCAGCAAATAGCGTGAATAACAGTAATAATAATTCTTTACATATACATCAATTCAAATAGGCTAGGAATTAATAAGGAGGGAAAGACATATGAATTATGTAGTTTACATGTCCCGGTGATAGATCATCTATCTTGCTATGTCCTTGTCATTTTCCTATGCATTTAGTATATTGTGAGTAATGTTTGAGAAAATTCAGACAATGTTATTGCTCATAGCAAATATTAGGAGCACAACAGTTAGTTATTTCCATTAAAATTCTCCCCAGGAAGACCTTTGTCAGCATGATGTGCCTCAGGCACTCTGTATTTCTGGATAAAATGGGCTTGTAGTGGACTGTGTATCTGTATTATCTTTGCACTATATGAAGAGATCTACAGCAGCAGCTGCGTTACATTTACAGCAGCAGGATAAGTACCACTGCACCCCAGCATTAAGCCTTCGCAAACCATCCATCTTTATTATTTTTTTATGTCTTCATTTTGTTACCAGAAATCTCTATTCTCGACATTAGCAATTTGTATGCGTTTACAGTGAACTATTGATTTCATTATTACAGATGACTCCCAAGTCCAAGAGAAAGAGTATTCACAGCAGAATGCTGCGTCCTGTCTCCAGAGCCTTCGGTGAGTATATTGAACAAATGTTATAAGAAAGAATTCAATAAAAATAACGCAAAATGGCTTGTATGATGTTGTAATTATTGGGAAGGTTTAGTTTCACCATCTTATTAACTTCTGCCTTGCAAGAAATGGAGTTTGACCTGGACAAGGCTCTTGAAGATGTCCCAATACACATAGAAGACCCTCCATACCCCTCCTACAAGCAGGATAAGCGGTCATCCAGTGTCATAGCAGAGTTACCATCAGATGAAGGGAAAAAGCTTGAGCACTTTACAAAATTACGACCAAAGAGAATGAAGAAACAGCAACCCAGCAAATCCAATGTTAGTATATATTTTATTAGATATGTAATAACTGTCCATGGGTATATGCCACTTGTGTCTATTTGAATCTTTTTCTGCATTGAAGTTCTTGAGAGCTGCTATTATATACATATATTATGTTAACAGGACGGGTATCGGTTTCATATGTGCCTCATAAATTCTTTATATATTTATATTTTATATATATATATATTCTCTAAATAAATTCTTCATATGCATTCTATAGGAATTAGATATACATTAAATGGCATGGTTTTTTTTTTCCGCTTTCGCAGTTAATAATATATGTAGGATTTTACATACTGCAGATTCATTATGTTTTCCCTCTACTGAACAAATAATTTTGTCTGTTGCATTGTGGGTAAGATGCTTGCATGGATACTCAGTAAATGTAACCACTTCCTGTTAAATGTTCCAGCAACTTGGAGCTGAAGCCGCTTCCGATGGAGATCAGAATGGCCTGATGCCGAGAGTAGATGAAGGTGTAGATGAGTTTTTCAGCAAGAAGGTGACAAGACTTGACTCAAAGTAAGTTAAAGGGGTTGTAGTGCCACCATAGGAAAAATGTAGAATTACATAATTCCTACTGAAATAATTCACAGAAATTGGCCTACTGAGTTTTGAAGCAGGTAGTGTGACGAAGCTGGTTGCATTTGGTTCCAGTGCTTATTACAGCTTTACAAACTGTCTCTGTAAGTGACATCGGGAGAATAACTTAGATTCCATAATTGCATTAAATGATTAATATGTAGACCCTAACACATGAAAATAAAAGATTGTAAAGGGGTTACCCCATAATTAATTTTAAAAAATCTTATAGTACATGTCAAAGCTAGAACCAACCCTGTACCTCACATGGATTCAGATATATCTCCATCTATTGTTCCAGTCAGATTTATGTTAAACTGGCAGCTCAGTGGGCGTTTCCTTTCTGCTACGCCTGTTCAGTTCTGCCCCCAGAGACAATGAATGGGGACAAAACTGAAGCGTTTTCCTCCGATTTTCAGATCCTTTGCTGGATATCAAAACCGGAAAGGAAAACGCAGATGTGAAAGTAGCCTAAAAACATTATTGCAAGGATGGAGACTGAAAATACTGTAATTGCCAGGTCATAAAGGCTAAACTAGCTGTGGTGATATGAGGTTAAAATTCTTTTTTTAAAGGAGTCTTTCACCTGTTTTTCACCAATATAAATAACAGCACTGCCCCACAAAAGATTGCATACACATCCCAGACATACCTGTGTGCACTTTATGTCTTTATTCCATGTTCAGAAAAATCAGTTTTATTCTGCAGAAAAACAGCTCCCAAGTGCCCAGCTCTGCTGTTGCAAGTGCCCAAAGCAAACCAGACTGAAGAGGGGAGGGCTGTTTTAGCTGCTCATATCTTGGGATTGGTAGCAGAATGGTTCTGACCTTCTATGAAAGCTGGCATTCCAAGCTTTCAAATGATACCAAAATCACAGCATTATATCCAGTATATCAGAAGATATAGCTGTTAGAAATCGCGTTGGGAGAGAAAGCTGTTTTTAGTTTCACTTTCAGCTGGGCACTTGGGAGTTGTTTTCCTGCAGAATAAAAGTGCTTTTTCTGAACATGTAATACAGACGCACAGTGCCCACAGGTACCGTATTTTTCACTTTATAAGATGCACTTTTTTCCACCCAAAAGCAGGGGGAAAATTGCCGTGCGTCTTATAAAGCGAATACTAGTGAGCGCTTCCATTATGGAAGCGCTCACTAGTATGTAATAGGTGCCGGGAGCGGGGAAACATACTCACCCTCCTGCACTGCAGCTCCGCTCCGGGTCCGGCGCTCCTCTGTCTTCTCTTGTTGGCGCTGCACTGTCCTGACCGCGTACAGCGGTGGCAAGAGAAGACAGAGGCGAGTTGGAGCGGAGCCGCGGCACAGGAGAAAGTTTTTTTATTTTATCGTTATGGGGCTGATGGGCTGATCTGAGGTCTGATGGGGGCACAGTGGGCTGATCTGAGGTCTGATGGGGGCACAGTGGGCTGATCTGAGGTTTGATGGGGGTACAGTGGGCTGATATGGGGGCACAGTGGGCTGATCTGAGGTCAGATGGGGGCACAGTGGACTGATCTGAGGTCAGATGGGGGCACAGTGGACTGATCTGAGGTCTGATGGGGGCACAGTGGACTGATCTGAGGTCTGATGGGGGCACAGTGGACTGATCTGAGGTCTGATGGGGGCACAGTGGACTGATCTGAGGTCTGATGGGGGCACAGTGGGCTGATCTGAGGTCTGATGGGGGCACAGTGGGCTGATCTGAGGTCTGATGGGGGCACAGTGGGCTGATCTGAGGTCTGATGGGGGCACAGTGGGCTGATCAGAGGTCTGATGGGGGCACGGTGGGCTGATCTGAGGTTTGATGGGGGTTTAGTGGGCTGATCTGAGGTTTGATGGGGGTTTAGTGGGCTGATCTGAGGTCTGATGGGGGCACAGTGGGCTGATCTGAGGTCTGATGGGGGCACAGTGGGCTGATATGGGGGCTGATGGGCTGATCTGAGGTCTGACATGGAGGGCTGATGGGTTCTGACATGGAGGGCTGATATGGGGGTCTGATGTGATGTCCTGAAATTTATGGGGGTCTGATATGAGGTCTGATAAAAAATATTTTTTTCTTATTTTCCTACTCTAAAATCTGGGGTGTGTCTTATCATCGGGTGCGTCTTATAAAGCAAAAAATATGGTATGTTTGGGATGTGTATGCAATCTTATGTGGGGCAGTGCTGTTAGTTATATTGGTGAAAAACAGGTTAAAGACTCCCTTTAAAGGATTGCCAGTTGCAACCATACATTACAGTGTCCATTCTGTGACTACTAACAATAGTTGGCCAAAAAAAAGGACTTCTTTTTTCTTGGCAACCAAGACTTATCAGTGAGTTAAGCATAGAAACTTCAGAAATATTCCATATTTCGTCATGTATCACTAGCATTAGTACATAGCACTACGCCCAAGTTCGGAACCGCCCACAGGGGTACAAGTGCACTCTTGAGCAAGGTGATACCCTAGTCTCCCAGCCTGTGCACAAGTGGCACATGACATAGAATACTGGCTGCACTACATATAGATAGACAGCATACAGCTTCTCAACCAGCCTATGTTCATACCAAAATCTAGGGAGATTCAGGGGCGGACACAGATCTCATAGGGCCCCATAGTAAAACTTAGTATGGGCACCCTGCACTTAGTTTTTTAGTGTACATGCGTCAATCACTCCTAGGCAATGCAGAACAATTTACATTTTTTGTTTAATCAAGTGGAATAGATTTTAATTAAATACAAATTGTAATTAATAAAAAAAGTTGCATTCTGCCTCACCAACTTTTATGTAGGAAAAAGTGGAAAAGGTGCTTCCGATAAACGGCACTCATTCTAAACTCCAGATTTCTCAAGGTGTTTACACCAGAAAACTGGCAAAAATACACTGATGGATCTCCTACTTATGTTCTCTTCTATTACAAAGCTATCTGGCTGGCTGCACCCACCACTAGGGGGAGCTCAGGGAATCAGATTTAATACAACTACCATAGAAGCTGTAATAATCTCTTTGCATTAACCTCCCCCTATTGGCAGCCGTATGAAAATGCAGTGTTGTCACATGGGGAAGAGCAATTACAATGCAGCCTGCCCACCCCCAGGCCCCATAACAATCATGTGGTCTGCCTCTGTTGCAGGTACGCCAGTGGATAGATTTTCTTAACAAGCTACCTAGCTTATTATTATAAATGTATCCGGTGGCTGAGATGACTTTTAGGTACGGAGACAGGCCAGCTAGCATCCTCTTTTCCCAGGGGCCTGCCTTCTCAATGTCTCTGCAAGGATCCCGTAACACCACACAACAAAAAAAAACTTTTCGGCTGCTACTGGGCAAAAACCATTTGTCCTATACTAAATCGAGTGTGCGGATTACAAATCCGAAGTCAGAATTGTTGTAACACGTCACAAAATTTTGCTATGCATAAGTATGCCTAAATGAATTAAGCACTTGGAAAGCATTGAATAATTTTGAACAGAACAAGTTTTACTCCAACAATTACCTGATCTACGTCAAAGTTTGCGTAGTAAACAGTGTATGAAAATGTAATGGAATAACAAAATTTCAAAAAGTCTCGTTTTTCAGTTTAAAAGTCTTACTTGAGCAAGGCCCAGTACTGTTAGGGCTCATTCAGACGACCGTATGATGTCCGCAAAAATACGGATCCGTTTTTTTTCGGATTAGACGCTGCCCCATTCACTTCTATGGGGCCTTTTTCTTCCGTTCCACAGCTCCACAAAAACACTGAAACATGTCCTATACATGTCAGTGAAAATCAGGACATGGCCCCATTGAAGTCTATGGGTCCGCAAAAATACGGAAAGCAATCCGTTTTTTTGCGGACATGCTGAACTGTCCGCAAAAAAATGGATCCATATTTTTGCGGACAGCATACGGCCGTCTGAATGAGCCCTTAAAAGTGCTTTAGGCATCTGCTTTTGCGTTTGTGAACGGTCATATTTTCCCATTGCAAAAACCAGCAGTAGTCTCCCATCATGTTGGGATTCCAGCGGCCTTGATACCTGTTCTCCATTGTAGAAATATCTTTATGGAACCGCTCTCCGTGTTCGTCACTTACGTGTCCCAAATTAGGTGTGAAAAAGTCAAGATGGGAATGTTATAAATGCACTTTCAATGACATTCGGCAGTCACATTGTTCATATGCTGTAAGCATGTTGTCTACTAATTCGGCATAGTTTGCAGCTCATCTGTTCCCAAGGAATTCTACACTACTAGCACAAATGCATCCCAAGCTGCAAGTTCCAGAGGGTTGAGTTTTGTTCTGAATGTGTCATCATACATTAGTTCGTTGATTTCGGGGCCAATAAAAATTCAGACTCTCAGTCAGGATACACAATTTGTGACTTGTTTCTCTTTGAATATCCGGCGATTTTAGTCATGCAAAAGTAACAGTCTGAATGGTTATTTTTCTGCTCATGCCAACCATCGGCACTGCAAAAGCCATTCCTTTCCTTTTACCATCCAACCACTGCATTAGCCCAGAGTAAAGCCTCATTCACACGTCCGTGTCCGTGCTCAAATCTGTGAGCAGGTGGTCAGTGAGGCATCCGTGAAGCTGTCTGTGAAGGATCCGTGTAGGGTCCGTGGGTTCGTATTTTGCCATCCGTGTTGCATCCGTGTTTCACTGACACTGAACAGCTGAAAAATAATTTTCAAAGCATCTCTTCTTAATGATCTGTGAAACACGGATGCAACACGGATGGCATTCTTGTTGCATCCGTGGCCTTTACGGACCCATAGACTATAATGGACGTGAGGGATGCGTGAACACGGACAAAATAGAGCATGCATCCGTGCTGAAAACACTGACCCACGGACCGTGCTAAAACACTGATGTCTGAATACACACATTGAAATGAATGGGGACGTGTACTGTCCGTGGAGAACATGTACAGGACACGTCCGTGAAACACTGACGTGTGAATGAGGCTTAACACACGGTGCAACAAACATGAGGTGCCCAGCTTTTATCTTGATCTCCAATTTGACAAAGTAATACTTGTAAGCATGACGCACTCGCTTTGTCAGATTCTTGCGCTGATCATAAGTAGTATATTTGCCACATATGTAGCAGAAATTGTCCGGATCATTACATTTTCATTTATCCATCTTAAGTTTCAAAACTGATAGCACTATAACAGATCACTTTATCAAAATCTGTCCAGCTTGCCTTATATACTTACTGCTGACATCAGCCTGAGTACGTCTGGACATGTCCATTGGAATATTCCAATATATTATAACTGAATAGGCTTTGCATGTATAACTTAAAATCTAGACATGTCAGGCAAATTCCGAGTTCGTATTTGGAATCGGTGCGCTCATTTTAGTATAAATCACATGTTTTTCTCTCAGTAGCAAAATCATTGTTGCGCGGTATAATCAATCATCTTGTAGCATCTCGCTGCTTCTAACGCTGTGTGAGCAGGTAATATTTGCATGTATCTGTACATGTACGTTTTTTTTTTTCCTTTTACGGGGCCACGGCGGAACAGACGTGGATGTGGACAGCACACAGTATACTTTCCGGATCTTTTGCGGCACACATTGAAATGAATGGGTCCACATCTGATCCTCAAAAAAATGCGGATCGGATCTGGACAAAAATCACTGTCATGTACATGAGCCCTAAATATGGGATTTAAAAAAAATAAATAAAAAAAGGAATTGTTTACCAAGTTTGAGATAGGAAAAGTTTGATTGGCATGGACAAAGACCTGACCACAACCTATGAACTACCTTTTGATATGAATTAGAATTTTATGAGGCTTTACCCTGCATCTGTTCAGTGAACTCGCTATTGCTCTCAAATTATACATCTGTTATATGAAAGGTAGTGGACTGCCTTCCCAGAAATCGAAGATTGTTACTATGGATGAGCGAAGCGAGTTTTGGATCTTAGATCTGAAGTCGCTTTGTGCAAAACTTCGGTTTAATACTGTATGGAGATCCGTCTCTGTACAGCATTAAAATATATGGCCTCTGACAAGGCGAACTCAGTCATTCCCGAAGTCTCGTAAGACTTCAGTGAATAACTTCGGTATTTGATTTTTAAATTGGAAAACCATTTCAAAACTTGGATCCGAACTCCGCTTCGGTTCCGAGGTACCAGTCGGAGCTAGGATCGAAGTTTTAAAATGGTTTTTCAATTTAAAAAGTTATTCACAGAAGTCTTGCAAGACTTCGGGAATAACTGACTTCGCCTCGTCGGAGGCCATACATTTTAATGACAGATCTCCGTACAGCATTAAACCTAAGTTTTGAGCGAAGCGACTTCAGATCTAAAATCTGAAATTCGCTTAGCTCATCCCTAATTATTACAGTAAAATATGCCTTCTAGGTTTAGTGCCCTCTCCCCAATATGGATATTCAGGTATCCACCATCGTTTAACTGCAGTGTAATTTTGGTACAAGACTCCCAGTGGTTTATGCAAGCCTGTAACAAAAAGTAACAATGTTATTAATGGCACAAGATCAGAGTTATATTGTCTAACCTCCAATGCAGTCCTAAAACATGGACCCTGGTTGCTATGTACAACAAAGGCTTTTTCTCTGTTTTGACTTGAGGCCCGTGGTGGGTCTTACCATCTTTCTCATTACATAGATAACCAAGAGCATTAATTGAATTTCAGAACTTAGCCTTGCTTTTATACTTCAGAGACATTTAAGCAATGTAAAAATCCTTATAATGTGCATCCACATCACTAATTTCACTTTTTCATTTCAATCATTGATTTGTACTAATGACATTTAAGCCTTCTTATGTCCATGGAAATTGCTCCTGCATGGACGCTCGTTTAGTCTCGCTCAGGCAGCGTAAACCCTATCTTGCTTTTTCTCAGAAACATTCATAATTTAGCAAAGCAAAATGACAGCTTTTGAAATTAAAAGGGCAAAACACTTAATTGATACTTCAATAGAGGGCTTAGAGCCTACTGTGAAATCCCTTTGCAAATGCTTCTCTTCACACTGCTTGATCAGCTAGCAAGTGCATATTGAATACAATGGAGAATTCACCGCACCGAGTATGTTGCCTAGTGACATGCCAAATGATTGGAAAATCCAGCAGTGTGGTAAATGTTTCATAATTAGAAAAACTGTTTTATATGTATTTGCACTTTAATATTTTAATGTTTTCTTTATTTTTTGTCCTTTGACCAAAATATTATGTTTTGTTTCAGTAGCAGGTTCCAAAATGTTAGAAATCTTTATCACGATCACATTTAGTACAAAGACAGTCAATTTTCATTGGAATGGCTATTTACACGGCGAAAATGTTCCAAAATTGGCCTATAAGCTGTGAGTGAAATAAATTTGTTAGGCACTATCCAATAGTATTTCAGCTTGAAAAAAACACGTATTTAGATATAAAATATTAACAAGATTTAGCTGCCTGTTGGCAAGCTGATTAGTGTTAATCCCACTGTAATATACAGTAGTTATGACATTTGCTTCCACCTCCACATTTTGTTGTTTTGATGGATCTAAAATGAAAAATAAAGTAGCTGCGCAAATACAGTAGCCTTGAATAAAATGTAATCAATTTGGTCTTCACAGCTGTATCTCCATGATAACAGACAACATCCTGCAGTCGCACTCCTTTCCATCTGTTTCCAACTTGTTGCTCATCTACCACATGTATATTAGCTAGAAATTTGTGACAGAAGAAAGGAAGTGTGACTGTAGGACCAGACTACATAGACTTTGTTTGTTGTCTGTTACCGTGGAGACACACAGATCTGCATAGAAGCTATAAACACAAAACCTAAGCCTTAGGGTCCATTCACACGTCCACAAGTGTTTTGCGGACTGCACATGACCGGCTCTATAATAGAAATGCCTTTTCTTGTCCGTGGCTGTGTTTTTTTTGCGGGGCTGCGGAACAGAAGTGCTGTCCGCATCTTTTGCGGCCCCATTGAAAATGAATGGGTCTGCACCCATTCTGCAAATTTTCGGAATGGATGCGGACCCATTATGCGGACATCTGAATGGACCCTTAGTATGTGGCGTCTCTGACAGATCCTCATGTGATCATGTGTATTATTCTAATTTTATTATTAAAATGTATTATTCTTAATGGCAGAGATGTTCAGGCCATAGTTTCAATAGTATAGCTGGCTCAGCAGCAGTATTCTCAGTGGTGCACTTACATGCTTTTCTGTCAAGTTGTTCCTTTTATGTATGTTTTTTGTTGTTTTTTTTGTACTTGTATGTTAGATTAATTGAATTTTTTTTATTTAAGCCATTCTCTTACTCTACATAGGTTTTGTGTTTGTTGCTTTTTTTCCCCCTGTGTTCAAGTCTGAAATTGTAAGATACCTTTAAGACTTTGTATGTCCTTTTTTTGCTTCTAGGTGTTTTTTTAAGTGTGGAAATTATTGTTACTGATTTATTTTACAGAAAACATTCACTGAAAGGAGGAGAATACCAAGATATTAATGAGGGCGAAGAGAAAAAGAAACGGGAATCCAGAAAAAGTGGTTTTCTCAATCTGATAAAGTCTAGATCCAAGTCAGAACGTCCTCAGACTGTTATAGTGACTGAAGAGCCACCATCCCCTAAGCCATCAGTTAAAAGTCCTGCTCCTGACACTAGTAAGAAGGATAAAGTGACTGACGGTAATGGAGCTGTGAGTTCCAGTGCCAGTGCAGGGAGCAGTGGACCCAGCAGTAGTACTGAGAGGTCAGAGGAGGTAAAGACACCAGACTCTTTAGAGAATTTGCAGCTTGATGATAGTGGCAAGACTGAGCGGACTGACAGCAAAAGCAGCCCACAGAGTGGAAGGCGGTACGGTGTCCAAGTGATGGGGAGTGGATTGTTAGCTGAGATGAAAGCAAAGCAAGAAAAAAGAGCAGCAAATAAGGTAAGTTGTTTAGATGTTAAAAAAATTGTCCTCGTTGACCATGTGATATGAGGTCTGCAAAGATTTTTTTTTCCCCCAGAAACACTCAAAATGTTGCAGACTTGATGGACCATTTTAACAAGTAGACTTTATTGAGAAGCTCCATGTTGTTTTGTGAAGCTTCTGGTTATTTTAGAAGCTCCTGTTTTTTTTGAGAATCCAGATTTATACTTTAGTCCAGATCTGGAAATTGGCCATTCCAGAGTCTGGAATAATAAAGGATGAACAGGATATATACAGTAACCTTTTGGGGGTGGGAGTCAGAAGGTTATCCTAAGGGGGATGCCTCACGTAGGGACCTAATCTGTGTTTTCCAAATGGAGACTCTGACTGATTTAGCTGAAAAGGGCTTCCCAGCTACTATTACTTTTATATTTAATAAAATTTGAAGTGTAGCTGTAATTTCAGTTAAAAGTCTCTCTTTAAAGAGTATCTGAGCTCGAAGTATTTCCCTTATCAGCAAAACACTGGCATAATCCGTATACAATATGGTGGATTGACCCTAGAGTGCGTAGGCTTTGAGTTGATTCATATTTTCTCGTTTTAATCTTTATGGTCACAATTTGCTTAAAGGGAACCTGTCATCTCCGTAACACCCCCTGAACTAGATTAAGCGGTGTATAGTGTAAGTGATGCTGAATCCGAATATGTAAGTTTTATCCTCATACTCCCTTCCATTACGTCGCTGTTCTCCCACAAACCTGCAGTAAAATACATTGACCGGACTCTTCTTTGAGTCCTCTCCATTATGTGAGTGAGCACTGGAGTCCAGTGAGTGCATTTTACTGCTGATTTGTGGGAGCACAGTGTCAGAATGGAAGTGAGTATGAAGATAAAGCTTACATATTCGGATTCAGCATCACTTACACTATACAACACTTACTCTAGTTCAGGGGGTGTTTCGGAGATGACAGGTTCCCTTTAAGAACCTGTCTCAAGAGAATTCCAGGAATTCCTTGTTAAAGGGGTTGTCTCATTTCAGCAAGTGACATTTATCATGTAGAGAAAGTTAATACAAGGCACTTACTAATATATTTTTATTATCCCTATTGCTTGCTTTGCTGGCTGGATTCATTTTTTCATCACATTATGCTATTCTCATTTTCATGGTTTAACCACCCTGCAATCCCAATGTGATGGCCGTGCTTGCACACTGTAGGAAAAAGTGTGCAAGCACGACCACCATTGATGGATGGGTTGTAACCATGGAAACAAGCAGTGTATAGTGTGATGGAAAAATTAATCAAGCCAGAAGAGCATGAGGAAGGAACAACTGCAGTTGAAATTGTTCCTCCCACGTTCAAAGTTTGTGTTGGATTGTGTAATCAGGCCAGTGCAAACGAACGCCGATGGATGTGAATATCTGGCAGTGTAATAGGGCCATTATTCCCACATGCTAATTCATTGTGTCTTCCTTGCTGTGAAGTAAACGATTGCCGTGTTCTCCAAAGTGAAATATGCTTGTCTTGGTAAATAATTAATGAAAAATTAGTAGCCATTCTTTTGAATAGGATAGGCCTGTTCCAAGCTGTCTGGTCCTCGTGTATTATGGCCCATTCAGACGGCCGTATTATTGCATCCAGGTGCCCCATTGAAAATGCTTATACTTGTTTACTTGTCTGCTCATGCGGACAAGTATAGGACATGTTTTATCTTTTTATGCGGAGCCTCTTTTTATGCGGAGCTGCCCGCTCCCATAGAGGTGAATGGGGCCGCATCTATTCCACAATATTGCGGAATAGATGCAAGCATCCTTTTTTTTTTTTTTTTTTTTTTTTTTTGTGCTTGACTGAAGTTGTCCTTGGCTCTAGTTGGTTCCTGTTCCCTTTTCTTTTATCTCTTTTCTCTCTAGTCTACTTTACAGTGTATGGATCATTTCTATTTTCCATTCTTTTTCCCCTTTTTGTTATAGAATGACTATATTATTCAACTGGATCTCCTGGAGGGTGACCTGCATGGACTTATTTTTGAGTCGACAGTTAACATCTCACTCTATTTTCTGCAACTTGATTTTTACACTTTCAGGCCCCGGTTGTGCTTGTTCAAATCTCTGTAGTATTTTATTGTGTAAAAACTGAAAGTGAAATCTGTGGGAAACCTGTGAATGGTGACCTTGTTACTGTTGAAAATCACAACAGTCTCCAGATTGCTTGTGACCTTCAAGTCAATATGGGTTTTTTTCATCCATCTATTCAGCCATAGTTAACATATATCCTTCAAGTTCATCCAAGGGATGGGAGAAGATGTGGGTGAAAGTGAATGGGTGTGGAGAAATTGTAGAACTTTGCTGTCCCCTATTTTCCAGGGGAAGGGAAAATTTTGAAGACCTTACCTGTTTGTAGCTATTATGGTGAAGAAACCTTGTTGCCCTTGGTGATTCAAGTGTTCTTTCTTCAAACAGAGGCAGTGCCCCCTTGTCCGTTGAGTGGGTTTTGCATGGAGAAAACTTATTACCGTATTTTATTATTGGCCATTTATACAGTTATACAAATTAACCCCTGCAAAACAAATAACATACGTGTACGGCATAATGGTGAAAGAACTGTACAGAGAGGGCTAAGGAGCTGAGATTATGAACCTCCCCCCCACCCTGTTCAGCGATATTGCGGAATATTAAGAGTTTGACATGGCAGCCTGGCGCCTACTGAAGTATTGCAGTGTATTGTACAAGCGATCACATATTCACAAGAAATAACATAAAGCACACCCTTTTCCTATTTGCCATATAAAAAAAAACAAAAATTGAATTGATATTTCCGTATCCAGAATGCCAGAACTGTTAAAATATAGCATTATTTTATTCCACTAGGTGAAGACCATACACACAGATGCCAAAACAATGCCAAAATTGCTGTTTTTAAGTCACCTTGCCTCACAAAACAAAATAGTGCATCCTCGTTCAGCCTCATTTGCTAATTGAATGTCCAAACACTCAGGGGGTCTTAGTAAGGCTCTGCCCTGGCGGCACCTCTACATAAATTTGGCAGATCCACCACGACTTCTAAATCTAAGCCAGCTCCCAATTTAGATGTATTTCTGGTTTGTAAATGACCCCCTCAATGTTTCAAAGTTGCCTTGAAATTTATAAGCATCTATAATAGACTGAACTATACTGCAGTATGGTCTATGTGTGTTTATTGCCTTTGGTCCATTAATGCTGCCTACAAACTACAGCCCCTGTCTGCTATAGTGCTATTATTGGCCATTTAAATCAGTTGATAATGCCACCAGTAACTACTTTTTGTACCTACTATAGAGAATTAATGTTTACCAAGTGTTTGAGCTATAATTGGTATATAACCATATGGGTTGAATGCATTTAGCCGTGATTCTGGGTATGTGCCATTAAGCAACTGGTAAACAACATGTGAAAATACACCTGCGACATTGAAAGGGTTTATTTATACTCAATGCTTCTTTCCTTTTCTCAAACAGAAAATGGGCAATGATGCTGGCAGTAAAGACTTATTGGATGTTGAGAAAACAGATGGAAGTGGAGCAGGTTTGTTCACTTTAATGACTATATTAGAAATAACGGTGCATAATTATATAGCAGTCAAGACAAGTTTGGCGATTTATGATAAGTACATGTTTTATGTCTATTGTAATTTTGATGAGATAAAATTGATTTATTTAAATAAAAATATGTTGTATGCTGTGCCAGGATTTTTTATAGTTTAATTTTATTTCATTTTTTAATCATTTTTTACATCTTCATGTAAAACAAACTGATATTTGTTAGGGCATCTCCCAACAGACACTGGCTACACTATCATGATTTTCCAGTAAGCATCACAATTGCATAGCCATCGCTAAAAGGGTCATGACAAAGGGAGCCTGGTCATGGTGCTTCAGGAAATAAAAGGGTTCTCCAGGAGATTGATTAATATCAGATTGGCGAGTTCTGACTCCCTGCACATACGCCAGTTAGCTGTATGAAGAGGCCACAGGGCCCTGTCAGCTTTTAAATCATATTCATTGGTCGCGGGGCTTAGACGCTGGTCAGTCCCCAGGTGAATGGGGCTGAGTTTCCATACGAAGTACAAACGCTATCAAATGGATGGTGCAGTGCTTGGTAAGCTTAGGAGGAGGCTGCGGTGCTCACAAGAGTTCTGGTAAGCTCCACTGTCGCCTCAAAAAGCTGATCGTCGAGGGTGATGGGAATTGGACCCCCAACAATCTTATATTGATAACCTATCCTGATGATAAGTCATCAATATGAAAATCCCAGAGAACACCTTTAAGTAGCCAGGATCATCTTTTTCTCCAGGTTTGGCTACTGGTATAATAACAACCACTAAGCTTTATAATAGATTGACACTTGCTGTTGTTTAGACATAACTTCTCTGTATTCACTTTATTATCATCACTATAAGATTACAATGATAGATAACACCTATATATGAAACAGTCCTTAAAGTGCCTCTGTTACCAGGATCAACCCTATTTAGCCAGGCATACTGCCTGGTAGGCCTCATCATGCTGATTAAAACAATACCTTTTCTTGTGTCTGTATGCTAAACAGCTGTAGAGATATCTGTGTTCTTATCCATATGCAAATGAACAAGTTGGAGCACCAGGGGGCGGAGCTGAATCATTTGAGCACTGTTTTGTAACACCCCCTTCTTCTGCACACTCCCCCCTCCACTTGATTGACAGGGCTAGACATCAGCAAGGTGAGGGCAGAGCTGTGTCCTAGAATCTACATATCATATACACTATGTACTTTAGCTTTACCACATTGAGATCTGCTTAGAAAGCTAATATACATATTACTGCTTTATTCACAAGCACAATATGATTATAAAGACACCACTAATGTGTGATAGCTTATAAGCATAGAAAAAACAGGTATCTCTATGTGGTAATGCTATGGCTTACTGGTAAGTGTGTGGTTTAGCATGTAGGGTTCCAGGTTTGAATCTTTGATGATACGTCAAGTTTTTCTTCAGGTATTTTCTTCCCCATTTAACCCATAATAAAAAATCTATATCCTTATCATATTGAGAATAGTGTTTTTAGGCTTAAATAAATAAATACCGCTAGTTTCTTTATAATCATATATTGCGTCTGTGAATAAACCAGTTATAGGTTTTAGATTTCTGAGCAAAAAAATACTATTCTCAATATAGTAAGACCTATTGTTGTTATATAATTATATATTATAGTATAGTCTTTTATTATGGATTAAATGAGGGGAAAAAATGTATATAAGTCTCTCCCAAGACTTGAACTTCATGCCTGTCAAACCACTTATCGCCAAGCTACAGGATTACCCTGTTTTTTTTCTATGTGTATAAGATAACTCTCATGACTGGTGCCTTTCCAATCATATATTGTGCCTGTGAATAAAGCAGTAATATGTATATTAGCATTATGAGCAGATCTCAATATGGTAAAGCTATAGTACATAGTTTATGTCTGGTTTAATAGGGTTCATCCTGGTGTTAATGTAATTTAGGATAAGTCCCAAATTAGACTTAATACTCAGTTGTCTGTGGTGTTCAAATTATGTTAAATTTCCCCCTTCATGGTAAGAGGGTGCGGCCGCAGCACAAGAAATGCACGTCCAGTCTCATTGCTGATCATGCAGATCTCCTCTGGTTACACCCAGGGAGCTAATTTTATTAGAAATACATGTTGGTGTAATCACACCCCCCCTTTGTCATCAATTTTAATATGTCCAATCACAATCATACAAGTATACATTAAACAACAAATCAAAAAAATGATAATGGCAGCCAATGGGATACACATTACTTCATCTATCTGGGAAATTCCATATGCATATTTCAACTTCTGCTAAGTTCCTGTTTTCCTACAGACATATCAAGTGATTATGAGTCATTTTTATTTTTAAGCATATGTGACATCTAATGGAGATTAGAGCTTATAAGATATAAGAGATATGTCTATAAGGAGATGGAGACCACCTAATAATGAAATATACAACCCTAGCACAATTGTGTTCACCAACTAACTAAATTTCTTTAACACTGATGACGGAGGTGCTTTAATTGTTACAGCTCACCTTTTCCCCCATCCTGCACAATGATCTCAGAGCATGCTCACTAAACTCTCCAACAAAAGTCAATGAGCCATCCTCAGACACCAATTTGCTATGGCTCATGTGGCTGTTGTGAAGCATATCTCTGAACTACTGTTCACAGAACTGAGCAGCAGCTCATTCAAATGGCTCCACCTATAATCACATACAGAAAACAAAAAGAAAAGAATGTGTGTCAGTATCTGGTTTTAATTGTTTAAAAATAATAATAAAAAAAAACTTCTAGGTGATACATTCCCTCAAGATCTCAGTGTGCTTGCATTGAGCATGCTTAAAAAGTTTCTAATATCGATTCTATGTTGCGTCACAGAATCGTTAAAGGAACATTAAACACAGAAGCCAACAAAACCTAACAATCTCATAATTTTTCTTGTCCTGATATCACAATTACAGACTATGAAACTAAAACAGAAAAGCAATGTATTCTTTTCTTAGGCTGCAGCAATATCTTCTCTCCTTCCCTGCCCCCCATGTTATGCGAGTGCACGTGAATCAGGAAGTTTAGAACCAGGGGGGCTGGGTTTAGGCTGAATACTTTTTGCCTACACAGTCAGGGTGGGTAATTTGTTGTAACGAATCTTGTAGTTATTAGTAGTACAAAATAGATTTAGTAACAGTGCCAGCCATAGCATCAACAGTACCAGCTGTAGTACATAGTACCAGCCATAGTACCAATACTACCAGCTGCAATACATACATAGTACCAGCCATTGTACACACAGCTGAATAGTTAATCTTCCTAGTTATACAGTGATGATTACATCCTTCCCTGCATGGATAGGCAGATTTGCCTTTTAGAAGCTTTGGCAATCTGGGTAGCATGTGGAGGTATGCTGGAGACCAAACTTCATATATAGTACATACTATACGGTTGTCCTGATATTATATTTATAGAAGTATTGATGTTTGTACAGAATGTATGTACCAAGCTTTACGTCCATTACATCTCTGTAGAGGTTGTTACCTACCCAAACTGCTGAATTCCAAGTTTGCCTAGTTATGCAGTGATAGATCCCTTCTTATAGCTAGAACACCTTGCCATTCAGGGTCCTGGAAATGCTTAGAGACTGCAGAATACTAAATCTACCAAGATAAATCTCCCACTTCTAAACAGTGCCATAGGCAGATGTACCGTTCAGATTCCAGGGAAACTGTTAAAACCGTTAGAAACTGTAATAGACGGTAGAATACTAAATCTACCAAGATAAATCCCATCCCCACTTGTAACTAGTGCAATGCTAGGCAGATTTGCCTTTCAGGTCCTAGGGAAACTGAGTTACAGATATATGTAGCTGTAATTGAGACAGGGAATATTAAATCTACCAAGATAAATCCCCCTCACTCCTAAATAGTGTCATTGCTAGGCAGATTTGCCTCCCTGGGGAAGCTGAGTTAAAACCAGTATTTTGTTAGTGCTTAAAACTATAACAGCTGTTTTATTTTCCAGTTCCCAAATACTCTATGACAAGAGGTGATTCTACAAATTCTTGTCCAGAAAAAAATGTCAAATGTGAAGTCAAGTCAGAAAGCAGTGTGCGTTCCAAAAGTTCTTCTAGTACACCAACCAGTCCCAAACCACCTCTTCAGTCATCCAAGCCTGCCCTAACAGCACGTCCTACTGTGCCTCAGAAGCCTAGAAGTGGTTCTCGCACTGGTAAGAGCCATGTACCTACTTAGGAGTAAAAAAGTTAACACATTCACTTACAATTAGACCAGATCATATGTGTTTGCAGCACAGTAGTGGACTGTGGTTAGCTTCTCTAAGACATATGCTTGCTAATTAGGGACTGGGAGATCGAAAACGTATCTTTAATAGGAATTAAGTTGAAAGGCTAAAATTACTGTTTATGATCTTGGGTTTAATCTGACATGGAAAATGTTGTAACAGGTTCACATCTTTAGCAGGTAAAGCCAGTAGTCTGTTCCTGCATAGATGGGCACCACCGGATCCCCAGTCACTCGCATGGGATTCGACGGCCTTCTGCCATAATTGCTGACTTTGTCATTGTGGGCAAGCCCACCTGCTGGGTCCCATCTGGGTTCGTGTGATGCATCTTCATCCTCCCTGCCCTGTTTCCCTTCCCGAATTTTAAAAATAAAATGGGGGAAGAGAATCGTCAAAACTTCCGATTGCTTTTGTAGACGAATTTTTGTGAAATTTGTGACAAATCCAATTCAATTAGCATTTATTCACATCTCTTGTGTGTACTGTAATCTGTTCCAGCAGAGGAACAGACTACCAGAGTACACCCTATCTATTTTTTATTTCTTTTTTTTATGTTGTTTTTTTACTACATGCGGCTAGTTCGTGAAACATGGGGCTTTATTTGTATGTCATTTTCACTTTCATATTAATTTTTATATCCAGAAAAATATTATAAAAGGCAAAAATAGTCTGTTTTTAGATTTTTAATTTTCTTTTAATAGCACAAAGTGCATCTAAAATACATTTTTAAATTGTATCCCCTTTCTATTACAGTTGTTTGATATAGCCGATATATAGTTTATGATGTGTGGTGGCTGTAGAAGGTGCGGTGTGGGCTAGTGGTGGTGGTCTTTTTTTAATTTTTTTAATTTTGTTTTGTCGTTATGTGTTTATTTTAAACAGTGTGCTTCCCATAAGGTCATAGCAGGTGCATTTTAACATTATATATACACCGTACCTGTTTTTTATTGCCGGTTTCTCCTGTGACTAGCCTGACCTATTATCCCCATTTACAGCCTCTGGAGCCTCATTGCAAAGCTGATATCAGTCTGCTAAGATCCAACAGCTATTGCAGTTACCTCTAGAACCAGAGCAGGAAGTGGTATACTGATCTGTGTACACAATGCTCATTAAAGGGGTTCTCCAAGGGGTATTCAATATGTGGGGACATTTTATACTCTTGGAGAACCCCTTTAAGTATCAAGTGATGGGAAAGGCAGTGGAGGTAAAAAAAAATCTCTGCCTTCTTAATGGGGAACAGATAATATCACAGAGACACAGTCTCTCTGCTCCTGCAGCTGCACAATTTAAACGTATAAAGTTAATGGGCGGTCCAGAAGTGGTTAATAATATCATTACTTCATTGTTACTGTTAACAGCATAGCACTGTACAGTGCTATACTATACATTCAGCAGAATGGTATAATCGTACGATTCCCATCAACAAACTGTATAACAAATGAATATACATTATGAAGCTGAGAATTATAGAGGTGCTACAATGGAGAAGAAGGAGGATAAGATGTAATTGTATCTTATAAACTTGTCATTAAAGGGGTTATCCCATCTTGGACAATGGGGGCATATCGCTAGGATATGCCCCCATTGTCTTATAGGTGCGGGTCACACCACTGGGACCCGCACCTATATCGAGAACGGAGCCCCAAAAGAGAAGGAGGGCTCACTGCGCAAGCGCGGCCGGGTTCCACTTCATTTCTATGGAGCTGACGGAAATAGCCGAGCCAGCGCTCGGCTATTTTTGGCGGCCCCATAGAAATGAATGGAGGGCAGCCGCGTATGCACGCTGCGCCCTCCTTCTCTTTTGGGGCCCCGTTCTCGATATAGGTGCGGGTCCCAGAGGTGGGATCCGCACCTATAAGACAATGGGGCATATCCTAGCAATATGCCCCCATTGTCTAAGATGGGATAACCCCTTAAATAAATGCCTGATGTATTTTTCCCTTAATGTTAATAGAAGAAATTCCTGAATCTCCGTCTGGGCTCTGCTCCCCCAAAACCACAATTCTTCCTTCTGTGCTAAAGAGGGCTCCATCAGAGAAGGACAGAGATGGATCCAGCAGCCCCCAACCTTCTTCCCGGCCACTTGGAGATGAAGGTATGGTTTCCAGCATACAATAAGAGTCATGTTTAACGGTTAAAGGGGTTGTCCGAGTTATGACAAAAAATATATAGCACTGTAAATCTGATGGGCAGCAATATATAACTAAGTAAAGCAAGTTTTAGGCAAAAAAAAATCCATATTTCCTAATTTCCCTGGTTCTCTTCTGGTCTTTGTTTACATGCAATAACAACAATCTCAGCCCCTCCCCCTTCTCCCCCCCTTTCTGCAAAGGGAATGAATACAAGTGCTGAGTGACATGTCTGCCTGCTGGAATACTCAGCAGCATGTTGTATGTGTAGGACTACAAGTCCCAGCTGTACAATGACACTGCTAATACATACAGTAATTTCTCCCTACCTGTTCTTGTACAATACAATTCCTCTACAGCTCTTGTGCCCAGCATTTGTCTCCTCTCACTGCTGCAGCTACTGTTTGTTGTAATGCCTTGAGCCCTCAGTGTGTTCTGGCTGAAGGGGTTAATGTTTTATCTGAAGGAAACCAGGGAGAGAGCAGATAGCAGGAGCCCAAAGGGGGCGTGGCCAGTGACGTCTGGTGTACAGACTGTTATCTGAACTCTGAGGCTTGTGAACGAAACATCACAGAGCAGAGAGATAAGGTGACATCACAGGTCATGTGACCCTCAGTCAACTCTGAGAAACCAGCAGCTTTAGAAACACAAAGTATATGGGAAAGTTGTTATACCTGACAAGTTAGAAACATATAAAGAACAAAAAAATAACTCGGACAACCCCTTTAACTTTACTCTTCTAGAATCTCCAGGCATTAACTGATACTTGGTTTTAAAAGGCAGTGCTGGCCATTCTTTGCTTTGAACTAATACCAACCATAAACAGATAGTAAATATGAGAAAATGAGTATAAAGCCTCATTCACACGTCACGTCGTTTCGGTCATTGATTTCCATCAGTGATTGTGAACCAAAACCAGATGCAGCTCTAAACACAGAACAGGTGCAGATCTCACTGACCAAAACACTGACGTGTGAATCAGGCTTTACATGTAGCTACAGTTTGGCTTTAGAGGGGTTGGCTCACTTCAGCAAATTGCATTTATCATGTAGAGAAAGTTAATACAAGGCACTTACTAATGTATTGTGATTGTCCATATTGTCTCCTTTGCTGGCTTGATTTTTCTATCATAGCCGCCGCTATGGTGCAGATACGAGGTGGCCAGGACAGGAGCTGCTCCGCATGTGGGCCTAAGCATGATCCTGGCCACCAGAGAGGCTGATGCTTTTTCCTATAGTTTGCAAGCGCAACCACCACTGATGGATTGCAGGGTGGTCTTGACCCCTGGATAAGTGCAGTGTATAATGTGATGGAAATATGAATCAAGCCAGCAAAGGAGGCAATATGGACAAGCACAATACATTAGTAAGTAGCTTGTATTAACTTTATCTACATGATAAATTCCATTTGTGTAGTGAGACAACCCCTTTAAGTTGATTTGGCCTAAAGAAACTACAAATATTTGTGTGGTTACTTTGATTGCTACGTAACTAAAATTCCACATTTTGGAATTATTTAATGTTGCTCTGCTGTATCAAGAATAAAAAAATGAACCGAGTATATTAATAGTACGTTAAAAACCTATAACTGTTTTGTGTCAGTTATTCAGTACTTTGTGTCGCCATAGTTACTGACTACAAAAAAACTCTGCGTAGTCTGATCCTGTAATCATACTCACTATACTTTGTCTCTAATTTGCTAACCTGCAGAATGTACATTTATAGGTTGCAGTATAGCTCATTGGGACGTCTTGCTTCAAACAGTGGAGAGACACACTTTCTTCTTGTACTTCTGTTAGTACATATGGGTGTGTGTCAACTGAAATTAATAGGAGTCAGATGTTGGGGATATATCATAGATTTTTACCATCTCCAAGAAGTGATGGTACACAGGCAATTCCTCCCGTGACACAGCATTGTGTGTGTAAGTGGAGCATGCTGTTGTCAGCCTGCCTTATGTAGGCTTCAATCAGTACAGTCCAAGAAATATCAGCTTATTATGTGCTCTAGTGACCACTGAAAAAACTGTTGCGTTTCTGTATTTTTTATGTTTAGATGTTTAGATAAAAAGATTGAAACTCATGATTATTGGTTGATTTTCTATTGATACATTCCCTTTATCCCTTTGCATGGAACAGTGTATCTCTATGCTGTCTGTGTAGAGGGGGAATGGAGTGAGCTCTTAGTGGAGCCCGCTCTACACACGTTTTGGGGTGCTGGCTGTATAATACATCAACCAAAAAAGAGCCCCTAATAAATATAACTAGTCATACCACACAAAGCAATATCACCAAAAAAACGTACCAGACCCAAGATACCATAATAAAACTGCCATCCTTATTGAAACACATAAGATACATATAAAAAATAAGAAGGGTGAGCCAGCTTACAAAGTACAGATAATCAAAAAATCTAATCAATCAATAGCAGTAAAGACAAGTGCCAAAGGTAACACACTGCAGGGCGCCACTAAGATCCTTACATAGCAAAAGTCGTAGCACGGCTCACCTGCCATTCCCAACGCGCGTTTCGCCGGCTTCATCTGGGGGTGGTTGGTGACCAGACCTATTGCTATTTAAATAGGCAAAAAATAATAAAAACCCTAACTTCAATATTATTAATATTCACTTCATTGCTAATAACCAGTCAGATACATGAGGAAGTGTGAAATACATATGTATGAAGTATATGAGATTGTATTAGGATGCCAAACTCCTTAAAGAATGGCCTGATGGTAGTTTAATCATGGTATCTTGGGTCTAGTACCTTTTGTTTGGTAATATGGCTGTATAATACAGCTGACCCCTGCCTGGATCAGAGATAATCCTGATCATTTAAACCCTTATGTCACAGTCAATAGTGGTTAGACAGAAGTAGGGGGTTCCCTTTGTTCTCTGAGGTTTTCCCTCCCTGTTTTTCTCAATCTAAAGGGGTTTGCCATTTTTTGTCACCATTAGAGATGAGCAAACGTGCTCGTAACGAGCACTGTACCGCTCGGCTCCCCTGCGCTCGCATGGGCGCAGGCAGCCGCTTCTGTCGGGTGAGGAGGACGGAAGCAGCTGCCTGCGCCCATGCGAGCGCAGGGGAGCCGAGCGGTACAGTGCTCGTTACTAGTCACCATGCCTCCCAAAAAAGCGAATAAAAAAGATCAAAATGTTTCATCTGCCCCAAAATGATACCAATAAACACTACAGCTCTCCCCCACAAACAAAAAACAAGCCCTCTTAGGCTACTTTCACACTAGCGTTTTTAAATTCCGGTATTGAGCTCCGTCATAGGGGCTCAATACCAGAAAAAAACGCTTCAGCTTTGTCCCCATTCATTGTCAATGGGGACAAAACTGAACTGAAGACAACGGAATGCTCCTGAAAGCATTCTGTTCTGTCTTCAGACTGGAGAACAAACCACAGCATGCATCAGGCATCAGGCATCCGCACCAAGACGGATCCGGAATGACCCCCAATGCACGTCAATGGGGACGGATCCATTTGGTGTGACACAACATGGTAAACGGATCTGCTCTCCATTGACTTTCAATGGAGTTCAGGACGGATCCGTCACCACAGACACATACACACAAACACGTACATACTTACATACTCCAGGCAGGCAGGCCGCACGTCTTCATGCCCAGGAGGCGCGCCGCTATGACGATTCCCTACAGCGCCCAGCAGAGGGCGCTGTGGGGAATCGTCATAGCTGCGCGCCTCCTGGGCGTGAAGACATGCGGCCTGCCTGGAGTATGTAAGTATGTATGTGTTTGTGTGTATATGGTACTGTGTGACATGTGTGGGGCCAGAACGCGGTTCCGGCCCCACACATGTCCCTGCGGCAGTCCGGATTCGACGGCACCCTTCACCTGCCGGATCCGGACTGCCGCTAGTGTGAAAGAGGCCTTACACCTCATTCAATGGAAATATTAAAAATGTTATGAGTGTCAGAATATGGCAACACAAACCACATTATTTTTTATAGGATTCTTAATTTTTTTAAGGTTTGTAAAACATGACAACAACCATATAAATCTGAGATTGCCTTAATTGTACTGTACTTAGTGAATACCGTAAAATCAAAACCCAAAAAAGCAATTGCGCAGTTGCGTTTTTTTTCGCCCCACACATAATTTCTTAAAGTTTCATATTACATTATATGGAATATAAAGTCGTGCCAATTAAAAGATCAATTCAAGCAAGATAAATATTTATGGCTCTTGAGAGCTGATGAGGAAAAATAAAAAATGCAATTTCCAAAATTGGCTTGAAAGAAAAAGTTCTACAAAAAATTTCTAAAACTGTTCCTACGGAAAATACATGTGTGTTCATGCCAGTATAATGCCTACGTATTATTTTCATACAGTACATGTATTTTTCCACTTCAGTGTCAGTAGAAGAAAAAAGCTATAACATGCTGGAATAAAAAAAAATGAAATATGAAAAAGCTGTTTGTGAATGGACAATTACTTTTTATTCTTGTTGATTTCTTCTTTACATTGTCTGAGCTCTTATGCAATCACATTTGCTGAAGACCATTCTCTGCAGTGTTTTAAATAAAGTATAATAAAGTGACATTTTCTTAACTGGATGTAATCGTTCCAGACACTTGGTGGTGCTATGTGCTAAGCATTGGTACTGCACGCTTCCTGCATAGAAATGTGTTCACCATGAAGCAGATGCTGCAAACATTTCCATCAGGGTAAAGCTGTACTATAAAATGTGATTGACATCACTGACTGTTACATAATCAAATGTGCAACTTATAAGCAGTAATCACCAAAAAAAAGAAAAGAAAGCAACTCACTTGCTGGATAAATCTGTATCTAGACAGGTGCCAGGTAGCTGACCTTATCTAGTAGCATGGATGTGACCAAAAGTCTGGTACCCAACATGATGCACTACGTGTAACTGTTCTACCTACACTTTTGTATAAGCTTTATACTGTATGTGTGCAGTTATTACTCTAAGAAGCAACTCTTCCTGGATGGTGAGTGCCTGATTATCTGTATTGTGCAGCAAGGTTAAACGGCGCCATGACTTCAATGTTCCTCAATGAGGAAAAAAATTGGCAAGGCTACGCCAGCTGGGGTAGACTTGAGTTTCTGGCGCATGGCAGGGTAGAGATGCACCTAATTCATTAAAGGGATTACCAGGATTTTGATACTGATGACCTATACTCAGGATAGGTCATCGGTATCTGATCAGTGAGGGTCTAACACCCGGCACCCCCGCCAGTCAGCTGTCTGAGAAGGCATCGGTGCTCCTGTGAGCACTGTGGCCTTCTCCGTGCTTACCAAGCACAGCACTGTACATTGTATAGCGGCTTAGCTTGGCATTACGCTCAGCCCCATTCACTTTAATGGATGGAGCTGCAATACCAAGCTCAGCCACTATAAAGAACAGTGCTTGGTAAACACGGAGAAGGCCACAGCTCTCACAGGAGCACCAGTGCCTTCGCAGGCAGCTGATTGGCGTGGGTCCTGGGTGTGAAAAATCTACCCCTACCCCTGTTTGACAAGAGGGGAGGCTTAGCTGGAGAGCATTATGACTTAATGTGAAAAAAAAATCATGGCTTAATGTGCATCAACTTGCAGCAAAATTTTAAACCAAACAATAAATGGTGTAAAGCTAGATAAAATGGCTAATGATGCACCGATTGTATCATCCAGCATCTGCCACTTTCTAAACTTGCACATCTTTAGACTGTTTAGTCTAATTCTATCCAGTCCAGTAACCTGCTGAGAACTGGTAACATAACCTTCCCATGGCCTCTTTCTTCCATAGTGGTTCAGGTTATATTGTAATATCATCTGGCATGTGATCTTCTACAGAAAGTTATTGCAGTTTAATAAAGAAATATTTGGATTTTTTTTTGCAGCAGCTCGTCCAACAACTCCTGATTCTTCCCCTAAAAAGTATCACAGCCAGTCTCCAGACAGACAAGAGCTAAAGTCCAGGTCATCAAGTAAAGATTCTCACAAGCACAGCAAGTCCAGTGACTCTGGAGAGGAGGCCGATAAAGAATTTGTTTTTATATAATCTTCTTGGACCTTCTGTAACATTACCTGGAATTTCTTTTACTTTCTATGTTAATTAAGTATGATTTCTTTGATGACCAGTCCTACACTCCTGTTTAATTTGTACATCTTTGTCCTCCAATTTTCGGATGCTCCACTCTCCCCAAAACAATATTTCACTCGACCCAAGTACTTGTAGATTGAGAAGATAAAACTTTTCTGTATGTTAGTTGTTGCATATTGTAATTAACAGAGCACAGTAATGACAAATGATTTGTATAAATGGTAAATACCTATATATATATATATAGCTATATATAAACAAATTTCTCTCTACGTACATATATAAATATATATATATATGATGATTGGATACACTTTTTACATCCTCTGGTAGGATCTTTTCTCCATCTTGTGCTTGTACATAAACAAATACTTTCAAGTACTTTCAGGCGGAAAAAGCACAAGCGCTGAAACCCCTCGAAGATAGTAAACTGGAAAGATTTTAATGGAATGAAAAGACACATGCAGCATATAAATTGGTTCAACGGTGGGAGTCTGAGATGCCGTCCTAAGTTTTAACGTTTTGATTTTGCTTTATTATACCATTTTTTGAAAGGAAAGGACTAACGTATGTAAATAAGTATAGGAAAAAAACTTTTTGACAATGCAGTAACACAAATATTCACTTATAATACAGGTTATGGGGGGTTTTATCTATATGTATATTTGTATCAATAAAACAATTTTACAACTTTAAGAGTATTTTCTTGTCTTTCAATTAATAGTTCTGGTTTTACCATCATTGTTATGTTATATATGTTCACAAATTGGTAACTTCATCATGCGACTATTTCTGCAGTCAGGCTCTGTTCTCACTGGCATGATGGCTTCAGTGTTTACAGGATCTGTTACGATCCATTAGGCATCCAGTTTTTTCCCCTGTTGACTTATAATAGGTACCTCAGCCATCCATTTTCACTGCGTAGAATAGCAGCAAGAAGAAGCAATCATTGCAAGTGTGAACAGATACTTTGTATTAAGAAAGGAAAGAATTATGGACCACAGTGTTTTATCCCTGTGACAGGGAGGTAGAGTCATCTAACTCATAGCCCCTTCAGATTTAAAGGGGTTATACCATGAGTAATGTAAAAAATGAAAATCGCACATCATATAGTTTATGACAGTCTTTCTCTATCAAAGTTAGAACTAGCCCTGTACCTTACATTAGATTCACCATTCAGTGCTGCAATTGCTCTGTTAGATTTATTTCAAGCTAGCAGCTCAGGGGGCATACATTTTCTTAGGGGATGTGTCCTTTGAAGGATGGAACTAAGCATGTATGTGTTTTGCTGATAAGAGAAAGGCTTCAGGTTCAGATACTCTCTTTTGAGAATCTTTATCCATATAGAGATATAATGTTCTTCTTTTGCACTTATCTATATACAAAGGATAAAGAACATAATACAAAATTACATTGACACTGGAGTCCTGACTACATCCAGAATTAACATAATCTGACAGCGACACATCAGCTGGGAAGCCCTTTCAGCGAAAGCAGTCGGTCTCCATCCGGAAAACATCTATCAAGTACCTATGCGAGGCATCCCCACGTAGGATGAACTTTTGATTTCTTTCCCTTTTCCAACTGTTACTTTCTGCATGCAATTTACAACTTCTACTGGGTCTGCCCCTTGCAATGTTGACAACCAATTTCCACACAATCCAGCCCTATAGGACCATTGGGTGGCTATAATGTAGTACGGAGCTTTCTCCCATCCTGAAACAACTGCTGACACAAAAGAAACACCTTTTTCCTAATATAAGGACATAATTTCCGCTAAATACTTTTTCCGGATTATTGGGCTAACACCTTTAGATACTGAATTATTGGAACTTTCTCAAAAATCAGCTCTACTTTTCTCTTGCGTATTCTGCCGACTACGCCATTTAATGTTTTACTGATAAGAAAAAGACTTCAGTTATAGCTACACTTCAAAGGAAGGTTCAGAATATGATTTTATTAAATATAATAATTACTGTGTGTGTGTATATATATATATATTAGTGATATAATGTCCTTCTTTTGCACTTATCTATATACAAAGGATAAAAAACATAATACACAATTACATCAACACTTCAACTGGAGTCCTGTCTACATCCAGAATAAAGCGACTAACATCATCTGATAGCAACACATCAGCTGGGAAGCCCTTTCAGTGAAAACAGTCAGAGTGTAAATCGGGAAGACAACGATTAGGTTCCTACACGAGGCATCCCCCTGTAGGATGAGCTTCTGACTTCTTTCCTCTTACAGTTTACAGGATTACAGCTTCATACAGATTAAACAAAAAGCTTTCCCTAGTGGAACGTAGCCAGCTCATAGGCTCCATAATTTTCACTGTGTACATGTTGTTCATCTGCTATCACCATGGACCTTGGAGCGGCCGGTTCCCAGGTCCGCAGCAAGTCATAATCCCAAAACAACCTTGAGAAAATATGTAGACGAAGCCTGACTCTCTTGCACATGCATTCACAGGTCATAAAATGAAATTTAAATGATTACTTGAAACTACATAGTCGCACTTTAGTATGTCAACATAAGTGAGCTGGAAAGAGAATTTAAAAAAGGAGCAAACAGCAGGTGGCGTTATAGAAGTAGAGTTCAGAGAATAACTCAGCAGTTATACTAAATGTTTATTTTCACGCAACTACAACAGTATTTAAATCCAGATGCTGGTTTTAAAGATGCACAATATTTTTCATCGGACAACCCCCTTTAAAGCAAATGTGTCATCAAAATTTTTATCTGCCTGTTAAAACCAGATAGTAACGCATATCCTTTTTTCTAATCTGCTTTGATTTTCTGATTGCAGATCTTTGTATCCTATTTCCTTAACATGATTATGGGGGCTGACATCTTGCCTGGTGCTGTTCTTAACAGCATTTACAAAGCATTGAAAGAATTTCTTTACGGCATCCTGATGGGACATACGTAGACAAGACAGGAGGACCTCATTGACTTCTGTGGGAGAGTTTTGTAGGCATTCTCTGTGACCCGATAAGAGGTCATTGTACAAGGAAAGAATAGATAAGCTTTGACTATCACCTATTGTGAATAGAAAATCATGTCTTATCTATACACATAGGTGATATAATTACAGGCAGGATTAGAATGACCGATAAGCAGATAACTGCAGTAAAGTGATCCGTACAGACCATGAAGTGGTGCCTATTATGAGGGTTAGTGGCCAGTGCCAGAAGTGCACGATTTTATGGTTCTTGTTGAAATAAAGATATTGACATGAAAAATTAAAATGTCACCCAAAAATGAAAAAAAAATATGTTCAACATAAAAACAATAGATCATTTTCTGCTGACACATTTCCTTTAACCCCTTCGCGCCCAGCGCGGCACTAGTATGGCGCTGGGCGTCATGGCCGCGGTTGAACTGCTGATTTATGCAGCAGACACCCGCGGCTCATGTCCGCGACCGGCAGCAATGCCGATCGCGGACATTTAACCCTTCGGATGCTGCGGACAATCCTGACCACGGCATCCGAGGGATTAAAACACCGGAAGTGCGCGCTTCCGGTGTTGCTCCGGCTCCCCCGTGTGGCAATCAGGGGAACCGGAGTATGTATGCAGCAGCCCCTGTCATAGTCAATGACAGGAGGCTGCTGCATAGACTTTCCTATGGAGCCCTTCTGTGTAATAGGGCTCCATAGGAAAGCATTAAAATCATCATAGACTCCAGTGCTAATGATATAAGCAGTCAGATGATTGCTTGTAATAGTTCCCTATGGGAACTATAAAAAAGTGTAAAAAAAATTAGTTTAAAAAAAAAAATTAAAAAAAAACATAAAAGTTCTAATCACCCCCCTTTTCCGAAAATAAAAAAAAGTAGTAAAAAAAAATTACACATCATGGGTATCGCCGCGTGCGAAAACGCCCATACTATAAAAATCTAAAAATTAAATTTTTCCGTACGGAAACCAGCGAAATCGAAAAAAGCATAAAAATGGCCGATTCGCCATTTTGTCGGGGTTTTTTTTCTAAAAAAAATTAAATAAAAAGCGATCAAAAAGTCATACACTTCCCAGAATGGTATCAATAAAAATTTCAGATCGTCCCGCAAAAAATGACCCCCCATACAGCTCCGTACATGTAAATACCAAAAAGTTATAGGGGTCAAGATATGACAAGAAAATCTTTTTCCAACTTTATAATTATTTTATCTCTATCAAAACGCAAGAAAAACTATACATATTAGGTATCGCCGGATTCGTACTGACCAGTAGAATGAAAGTAAGTGGTCAGTTTTAATGAACATCGAACGCCGTAAATAAAAAACCCGTAAAACTGTAGCGAAATTGCGTTTTTGCAATTTCACCTGATTTGGAATTTTTTTTACCGCTTCCCACTACACCATATGCAATATTAAATGGTGGCGTTGGAAAGTACAACTTGTCCCGCAAAAAACAAGCCCTCATACAGCTATGTGAACAGAAAAATAAAAAAGTTATAGCTGTATGAAGGCAGGGAGCGCAAAACGAAAACCGAAAAAAAAAAAAAAACCTCCGGGGCTGAAATGGTTAAAGAAAATCCCTAAAGCGGGTTGGAGTTGGTAATAAATGGACCTATTGTTTCAGGTCTTTATATTCCCCTAGTTCTATCTTTGAATATACTGGTAAACAAAAAATAAATGAACTATGAATATGAAAGGAATACATTAAAAAATATACTGTATTCTAAGAATGCAGGTCAGTGGTGGCTCCATAATTCTAATTCTAATTCTTCCACAACAACAATATACATGAGACTCTCAGAAACTTTGGAAAAAGCCAGAACTCTAACCATATAATTTAGAAGAAACAGGATAACAAATTTGAATATCTCCTATGTTTCATAATCAGTGGATCAGAGACAGAGTCTAGGGATTTCTAGCTCCTGACTAGCTCTAGTCACTTCCGTACCATTGTTATTGCCATATCAAAGTTAATTTTACAGATTATATATATACAAATGAACAATCCCAGAAGTAGATTTTATACGACTGAATAAAGAAGGCACATCATCTGGAAGTGTATTTGCTTTGTTTCTTCATTGTGGTACAATATGACTGTAATGGACACTCATGGACACTGAAAATGCTCTGTCCATCTCAAATAGAAATCATAGCTGCATTCTTCTGACTGCTGAGCCAGACAAGAGGTCAGATTACGGTGTCAAGACTGGTATGATGGACTGCTTCCTGTGCCAACCACTGTTGCCAATGCTAAACTCTCCTGTGTTCTTCCTTCAGTGTCTCCAGACCCTCGGCTCCCATTGTCCACCAATTGCTCTGCCTCTCTCTGTCCTCTAACTCTGTGTTCCTCAAGTCCAGTCCTCGGGCCCGTCTGCCGGTGATACAGTATTTCCTGGATTTCCTTAGTATTGAACAGATGATAGAATTAGTGTCAGTGTATCAGTGTGTCATTGTATCAGGATCACCGGTATTCATTCTGTGGGATATTCTCAAATCATGACCGACGTGCCCTGAGGACTGGAGCTGAGGAACACTGTTCTAGCTGAGTCTGGCTTTCATTACAATTAATTTTATTACAGCTATTCTGTAGCAGAGCAGGGTCAGAAGATGGTTCAGAGGCTTAGTAGCTCAGTCAGGGCCTGCCGGTGCAGAGATCAGTGGGCACCTGAGCCAGAGCCTGCAGATTAACTGATCACTGCACCAGCAGGTCTCTGACTGAGCGCATGGAAGACCGTTCTAGAGTAGACTTGTAATGGTTTCCCTGCATAAATAACAATCTCTTAACATTAGGCCTACATATTATATATATTAATTACTTCAGCTTTTGTGCTCCTCTTTGGCTAAAAATACTCCCCAAAAATGGTAAGAGGAGTATTTTTACTCTTCCGGAAAAAATGTAGTGCGAGCTCTGCAACGGTGTCCTAAATGGGTCAACAAATATTTACTTTAAAGAGGACCTGTCACCGCTCCTGACATGACCCTCTTAATGGCTACAGGCATTCCCCGTGTAGTAACAATTCTGGAGCATCTATTCTTATGGCTCTATGTTGTGCCATTCCTTTATTGTTTCTACTAGAAGTTATGAATGAATTGCTAGCAGTCTGCAGTAAGGGTACAGAAGTGCACAGAGTCTGTTAACCAGTTGGGGGGGGTGTACCTGCATAGGCTCACTCTATCCAATCAGTGCTGTCATTGTCCGACTGTGAAGGTACACACCCCTAACTTGTTACCTCCCCTCTGTACCATTACTGCAGACTGCTAGCAATTCATTCAGAACTTCTAGTAGAAATAATAAAGGAATGGTACAACATGGAGCCATAAGAATAGATGCTCCAGAATTGTTATTACATTGGGAATGCGTGAAGCTATTAAAATAGGCATGTCAAGAGCGGTGACAGCATCTATTTAATGTTTCTCCATGGCTAAAGGAGTTGTTTGTTTGTTTTTGCACTAGTGCACAGAGCAGACCTCCACCTTCAGACTTGAAAACAACAGACCCTCATAAGTAAAAACTAGGTTTTCTGATTTTCGTTTGAAGATTGCTTTAGTCCTTACAGTTCTTTATTGCCACCCTGTGGTGCCTGATGTAATACAGCATTGTCTTCCCCCTTATGCTTCTTTCACACTGCCGTTCCTAGTTCCAACACCCTGCCAAAATTAGGAACAGCAGTGTTAAACTAACCTTAGAAACAATTTCCCTATAATATAATGTTTAATGGAATATGCCAGATTTTTAAGTGTTCCATATGAATGAATCTGGTAAAAAAAAAAACTCCTTATGCCTTCATATGAATTAAAAGGCACACATAGCTACAGTAAACCATAGTTTAAGTTGGATGCCATATTATGGCAGTGTCCAATGAAGCCTAAAGGTGGTAGATTACAAACCATTTTACACAGATGGGATTAGAAATTGCTGTCATTTTGTAGTGGACATCCACTAGGAAAGAAGTACTATATAGTAGTCAAATTTATTAATAATAATAATAATAATAATAATAATAATTTTGTTTTATTTTGCTCATCTTTCTTTTATTATTATACAGTTACAAATATATATATATTTTTATTACATCTCCTATTAGAATACATGTTATTATTTAGGAGATAGAGACCCAGCATCAGGGATGTTGGCATTTATTATCAGAATTGGCTGCGTTACCCCTTATATTAGATCAAAAATTTAAAATAAATTTTTCAAAAATGTCCTTTTTGAGTCACCAAATAAGATTACTTTTATGCTCTGTTCACATCGTGTTAGAGTCTCCATTAGGAGCCTCTGTCACAGATTCCATCAAAAATGCTGGAAAAAATAGTGCAGCATGCAGCACTGTTTTTTTCTGGTTAATTGATGGCTGCCATGATGGAAACTTGACAAACTCCATTATAGTGAACATGCGCCATCGGTGTTTGTCCTGTAATCAATCTGGCACTGTCCTTCTTTATTTTCTATGGTGGCACAGAAACAGAAATATGATCGCAGGTGTGAACATAGCCTTAGTGCTACATGTTTAACTGCAATTGACTTTTAACAGGCATTGCCAATGCTAATGTTGATAATTATTATAGTGAAATATTGCTGATATTATTATGGAAATGACATGATTTAGTGAAACCATGTTATTAAAACAACTATGGGTTGATTTTCAAAAAGTAAAGACTTGCATGAAAAAAAGTCTAAGCTGCCACCAGATAAACAGCTTTGGAAGGGTGTTTAAGTCATTTGAGTTTTATTAATACTCATGCACCGTGAAATGCTGCAGATTCATACTGTGCAGCATGCGCTTGCTTTATCCTACTCCATAATTAAGGGCAAGAAAAGCCCAGGAAGGGAAAGTAAACATGTCCTAATGAGTGAAAAGTAACACTTGGGAGTATTATACATTGCCCTCAAAGCTTGCTGACAAAAGAGAATGTCAGGATTGATGAGCCAATAGTTGGCCTTTTAAATGGAAAATGTTCTGGTAAATTATGTTTTTATTCAGTGCTGTGATAAATAGCGGGACCAGTCCTCACTTGCTGAATACAAGTTGATCATTACATAGGCAATACATAAATCGCATGCTGATCCATGTGCTTATAAATTTTACTCCTTTGGTATATATTTCCTGTTTGCTTTTGTTACATTGTATTATGTTCCAGTTAAAATGAGCTTTCTCATTAAGTTTGAGATAGAGAAAAATCTTGAGAGAGCCTCTAAGGAGAAATAAAATGTAGGTGTCCTGTGATTTCTAGTGTCAAGATATTTGCAGCATGTACTTTAAAGAGGACCTTTCACCGGTCCTGACATTACAATATAAGTATCTGGCAGTGTAGAGCATATTGTGGAAATGTGATATCACTTACTTGTTTTTTTTTTTCAATGGGCTGCTCCGTTCCCCCACTGCGCCAACCCCACCTTCCCCCCGTTCTGGTTTCCCGTCCTGTATTCTAAACCATACCATCATTACAGGGAGGAGGAGATGGCCATGTTCCTCCGGGGGCGTCTCCTTCTCTATGGCAGTGTGCTGGCCAATTGAAGCAGAGCCTGTCACAGCCAGGGAGAAGGAGACGCCCCCTCAGAAACATGGCCATCTCCTTCTCCCTGTAACGATGGTATGGTTTAGCATACATTGTGGGCACAGCGGGGGAACAGAGATATCACATCTCCTCAATATGCCCTACACTGCCAGGTATTTATATTGTAATGTCAGAACCAGTGAAAGGTGCTCTTTAATGACTGCCTACCTTTGATGCTGTATCTTTCATGACTCCAACATTAGTTTAATCACCCGGTACCAATGAAATTGTCAATGGCTGTGCAATGGGGACTTCCCATCTGACAGTTCTCTGCTGAAGGGCAGATATGGGAGGCTAGGAGAAAAAACAGTGCAGTACGTAAAGACGATAAAACTGAAAAGGTGTGTAGTCAGATGTATTTCTATGAGGACATGACAGGTCCATGTGAAACCTCCATGTACCAAACTTGTTTGTCCTGCATATCCCACGGATGCCTAATCAGATTGAGATCTGGGGAATCTAGAGGCTGTTAAGACCTTGAACTCTTTATGTTCTTCAAACCATTCCTAAATATTCTCATGCAAAAGGAGGCAGTTGCCATTAGGGAACACTATTCACATGAAGTGGAATTTGGTCTACAACAATGTTAGATAGGTATTACCTGTCAAAATAACATCTACAGTACAGGGATGCCAAGAACCAAGGTTTCCCAGCACAACATTGTCCAGAGCAACTGTCTTTGCTGGCTTTCCTTTCTTCCCATGGTGTATCCTGGTGTTATCTATGTTACCCAGATAATCAATGCATGCGCATCTGGCCATCTACAGGATTCAATAGCAAACACGTTTTATCAGACCAGGTCACTTCTTTTCATTGCCTCATGGTCTGGTTCTAATACCCACATGCCCATTATAGGCACTTATGGTGGTGGAAAGAAGTCAGCATGGGTATGCTGCACTGTATATTAGGACACCTTTCAATATAGATTTCCTACAAAAAACAATCTCAGCCCCAAATTTGATATAAACAGATAGGGGGACATTTAACAAGTCTGCTACACCAATTTTGTGGCATAACAATGTGGCAAACATGCAACATTTGTGCATTTTTGTAGATTTTGGAAAATTCTGCGATATTTAGCTTCACTACTTTCAAAAGTGGAGAGAAAATTAGGTAAGGATTAGGGGTTAGAACAGTATTATGTCTCATTTATGACTGGTGTACTTTCTCTGACCGTGGCTAAACCACTTCACGCTCGTACCATATTTAATAAAACCGAACACTAGATGGGGTGTGGCCGGATGCCGGAGTGAGAGGATGTGTGCTTGAGAGCTCCCGCTGCACAACCCGCCAAACCATCCTACAAATCCCTTGCTAGAGCCGCTTTTAACCTGCCACTAGAGAGCAAAACACTTCTGAAGTGACGCTAACCAAGTTGCTGACTTTGGAGAACAATTATGACTAGAAGCCGCAAAACTGGTCATAGGGTGGAGGAGGCTGACTTTCAAGATGGCGCCGCTGTGCGCCGCAAACTGGGGGAGAAACAGAAGGACATTGCAGCGAGGCTGGAGAAATTCGCTTTGCGCTCCACCAGCGCTTCAGATCAAGACCTAGCCGAAGCAAATGACCATCTTACCCCCACATGGGGAAATGCCATGAAGCAACATTCAGAGGGTCAAGGTATGGCTGATGCCTTAAATACACATGATGGCGGGGAAACTACCGATGAGGCACTACAGGAAGACAGTAACTCCTTAGGTGGAGATGTGACACAGCATATTGAACCCGCAATAGCAGACGTGTTTGGGGCAGTCAAACTATGCAATTCTACCCTTTTGCAATTAACTACACAAGTTGGGAGCGTGAAAACGGAGTTATCTTTTATTCGACATGATCTTCACAAAGTTACAGAGCGTATGAGAGCAGCAGAACAACGTATCAGCGACGTAGAGGACAAAATGGTCCTAGAGGACAAAGCACCCTATTTATACCCTATAATGCCATACAGCTAATAAATCCTAATTAGTTCATCATATCCTGAAACCAGACACAGGAAGTAGGAAGTACCTATGCATTCCACTGTGGAATACATGATGTCATATCCGGTTTCTGGGTAAAACCAGTTGATTGATATGGAGAATAGCGAAAATAATCTATAGTATAACAAAGCAAATAAAAAACTAAGACAAAAACGCCAGTGCTCACTAAATATATACAAGCACACACATAATGTAGCTATATTAGCAACTATACAATGTAATCTGAACAAGCATTCGTAAAAGCGAAACAGTTTTTTAATTGTGACCCACTTGTTGTTGAATCTTCACCAAAAATGTAAAATGTTATATCTTTTTGTTTGAAGCCTGAAATGTGGCAAAAGGTTGAAAAGTTCCAGGGGGGCGAATACTTTCGCAAGGCACTATATCTAGCATAGGGATTACCTGACGTGTGCATCATCAGGTCTTTTGTAAACATTACTACCGCTTTTTATTTTTGTCTATTTAGATTTATTGTATATTTTATGGATTTTCAATAAAGATATATATATATTCTCGTATAACTGGCAGTCGGGTGTGTATTTTTTCTCCTTTTTTGAATTGTGTATTAGGCTACTTAGAAATACTTTCGGTAAGAGAAGCTACCAAAAAAGCCATATCGCAAACCTTGTATGAAGCGAGGAAGTTGATAGCCTTGCTATGGCTAGACCCAACCCCTCCTACATTTGGAGCTTTCACAAAAAGGGTCCAGAATCTCATCAAGTTAAAAAAAGGGATATGTCTAAAAAGAGGAACTATTAAGAAGTATAGGGCGAAATGGGATTCCAGGATTGAATATCATGGGTTAGCGGAGCTGAGGATGGATACCCACTGAATTGCTGATGGGGAATGTTATGATCTAATGTTCATATATACTTTATAACTTACCTGACTTCCAGACTTCTTTATAGCCGCATCCCTCTTGGGTTGTAGTTTTATTATGCAAAAAACTCAATAAAAACAATCTGAGTAAAAAAAAAACACCACCACATCACAAATTTGGTGCAGCAACACAAACCGAAAACCAACCTAAAACTGACACAAAATGCACTGCAAATGATAAATTCCTTCCATAATTTAAGTATTAATATTTAATCACATAAATACATAAAAATGGAGTGAACATACAAAAAAGCAGAGCACCACTCTGGAACATCCCTAAAATAGATCATCTAATGACAACTCATAATAGTGCCTATATACACAGACTGTCTATAAATGTAGAAAAGTGCCCACTAAGACAAGAAACATAGTCTACAGGAAAATTGCAAAGTAAAAAAAATGCTAAAATACAATCTATTCCAATGAAGACCTATGGGAACTATGGAAGCGCTCACTAGTATGTAGTTGAGTGAGGTGAGTGAAGCGCTGTCTGTACTTGCCACTCTCTGGTCTTCCTTCAGGTGCCATGCTGCACTGTCCTGACCGCTTTTGTACAATGTTAGGATGTAGTGTGCACACTATGACCTGATAGTGTACAAAGTCAGAGTGTGCTGCGGGCCCAGAGAAGAGCAGGGAGAGGTGAGTGACTGGTGGATCTTCAGAGTGATGGCTAAGTAGGAGAGGAAAGTTCATTTATTCTAAGGTCTGATAAATAATGGCGGTCAGAACAAAGGTCTAATAAGGAATGGGGGTCTGATTTCAGGTCTGATGAAGATTGGGGGTCTGATCTGAGTTCTGATGAAAAATATTTTTGTCTTATTTTCTTCTTATGGTCCAGTGCGTTTTATGAAGTGAAAAATACAGTATATATTTGTGTGATGAGATGTTTTACCCTATAGTACTTATGCAGCATTTTTTGGAAAGCAGGAGTGAAAAAACACATTTTAATTTATAGGATGTATTTTTCAGATACAAAGCTTGAAAGTAGAGAAAAGCACTGATGTTTATTGAGCTATTTTTCCTGAGCTCAGAAATACCGCCACTAGGGGCTGAATTTTACTGCCCTTCTCTTCATAGATCTGGAATAATTGTGTGTATCCAGTCTCTGATTTGCAAAATTTATAAATGTTGATGCCCTATCTGGCACACATTTCAACGAAAAAAATGCCTCAAAGAAACATCTAAGGGAGCACTATTGTATATACCAGAGAAAAATCTACATGACCAGTTCCCCATTGGGCAGACCAGAAAAGTACTCACCACAACCAAAGTAATACAGTAGAAAACCAAAATAATTTATTAATGTAATTTACAAAATTATATAACATAACAATAATGAAAAGATATAAAATATGGGATACAAAAGAACCCCTAAAGTGCTGGCTAGAGACAAAAGGTTAGAAGGGGTTTGCATCTCCCCAATAGATGTTATGCATGTCTGTCAAATGGTAAGTATATACCTCCATCGCAATATAGCATGATGTAGGATTACAACAATAAATGTATATACTAATGATTATGGGCCACCACAAACAAATCAGAAGTGGCCAAGGCTTAATAACCCCAGTAGTTGCAAAATAATTATCAGCAGTATTCAAACCCTGACACAAGGGACTTGTGAAATTTCTTGAGGCAATAAAATCTTTTTTATACACTGCGAGCTGGTGGGGTCACACAAGGGGCAATCAAGTTGTTAATGTCTGTTTTTCAATGTTTTTTTCACTGTGAGGGGACAGATTCTACCACACAGGCTCTGATCTCCACAGCTCACTTCACTGAGATCAATGCCTGTCAGCCCACCTAACCACCATACAGTAATGTCATTGGTGGGTCTATACCAGGGGTGCACAACCTGCGGCCCGGGGGCCACATGTGGCCCTTGATACCATTCTGTGGGCCCCCAACCATCTGGTAAGACATGTATGTCTATGTCTTGAGGCTGCTTAATGTATTTTTCATGTATTTCTCCCATTAGATGGGAGCCCTAGGGCTGTAACTAGACATTAATAGTATATACTGTGTGTTCAATGTGCCATAAATGCAGTATTTCAGTTGTTAATACCCTTTTAAATTTTATTTTTGGCCCTCGTCATCGGTTCAGTCTGGCTATGTGGCCCCCAACCAGAAAACGTTGTGCCCCCCTGGTCTATACAGACCCTCCTATCACAACGATCGCCAGAAAAGAACTGCTATAATTGGTCCTTTGCCAATCACATGGGAGCCTCAGCTGTTCGAAACAGCTAATCTCCCATTCCTCATTCTCATCTCGTTGTACAGGACTAAAACCATTCATTATGGTTTTCCAATTTGTCCGTAAAAAAGGTTGGCTGTCCATAATTTTGGGATAAGTTGTCCAGAAAAAAGAAAAATTCTGGTTGGCAACACTGCTTCTGATAGGGTATTTCTCCAGTCAAGATCTGCTTTCCAGATATCCTTGCCATCTCGTTTAGCTTTCTTTATGAGTGTTTTTGCTATTTTTACAGTTGTTTCAGCTTTACCGTGGAATGACTGTGATATGGGGATGATGTAAGATGTTCAAATTCCCACTCTCTAGAAAATCGTGCAAACTCTGAGCTGACAAACTGTGGTCCGTTATCTGTTATTAAAGAGGGATTCCATGTCTGCTAAAATGTGCTTTGCAACAATCTATAATGGTTTTAGAGGTGGTATCACAAACTAAATCAATTTCCCAGAAATCTGAATAATAATCATAAATTATTAAGTAATCTTGTCCTGTTAAGGAAAATAAGTCCGTGCCTAGTTTGCTCCAGGGTAGAGTGGGCAATCTGTGAGTCATCAGAGGTTCTTTTGTTTGTTTACTCATATACTCATTGCAAGTATTACAGTTCTTTATTGCCTCTATAATCTCTGGGCCCATGTGTGGCCAAAAGATGACATTCTTGGCTTTGCGAAGGCACGCTTCTATTCCTAAGTGGCTAGAATGAGTCCTCGCTATCATTTCTGGGCGCATATTTTTGGGTATGATGACCCTGTGTCCTTTATACAGAATTACATTTTGCATGCTTATCTCATCTCTAAAGCCCCAGTAGTCCCTGATATAAATCGGTATTTTTTCTTTCTGGTCTGGCCATCCTATAAGAACAGTCGTTTTTAATGCTTGCAATACTTCATCTTGTTCTGTGAACTTCTGAATTTGTTGTAGCCGCAAATCAGACACTCTTAGATATTCTACAAAGTTTATCTCTTCCAGTTCCTTAGAAAATGCATCCTCTGATTGCATCAAGAATATCTCATAATCTGGGGTGTCCTTGCGAGGTAATGCTGCTCTTGATAAGAAGTCTGCAATATACAGTACATTTCTGATCCTTTTTTGTAAACCACATTCAGGTTGTATTTTTGCAGCTATAGCATCATGCGCTGTAGACGTTTTGGTGCTACTAGGAGAGGTTTTTTTTAAAAAAATGCTCTCTAGAGGCTTATGATCAGTCTCAATGTTAATAACTTTTTTTCCATGCAGGTACTGATTAAACTTCTGACATGCATATACAATGGCAATGACATTCCTTTTTAATCTGGGCATATCTTTGTTCTGTTGAAGACAGTGTACGTGATGCAAAGGTCACTGGCTTACCTCCTTGCAAAACTGTTGCTCCAAGACCTTTTTCACTGGCATCACATTGGACTGTTACTTCTTCATTGACATTGTAGTATCTCAAAACTGGATGTTTAGTAACAATATCTTTTATTTGGGCTTCATCATGGCTGGATTGCCAGGCCCACGTGCTGTCTTTGTCTGTCAGTCTATGCAGTGGTTCACATACATCTGAAAGATGTGGTAAGAATTTTGAAAGGTAGTTTACAAACCCTAGCAGTCTCTGAACTGCTTGTACATTGTCAGGCTTTGGTACCTCTAAATTGCTCTGACTTTTTCTGGATCAGGACGTAGGCCTTTTGCTGTGAGTAAATGTCCCATGTATGGTACAGAGGATAGCCTCAATCTCAGCTTCTTTTTATTGAATTTTAGGTTCAGCTTTTGTGCTCTCTAAGAGCCCAATCAAATTCTTGTCATGATCCTTTGTGGCCTCCTCTGTAGTGTCACCACAGCCATACACCACTATATCACCTACGATAACTTCCACTCCGGGCAGGCCTTCTACTGCTTCATGTTGCCTATGTTGATATTCTTCTGGCGCAGTAACAATCCCAAAAGGCATGTGTAGCCATCGGTAATGCCCAAAGGGAGTCCAGAATGTAGTGAGAGAACTGCTTTTAGTGTCCAGTTTTAATCGCCAGAAGCCATCCTTAGCATCCAAGACAGAAAACACTTTTGCATTTGTTAAACTTGGCAGGCTTTCTTCTATGGTGGGCATTGGATAATGGGAGCGTTTTAGTGCTTTATTTAGGTCTTTGGGATCAATGCATATTCGTAGCTTGCCTGGTTTCTTAACAGCAACCATACTACTTATCCTTGCTGTAGGTTCTGTGACCTTTTTTATCACTCCCAGCGACTCTAATCTCTCTATTTTCGCCTTTAAGTCTGCTTTGAGTGGAGCCAGGACTCTACATGGTTGGTGTTGTACAGGAAGTATTGCTTCATCTATTTCTAGGTGATACTCTCCAGGTAGACACCCTAGTCCTTTGAAAATGTCTCTAAATTCAGTTGTGATCATTTCATAAGATGAGGGTGAGGTGGTAGTTGTTTGCTGGTCATCATGTAATAATACATTATGTTCTGCATTCAATGTAAGGAGGCCCATTCTCTGACATGTTTCTGCTGAGCGAAGTGGCTTCTGTTTACCGTTGACAACTTGGAATTGCAGTGGATAAGTTTTAGCTTTGTATGTACAATTTAGATTACATTGGCCCATAGGTATCATGTAGGTATCATTGTACAACTTTAATTTCACATTACTCTTCTGTAATGTTGGTTTTCCTTTTTTAACTATTTTGCAATAGTCTTTGTATGTCATAAGGTTGTAGGTGGCCCCACAGTCTAGCTGACAGTCTAACCTTTTCCCTGCTTTTCTGTCAATGCTGAGTTCTAGTGGTACAAACCACTGTGCTCCTGGGCTGCTTACTGCTCCTATTTGATGAATAATAGTGAATCCTGATTCTTCTGAGCTGCTGCTCTTGATCTGTGCAGCCATATGTATTCTGGCATTTGCTTTCTGCCTGCATACTGTAGAAAAATGCTTTAGCTTTTTTCATTTACTATAGGTTTCTCCATATACAGGACAGTGGTCTCTGCCCCAGGTGTGGTTGCCTCCACTGTATCTACATCTGATGTCAGCAGACTGTGTTTTTGTTTTCACCTTACTTTCTTTCATGGGCTTTTTATGTGTTTTAGCAGTATAATGTACAGCTTCGGTTTCACTTTTGCTATCTTGCATTGCTTGTATTTGCATTTCTGTAAGTTCATGGCTTCTACACATGTCAATGGCCCTCTGTAGGTTCAGGTCTGGTACTCTGAGCATTCTCTTTCTAGCATTAATGTATTTTGATCCCAGAACTAGTCTGTCTCTGATAAGTTCATCGTGTAATACCCCAAACTCACATGTAGCAGCAAGCTACCTCAGCTTTGTCACATACTGATCTATAGTTTCCAATGGGCCTTGGTTTGTGGTATTAAATATGTACCTCTCTTTTGGGGCCTAGGTGGTATTTACCCCGCCTGGCTCCTATATAGGCACTTTGTTTTACCTGGTACTGTTGTTCTTTGTGATGTATCAAAATTAATGTTCCAGCCTATATTGTTTGGATTGTAATGCCTTTATTGAAAATAATAAAAAGATATTTGCAAAAAAAAAAATAAAAATGTACCTCTCATATATGATGTTACGTGAAGGCATAAAATGCAATAAAATGTAATGCATCCAGAGTTTTCTCTATGTCTTGCTTGTCGGCATCAGAGAGTGAGAGGTGCTGATAAATACACACAGTCTCTCCCCATCACTGAGCGCAGTGTCGCTATCCTTAGCTTGGGGTCTTTCTTATCAAGTTCAGTTGCCACCTCAAAATCTTCCCACTGGGATTTAAAATATGTCCAGTTAACTGCCAGGTCTCCTTTACAGTCCATGGGAGACGGAACAGGGAAGTTGTTTGCAGCCATTTTCTGTAACGCTGTTACTAATTTATTAATAAATTACCAGAGAAACAATTCTTGTTGATTTTTGTTCTTATATTAGGACTTTAGTGGCTTCTAAAACACCAAAGCCCATCTTACTTCTGACACCATGTTTCCTGAGGCAATGTAGGGTATTCCAACAACAAACTTTATTCAGACACAAACATTATAACAAAGGTTATAAACTGTCATATCTATATAGCCTACAGGTGGCAGTAAACATGTTAACATGTATAACTCCTAACAATATGTACTATGTGCCTGTATGAAATAACCTGTGTGATATGTACTATGTGCCTGTATGTAATAACATGTGTGATATGTACTATGTTCCTGTATGTAATAACCCGTGTGATATGTACTATGTTCCTGTATGTAATCACATGTGTGATATGTAGTATGTGCCTGTATGTAATAACCTATGTGATCTGTACTATGTGCCTGTATGTAATAACATGTGTGATATGTAGTATGTGCCTGTATGTAACAACATGTGTGATCTGTACTATGTGCCTGTATGTAATAACCTGTGTGATCTGTACTATGTTACTTATGTAATAACCTGTGTAATATGTACTATCTGCATGTATGTAATAACATGTGTGATATGAAGTATGTGCCTGTATGTAATAACATGTGCGATGTGTACTATGTGCCTATATGTAATAACCTGTGTGATATGTATTATGTGCCTGTATGTAATAAAGTGTGTGATGTGCACTATGTGCCTGTATGTAATAGCATGTATGATGTGCACTATGTGCCTGTATGTAATAGCATGTATGATGTGCAATATGTGCCTGTATGTAATAGCATGTGTATATACACATTTCTGCATGGTTTTTATATATGCAGAATATAGTTGTATAACTGACATTTTTTGTTAAATGTGCAGGGCAGTCGATAAAGTATATTGAAAAAATGTATCTCAGACTTTGGCAGCAAATGGGACTTTTTTTTTTGTTCCCCGGAGACAGTGAGGTGGACATTACTGGGGCAGAGGGGTGGATTTTACTGGGGGCATTATAGGGACATTACTGGAGACATTATTATTAGACATTGTGGTGGCATTATTATAATCAGAGGCACAGTAGGGTGCATTATTATTGGGGGCACTATAAGGAGTATTATTTTATTATTGGAGGCTTCATAGCCAACATTATTACTGTTGAGGGCCACTATATAGGCATTATTATTACTGGGTGCACTATAGGTAATTATTAATACTGGCAGCACAACCGGGACATTGCTATTGGTGGGAGAAGTATAAGGGCTTTATTATTATTGGAGGGACTTTTTTTTCTACAGTATTGTATTGGAGAACACGGTGGGCATAGGAAGGGGAAGATATGGAAAAGTGAGGAATCTAAGATGTCTGTGTGCCAAACTCTGCAGAGACGAGACACAGCTGATAAAAGTTGTCAAGGCGGTCTGGTCTGAATAGTGAAGATGAGGAAAGAGAACATCAGAGGAGACATCACTGGATGTAAGAGGTATGTGGGGCTGTATTATCCTGTATGTTCTGTAGCGCTATATGTTTTGTAGGCTGGAGGGGGTTGGATTGAGAATTTGGAGGGGAGGGGAGGGGGGGTTCTGGTTGGGTTGACATTTCAATTTTCGCCTCAGACAGCAGGAAGGCTAGGTGCACCCCTGATTGAAATAGATCACTCTGTGTGTAATGATTCTATATAATATATGAGTTTCACTTTTTGAACTGAATTACTGAAATAAATTAACTTTTCAATGATATTCTAATTTATTGACAAGCACCTGGAAAAGACTGTAATTGTGACTCACACCACAGGAAAAAACATATAATGATGTCACAGTACACAGATAATGCAGTAACATGACAGAACATGATAATGATAATGAGCAGGGTTGCAATCAGTTTTATACTGTAGTCATTACCAACTGCACTTTATGTTGTAAGTAATGGGCCCCATAGCAGCTGCCCTGCCTGCTACCCTGGTATTTTCGCCCATGAATTTACGCGTTTATGGCTTTGAGTTATATAAAAGTTTTTATTTGTAGTTTTACACTAGAAAACAATGATCTTCAAAACAAAAATATAGCGTCTTTATCCATATGCATATCTGAACAGGCCTAATTATGTACCAACAAGACACATTATTAGTGGCTAAATTTACTCTGGCAATCTCCCACTGCACTTGGGCAGCTTTATTGTGTTGTTTTTACCAAGTCTTTGATTTTCAGTCTTGCGAGAGTTGGCATAACCGTGAGCAGGTGTTGTTAATATTTGGAAATTGGCTTGCTTAGATGCATTCACATTGTCTCCAATATATTTGGAAGTGAAAACTGCCATTATATCAGTAGGGTGACACATGGTGTAGAGGACATCTGAAAGTGCTTATTTCAAGCCAGGCAAAAATATAGTCATTTTCCAATAATGTCTGTCAATAAAATAATGAGCTTTTTATTCAATGAAACGGTCAAAAACCGCATATTATTTGTTCCCCCATTACTAAGGGTGCTGTTGCGTGTGCGGCTTGAACTCTGGGTACCACACCACATGAATTGCCAGGCAGCATGTGGACTTGCCACCTGAAAACACAGTTTGCAGGAATATATCATCTGAAAACATTGTTTGTTCCAGGGAAGAGACTGCCACCTAGCATCAGCTATTAGGTGCAGGCGGCTACCTCTCTTCTACATAGTAATATAGTAACATAGTTTATAAGGCCGAGAAAAGACATCTGTCCATCCAGTTCGGCCTGTTTTCCTACAAGTTGATCCAGAGGAAGGCAAGAGGAAGCTAGATCTCACAAGATCATCCTTTGTTAGTGAAATAGTGTTGCGGGGGAAGTCTCATGAGAGTGAGTGCATCCCTCAGAATTTTTTCGCATAGATGCAGGATGTCTTCCTTCTCCCCATCAACCACAGATCTGAGTAATGATCAATAAAAAAACAACTAGAACTATGAGGCTTTAACAGATTTAATAACTGAAACCAAATGAACTGCTATAAAGGTGTCAAATAATAGTGAAATAGTTGCATTATTACTATTATGTTTTTGGTTTTTTTTGCAACATCAATGAATATTTTTAGAAGAGACAGCTCAGGAGGAAGTCTTTATGTAGGTGGGTAGGGTATTGGGATGGTGGCTGTTCTTAGATGGCAGTCCCTTCACTAGAACAAATACTGTTTGCAGATCAGAGTCCTACAAACTGTGTTTTGTTCTTCAGGAGGCTGCCGCCTAACACCAGCTATTAGATAGAGTAGCACACACCTGACCTCAATTTCTGGAGGATGCCAATAGAACTTAAAGGGGTTGTTCTGCCTGTTTGTATTGATAACCTATCCTGAAGATAGCTCATCAATATCAGATCGGCCAGGGTCTGACACCCGGCACCCCACGCTGATCAGCTGTTTGAAGAGGTGGCGGCAGTGTAGACGGTGCAGTGTAATGACAAGTACTCGCTCCATTCACTTGTCCTTGTAATTCCACTATGCCGCTACTGCATGTAATGTAATGAAGAGGAATCAGCTCTCACATTGAGCACTGCCTTCTCTTCAAACAGTTGATGCCTGGTGTCGGACCCCTGGGGAACAAATTTTGATGACCTGAGTGTATGTGTGTATGTCCGCTAAAGGAATCCTCACCGTCGCATTTACAATCACGAACGGTACATCAGGTGTCCGGAAAGGTTTTAGATCGGGTCTCAGTTCTCTAGGACGTACCGGTCCTGACATATTTGCAAAATCACATGATTGCACATCACATGACCTACATTAGCCAATAGAAGCCTGCAGGTCTTTCTCTTCATATCCCAACTGCCATACACACGGTCAGATGTCCCTTATCACCTCTCATGGGCTGAGCTATGAATGTGGTCATATTTATGACAATCTTTGGCAAAAATAATCCACCCTCTAATAGTATTAGTGGACGTTAGGGTGGTTCATATGTTATAAATAAGTTAGAGATTCACTCTCTGTATGGTAATGAGTATGTGCTCATTATTCGTACCAAACATACAGAGTATCGATGAGTGGATCGGATTCATCCTGCTTTGGACTAACCTGATTTGTCAATTTCATTAAAATCCCTAACTCCGTACATGCAGTTAAATGTACTAGTTACATTGAGGCTTAGAATGACCACCATTAGGCTTCTTTCACACGACAGTATTTTTTTGCGGGCTCCGATCCGCATTTTTTGCTGATAAAATGCGGACCCATTCATTTCTATGGGTCCGCAAAAAATACTGACAGTACACTGTGTGCTGTCTGCATCCGTATGTCCGTTCCGTAGCCCGCAAAAAAAAAAAATAGAACATGTCCTATTCTTGTCCGTTTTGCGGACAAGGATAGGCATTGTTATAATGGATCCATAAAAAAATGGATGCAATACGGTTGTCACCCGTCTTTTTTGCAGATCCGCAATTTGCGGACCGCAAAACACAACATTCGTGTGAAACTAGCCTTACTGTGAGACTTTCTCAGTCTTGTATATGCATAGTTTCTGTGAGTAGCGGCACATATATCTTTTATAATGAATCCGAACCCGGAAATTGTTAAAGGGGTTGGCCACTTTTTGGCTACTATTGACAAATGTGTATGTAAGATTATCATGTGGTACTTACTAATGTAAGTTGGTTACAATTCTGTATTTCTATATTTTATAAGATATGCACCCTTGTTTGCCAAGTTTTTTGTGCTGTCCACAAGGAGTTCCTGTCCATAAAATGGCTTCCAATGGAGGGTCATGTGACCCTCAGTCTCGTCCATTCAAATACTTTGCACCTACAGTAAACTCCCAACAGTGCAAGTAAAGATGGCAGGTGCATTGTATATGAATGGAGGAGACATCACATTTAGGCCTTATACATACGTCCGTGTTTTGGTCATTGATTGTGAGCCAAAACCAGTATTGGAGCCTCCACAGACATAAGGTATAAGGGAAAGATCTGTACCTGTTCTGTGTTTAGAGCCGCACCTGGTTTTCACTCAAAATCACTGATGGAAATCACTGACCAAAAAAATTGACGTGTGAATGAGGCATTAGGTAATTTGCCTGGTCATATAACCCTCCATCAGCAGCCATTTTATGGACAGGATCTCTGTGTAGACAGCACAAAAGACTTGGCAAACAAGGGAGTATGCCTTAAGAAATATAGAAAATGGTGCAGAATAATAACAAAAACCATATTAGTAAGTGCCATATAATCATCTTACAAACACATTGATCAACAGTCAATATGATAAAAGTGGCTAACCCTCTTAATGATTGTGGGGCGTGCCACAAATCCATGTTCAGATTTGTTATGAAATACATTTAGAAATGCGCTGCTACTATAGTCATTGTAATGGCGTATGCAAGATACTGAGAAAGTCATGCGATAACGGCAGCCATCTTAATACAGCCTCATCGGAGCCAATACATTTTACTGCATGTATGGAGATAGTAATTTAAATGAAATTCAGTTACTGAGATGAACGAATCAGGTTTGTCCAAAGCAAGATGAACCCGATTCACTCATCAATAAAACAGAAGGTTCAGTTGGGTTTCTAACAAAATCTAGCTTTTTGTGAGCTGTTTTATGGTACTTCTGCCTTTTAGAATACCCTCCAAGGGCTGTAAATGGCCAAGGCTCATTAATGTGTAACATGTTAAGCTCAGGTGGCGTTGCTGCCATAGCTGATGATAGGAGGCATGTTAGATTAAGGGCTCATGCAGACGGCCGTTGCCTGGCCATTCCATGCTTTGGGGACCGCAATTTGCAGTTCCCAATGCACGCGCAACATCCGTGCAGATTCCGCAGATGGATCCAGATGGTGCCTCCGTTCAGCACCGCATGTTCCAGATTGCAGACTCAATCAAGTGTATGGGTCCGCATCTGTGATGCGGTGAGCACACGGTTGATGCCCATATATTGCAGACCCGCTGTTTGCAGGCCACAATACGGGCACGGCCGGGCAACGGCCATGTGCATGAGCCCTAAGCCTAATTTCAATCAGAGATGGATTTTTCAGTGTTGTGTCACAGAGAAAATCTAATAATAGCTCTAATTTCCACGTTGTGGAATATTTTGGTTTAATTGGTGTAGAGGCTACCTCACCTTTTAATACTCTGAGGTAAATTTTGTTATCAGTAAGGTTCAGAATAATTTTATTCAATGCTGGACGAAAGGATTTAATAGCTCTAGAAGCAATGCCCAAATGACATTTTTCTGCCAGAAATTCTAAGGCTGGGTCAATTCCTGGAAGTTGTCCTAAAGAAGATCTTATATTAGAGTACCAGTTCCGGAACTCTGAGATTATTAATTTATATCTGCTCCTAGTTTTTGCTTTTGATTAATGAGTTTGTGTGGTTAGAGAGGTATGGGAATAAGAATAACCAACCTGATCTGCTATCCACATTAATTGAGGGATTGTAGTAGTAGATCTTTTGACGCTTGAAAGCATTCTGCAGTAGTTCCTAACAGAATTTTCTGGCCTCTAATCAGCTTGTGAAACGATGGATACCGTGGCTTGGAAGGCCACACTGGGCAAACCATTACTACTTGTGGTACCTTGTCCTCTTGTATTTTTGAGAGCACTTGAAAGAAAAAGGTTTGGGGAGGAAAGGCATAAAGATTCCTCCATTTGGTCCAGGGAAACAAGAACACTTCCACCCTCTATGCTCCTTAAAGGGGTATTCTCATCTTGGACAATGGGGGCATATCGCTAGGATATGCCCCCATTGTCCTATAGGTGCGGGTTCTGCCACTGGGACCCGCATCTATATCGAGAACGGGGCCCCCGAAGTGAAGAAGTGCGCACCGCACAAGCGCGGCCCGCTCTCCATTCACTTCTATGGGGCCGCCGCAAATAGCCGAGCGCTGGCTCGGCTATCTCCATCGGCTCCATAGAAATGAATGGGAGCGCACTGCGCATGCACGGCCACCGCGCCCATTCATTGCTATGGAGCCGACAGAGATAGCCGAGCCAGCGCTCGGCTATTTGCGGCGGCCCCATAGAAGTGAATGGAGAGCGGGCCGCGCTTGCGCGGTGCGCACTTCTTCACTTCGGGGGCCCTGTTCTCGATATAGGTGCGGGTCCCAGCGGCAGGACTCGCACCTATAGGACAATGGGGGCATATCCTAGCGATATGCCCCCATTGTCCAAGATGAGAATACCCCTTTAAGATCGTGTCCTTATCACAAATTTCATGGTCTGAGCTGAGGTCGCTGATGCAAATAGGTCTATTTCTCAGGTACTGTTTATTTATTTAATTTATTTATTAATCTATTTATCAAACTGGTGTAAAGTAGAACTGGCTTCATTGCCCATAGCAACCAATCAGATTCCACCTATTTTCCAAACGAGCTGTGAAAAATGAAAGGTGGAATTTGATTGGTTGCTTTGAGCAACTAAACCAGTTCTACTTTACACCAGTTTGATAAATCTCCCCCTGAGCGTTTGATTTATCTTTGTGAATAAGAGTTGTTTGAGTGCTATATTTTTTTCCTCTGGATAAGGCTTCTTTCACATGACAGTATTTTTTGTGGGCTCTGATCCGCATTTTTTGCGGATAGGATGCGGACCTATTCATTTCTATGGGTCCGCAAAAAATGCGGACAGCACACCGTGTGCTTTCCGATCTGTATGTCCGTTCTGTAGCCCGTAAAAAAAAATGTAACATCTCCTATTCTTGTTCGTATTACGAACAAGAATAGTACTGTTCTTTTAGGGGCCAGCTGTTCCGTTCCGCAAAATACGGAATGCACACGGATGCCATCCGTTTTTTTTGCGGATCCACAATTTGCGGACCGCAAAACATAATGTTCGTGTGAAAGTAGCCTAAGGCTTCTTTCACACGAAAGTATATTTTGTGGGCTCCAATAAAATGCAGACCCATTCATTTCTATGGATCTGCAAAAAATACTGACAGCACACTGTGTGCTGTCCGCATCCGTATCTCCGTTCAGTAGCCCGCCAAAAAAAAAAAAATAGAACATGTCCTATTCTTGTCCATTTTGCGGACAAGGATAGGCATTGTTACAATGGACCTGCAAAAAAACTGATGCCATACGGACGTCATCCGTTTTTTGGGGATCCGCAATTTGCGGACCGCAAAACACAACAGTCATGTGAAAGAAGCCTAAAGCTTCCACTACTTCGTTGGATTGTCCGGATATATATTGTGTCCTCCATTCTAGATTTTGATCTGGAGTCCATCTCCATATCTCTAGGGCTTCCATGCAGAGGATCATTGATTCTGTACCTCCTATTCTGTTTATGTACAGTATGCTACCGCTGTTTTGTTTTCCATCTATAGCATCACAGAATGATGTAGGAGTGACAGGGAGCATATTTTATGCAAACCTAGCTGATGTTGAGATTCATCTCCGAAACTTTTCATTTTCCCCTTACTGTTGTCTGTTCTTAAAATGCTCCCCATCCTTTTAGGGACACATCCGAAGTTATAACCTAATATTTGCTGTGCCTTGCCTAATTTGACAAAAGTCATTTTTGACTTTTGGAATTAGGAGTACCTCTGAAGTACACTTTATCTTGTGTTTCAGAAGATTGCCTAACCAGATCTGTGTCTGACGACACAAAAATGGTACTTTTTTGAAGTGATGCCTATTAACTTACCTATTATGATGGCTATCGTTTTCAGAGAAACCATCTCTCTGGATAGGGTGTTATCGATTTATTCCAGTATTTTGAGCCATTTCTCTTCAGAAATACTTGTAGTGATGTTTGTTATATCCAGAGTGAACCTTAGAAAAGTTAGACCTGTTTAGGGAATAGTATTGATTTTTCTGTTGTTCTTTTTGGGTTAATAGTGTATTTAAATCTGTCTGAAAAACTATATTGTCTAAATAAATAAAACATGTTATCCCTGATGTTCTCAAGTGACAACTTAGAACCTTCATTACACATATGAAAGTGTAGGGGGCAGTGGAGAGGCCAAACACCATGACATTCCGGTGATAGATGTCTCCTCCTAATTTGAATTGCAGTAGATGTCTGTGCTTTGAGTCACATATGTTTCATGGAAGGCGTCTTTTATATCTATTTTTATTAGATACATGTCTTTGGAGAAGAAAACATAAATCTATCCAGCACACCATGCTAAACCTCTTTGTCCTTAAGAATTTGTTTAGACCCTTTACATTTAATACTGGTCTCACTGACTCATTCTGGTTTTTGAACCAGGAAAATGTGCCTTATCCAACCCTTTTTACTTCCGTCTGTTCTGGATATTTTCCCTTGAGCTAAGGCAGTTTCTAATACTGTGTCTCGACATTGTTTTGTATGGAAAGGAAACACCTTCAGTGGTAATGTAAGGCCCATTCTCATCTTATTTATGACCCAATGGACTGTGGAGATTTTTTCCCATAAATGTAGGTAATGACAGGAAGGAATGAATAATTCTAGGCTTACCTGAATAGGATTTTTGTAAGTAGTTGGCTTTGTTAAGGCTCCTTTTCACAAATTGTATGTTTATGAAAATGCTTTTCTGGTGGATTGCCCATGCGAATCTTAGTTTCTGCAAAAGTTTCTGCAAAATCTTTAGTTCTGAAATGTGGACCAAAAAGTTTTTCTCAAATTAGGGTATTCATGTGATCTCGGGGTAAATATGCCATTCCTACTGACAAGAGCCAACAGGCTCTTCTGATGTTACTAATGTAGTTAAAGGATTGTCCTTTGATGAGGGTGGCTCTACATGCAGCTTTTAGCAGAGCTAAGTTAGATGAAATTAAAGATTTCACATTATGTGAGGAAGACCCCTTACCTTCCTGTTCTACCTTTACCAGCATAAACAGTAGCGGACCTACTGCGTCTCATACTTTAAATTGAACATTTTTAAGTGCCTGGTCAGTAATGCCATTAGGATATTTTCTTAAGAAGGAAAAACCCAGAACTCCCCCTCTGTAGGTCTCGTTGACACATCAGTGAATCATGGACAGCATAAACGTTAATGTGGGTATTCGCACATCAGTGGTGCGGTCCATGGTGACACCACAGAACCATGCCCTATTTTGTATATAGTCTATGGGTCCTTGTGAAAACCACAGACACAACACAAATACTATCTGTGTTTGGTCTGTGGTTTTCACTGACTATTGGTTGAAGATGTTTAGGAAACTAGTTCTCAGTCTAGCAGTGTCTGTGGAATACGGATGACACATGGACATACTGAGACATATGGACGTTCCCGCGAAAGTGGGTGAGAGGAGATCTGTGAGATTGGCAACACGTGCTTTGATCTGACAGGTTTCTTGTGGATCATTAGACGGCTGTCTTGTTTCTGATGTTGGCCACACCTCTTACTACCAGGTGTTGCTGTTTTGCTCACTTAACTTTCCTTATTTATAGTTGCTTCTTCCACAATCCTGTGCGGCTTATAGCTTTTGTTGTGTCTTTGGTCTGCTGGTGTTTGGTTCTCGGCTGAGATCCAGTTGCTGCCATTGCTACTGAAAAAATATTTCCTTTCCCTTTTGCATATTATTTTGTTTATCTGTGTGTTGTTTTCGACTGCTCTTTGTTGTAGGCCTGATGGAGACTCCTGTCCGTCCTTCATTCCTGGAGGAACAGGTAGTCTCAGTCCTGTCACTATCGCCAGGGTCTCATAGGGTGATAGGACTCTAGGTACTCCTGTGTATGAACTCACCTACCTTTGGGGTCTGTTCATACAGTCAGGACTAGGGATTCGACTAGGAGGTGTCCTTTTCCTTCCCTAGCTTTCAGGTTTTGTTCCTTGTTCCCTCTCCGTCTTCGTCCGGTGTGGTGTCTCCCTCCCACACACGGGCGTGACAGACACACAGAGGGCAAAAAAAAGACACATGGTCCGATCACCGATCTTTAACGGTGTTTTGCCTTTTCTAAATATGGCTCCTCTGAAATAGTGAATGCTGCAGTGTTGTGAAGAAGTGTCATCTGCGGTTCTTACGTGCTCACTAAGACTGGTTTAAATGTTAAACCAAGTGCATCGAGCGGAATGTTGGACACATGGAACACATCATGTAAAGAACATTAGGAAATTGACAGCTTAACTACAGGTAAAGATAGGTCAAAACTGACACTTCCAGTGTGTTTCTGAGTCAATTCTAGCCAGTACTGATATATCACATGATCCTCTTCCCACTGGAAAAAACTGAGCTGAATTTGATATGGCAGCTAAAATTGTTTCCATCACCAAATAATGCAGCTTCCCTTCCAATTAATACTTTCAGACAATGGATGTCAATTTTCTACAAATTACACCAGTTCAAAGTTGGTGTCCAGACTTTTACCTCAGTATATATATATATATATATATATATATATATATATATTAGTTTTACAATAGAAAGTTATCACCCCTATTCACCTGTTACCACACCTAGTAATTTTACATGCTTCTCAAAAATAAGCAGTACACATTAATAAGAACTTAACATTTTTGTAGACAATGGAATGAATGGAATAAAAATAGGACAATAGAGGGCATTTTACATAAGTTCTAATAGCTATGCTGTAAAAGTGTATTGTTATTTTATCAGACGCCTTAAATGCCACATCTTTAATAGACCAAACCCCTGGGGATATGTCCTATTCACAGTTCACCTTTTAGAGGTATCTAGAATAAGTGTCTTTGTGTTACAGAAATAAAACCCAAGCGTGGCGGTGTTATCACTCACGTGAGGTCATTAATAAATATATAACTGAATGTTCCTTTGTATTTTATGTACTTTAGTTGACATCAAGGCTGCTGGAAGGCACAGCATTAAAAAGGTTGCCTGGGCTTTTTCTATTGATGACCTATCCTCAGGATAGGTCATCAATATCAGATCGGCGTGGGTCTGACACCTGGCCCCCCCCCGCCGATCAGCTGTATGAGGAGCTGCTCCGATTGCTCTGCTAGATTCATTCCAGACTGGAAGCTGAGAGTGAGCATCCTTTGGGCTCATTCACACGAAAGTGCTGCGTTTTGCGGTTCGCAAATTGCAAAATATGCGGCTCGGATGCGGAACCAAACCACGGCCGTGTGGCCCTTTCTCAGGGGATATGTAATTTTCAGTGGGCGTATTCTTTCCGCTTTTGCTCTCTCCCTGTAACTGCCACAGCTTCTAATAGAAAACACAGCTGGTAACAGTTAAAGATTTAACCCCTTCACGCCCAGCCCAGTGGCTGAAGTGGCTTAATGCCCAGCGCTGTAGTACTACGGCGCGTTGATCGGGCGGGTGAAGGAGCTGCGCCCACCCGATCAGCGGCGGGGGTCCGGCTGTGCCCGGTTGCTGGACCCCTGCTGTATGCGCCGGCATCGGTGAAAACACAGATGCCGGTGCATTAACCCTTCATGTGCCACGGTCAGCGCTGATGCGGGCACATGCGATGTGTGCGGCTTGCAGGGAAGTCCATCGGGTCCCCGCGCTACTGTGACGGGGACCCGATGGCTTGGATGGCAGCCGGATGCCTAAGGAAGCCTGTGAGATCCAGCCCCCTGGATCTCACAGGCAGAAGGCTGTAGGTTTATTACTGTGAGTAATACACTTACAGCCAAATGCATTACAATTACGAAGTATTGTAATGCATTGTAAAGGGGATTTGACCCCCAAATGTTAAAAAAAAAATGTGGTAAAAAAGTTTATAAATAATAAAAGTTTCAAGTAAAATAAAAAAGTGCCATTTTCCCAAAATAAAGTTAAAAAAATTGTAAAAAAAAGGGGAAAAAAAGAAAAGTAGACATATTAGGTATCGCCTCGTCCATATCGACCAGCTCTATAAAAATATCACATGATCTACCCTTCCAGGTGGACACAGTAAAAAAAACAAAAAAAAACAGTGCCAAAACAGCCATTTTTTGGTCACCTTCCTTTACAAAAAGTATAATAGCAGGCGATCAAAAAGGCGTATTTACCCAAAATGGTACCAATCAAACCGTCATCTCGTCCTGCAAAAAATTAGACCCTACCTAAGACAATTGCCCGAAAAATTAAAAAAATATGGCTCTCAGAAAATGGCAGCACAAACAAATTTAATAAAAATTTAATTCTGTTAAAAAATGTATCTAATGTGTAAAACAAAAATAAAAATGTTAGACATATTGGGTATCACCACGTCCGTAACAACCTGCTCTATAAAAATATCACATGATTTGCCCCTTCAGGTGAATGCTGTTAAAAATGTTTTTTTAAAAACTATGCCAAAACAGCCATTTTTGTCACCTTGCCTCACAAAAAAGTGTAACACTAAGCGATCAAAAAGTCTTATGTACCCCAAAATGGTACCAATGAAAACATGACCTCATCCCGCAAAAAATGAGACCCCACATAAAACAATAACTCAAAAAATAAAAACCAATGGCACCCGCAAACCAATCCATCAGTCCTGCCATGCCTCCCCACAGCAGTTTACCACCACATATGGGGTGTTGCCGTATTCAGGAGAAAATGGGGAACAAATTATGGGGTGCTTTTTTAGCCCTTGTGAAAATGAAAAATTTGGGGCTAAAGCAACATTTTATCGGAAGAAATGAAACTTTTCATTTTCACAGCCAAGTGTTTCCAAATTTCGTAAAACGCTTAGTGGTCAAAGTGGTCAGTACACCCCTTAATATATTCTTTGAAGGGTGTAGTTTCCAAAATGGGGTCGCTTTTTGAGGGTTTCTGCTCTAGGGGTACATCAGGGTCTCTCAATTACAAAATGATGCCTAAACACCATTCTAGCAAAATCTGCCTCCAAAATCTGTATGGCGCTCCTTTCCTTCTGACCACTGCCACATGCCCATAGAGCAGTTTACCACCACATAAGGGGTATTTCTGTAAACTGCAGAATCAGAGTAATGTATATTGAGGTTTAGTTTGCTGTTAACTCTTGCTGTGTCGCAAGAAAAAATTGATTAACATAACAAATCTGCATAAATATGAAATTTTTCTTTAATTCTTGTAGAACACATTAAGGGTTAACAAAGTTTGTAACATCAGTTTTAAATTGAGGGGTGTAGTTTCTAAAATGGGGTCATTTATGGTTAGTTTCCATTACATAAGCCCCTCAAAATCACTTTATATCTGAATTGGTGCTTAAAAAAATGGTTTGGGAAATTTTGTTGAAAATTTGAAAAATGGCTTCTAAACTTCTAAGCTTTCTCATGTCCTAAAAAAGTAAAATTACATTTATAAAATGATGCCAACATAAAGTAGACATATGGTGAATGTAAAATAATAACTATTTTTGGAGGTATTACTATGTATTTTGAAAGTAGAGAAATTGAAATTTGCAAATTTGCTAATTTTGCTAATTTTTGCTAAATTTGGTATTTTTTTTTTAAATAAAAATGAAATATTTTGCCACAAATTTACTACTGTCGTGAAGCACAATATGTGACGAGAAAACGATCTCAGAATGGCCTGGATAAGTAAAAGCGTTCCAAAGTTATTACCACATAAAGTGACACATGTCAGATTAGCAAAAAATGGCCTGAGCAGGAAGGTGAAAACAGGCCCGGGGTAGAAGGGGTTAAACATGCAACCACCTCAGTGAGGTGAACAACAAATAAGGAAAATAACAAACAGCAGGTGGCACTATAGATACATTATATTGAATAGCTCACTGGCTATACTAAATTTTAATCACTTGCAATTACAAAAGCATTTAGATCCAGGTGCTGGTTTGAAAAATGTACAATATTTTTGTGGCAGAACTCATTTAATTTTTAGCATGCACGCATACATACATAATAGATACCTACATATATACATGCATGCAGTGGCATTTCTTCTATGGCACTGCCATAAATATAGGGCATGGAAATATCTGGAACTAGCTCCGAACACAAGCTTAACCCTTAGGATACCAGAGGTTTTTTTTTTAGTTTTTTTGTTTTCATTTTTCTTCCCCATCTCTTTGAGCCAAAACTTTTTTATATTTCCGTTCACATAGATGTATGAGGGCTTATTTTTTTGCAGGACAAGTTGTACTTTTTAATGCCACCATTAATTGTGGCATAAAATGTAGTGGTAAGCGGTAAAAAAAATCCAAATGTGTTGGAATTATTCCACACAGCGTTTCGTTTGCAGCAAAACTGACCCATACCCTTCATTCTCTAGGTCATTACAATTACAACAATACCCCATATGTATAGGTTTTTTATGTCTAAATAGTGAAAAATAAATGTAAACTTTGAAAACATTTTTTTTACCATATTCTGACCCCCATAACTTTTTTATACTTATGTCTACTGAGCCTTTTAGGGGCTCATTTTTTGCAGGACAAACCGAAGTTTTTATTGATACATTTTGGAGTGTGCGTAACTTTTTGATCACATTTTAGTTCATTTTTTTGGTAAGAGAAGCAATGAAAAAAAATGGCAAATCAACCATTTTAACCTTTTTTTCCATTACGCCATTCGCTATATTGGAATTTTTTTTAGATTTTAATAGTATGAGCGTTTTTGGTTGTGGTGATACCTAGGATATTAATTGTTATTTAGGTATTTTTTTTAATTATACGGAAGGGGGTGATTTAAACTTTTATAGTTTTCATTTTTTATTAAAAAAATGTAACTTTTAAAAAAAAAAAATTTGTGATGATTTTAAGGCTCATATATGAGTCTATAAATTATGTTTTTTAATTTTTAATTTTGAACTATCAGGGATTTTTAAAATGCTATTTTAAGTGAATTCTGCTCATTTCTTATCCTGGCCTGCCATCTGGTGGCCAAAATAAGAATTGCAGCATGAACACTGTAAGCCTCATCAGCGACTACCGATGCCCCAAATGGCCACACGGGGTATCAGTAGTAAGCCCAGAAGTGCAAGCTTCTGGGTGTTTGTGCATTTAGATGCTGTGATCTCACTTGATCACGGCATCTAAAGCATTTAATTACCGCAATCGGCATTATTGCAGGTTGCAGTAATTAGCTGCAGGTCTCTACTGTTTGAAACAGCAGAGATCTGCCGGCCATGTTTGCACATCGCTCCAGCGCCGTACATGTACGGCACTGGTAGCAAAAGGGTTAAATTTATAGTATGAGTAGCAGCTCCTGAGCCACAGATCTACACATTGCATCATTTGTACAGATTGTAAATTGTAACTCTGTAACAGATTTGCTTTAAAGAGAACCTGTCAGCAAAAAATGCAATGCAATCTGACAGCACCATGTTGTAGAGCAGGAGGAGCCAAGCAGATTGATTCAGTAAAACCTGTAATTTATACATATATCTCTGCTTTTTCTACCTTCTGTGAAGAGGTACAGGAGGGAGGGGTTATCTGTGATTGATAGCATTGTGTCCATACAGAGATAGTTGTCAGTCACTGATCCTCCCTGTACCGATAGATCTTCACAGGGCTGTAGATATAAATGTAAAAATTACAAGTTTTACTGAATCTTTTCCCTTAAAACTATATATCAATCCACTCAGCTCCTCCTCCTCTATAACATGTGGCCTGCAGCTTACACTGCATTTTGTGGTGACAGGTCCTATTTAAGGAAGAAATAAAGAATAGTCTGTTGGTGACTGATGGGTAACTTTCCTCATCTTCTACATCAACCATAATCTACTAACCCTACCATCCTAGGTTCTCAGACAGATCATAGGCAGCTCACAAATGGTGTCACAATTAGAAACAGAGTGTAAGAGACAGAATCCACAGAAGGCAAACATAGTAATTCCGAAGTGAGATACCTTTATGTAGACAAGGCTGAGGGGATATACACACTGAGCTGCATTCTGTTTCTCAATGTGATAACCCAATACAGGGCTTATCTGAAAACCAATAGAAGAATCGCCTAAATTAATAAAACTAAGCACAATGATAAAATATATATCCCCTTCTAATCATAATATACATTAAAGAGTTTTTCCGACTGTTTTATACAGATGACCTATCCTCAGGATAGGTCATCATTATCTGATCGGTGGTGATCCAACACCCAGGACTCCCGACAATCACTGTTTGAGAAGGCTGCAGCACTTCGGGGAGTACCACAACCTTCTCACAGGTTACCCTAGGCCAGAGAAGTGCCGTGGCCTAGGCACAGCTTGGTCCTATTGAAGAGAATGGGGCTGAACCACAATACTAAGCACAGCTGATAAAAGCTTCCATTATCTCCACAGGCATTTTACAATGAACAGCACAAGGTAAATGATTTATAATAATATAAATTAATTGCATACCTCTTGCTGTATTTTATTTGTGTCTTAGCATTCTCTCCAAGTGTACATTTACTACTAATTACAGTTTATTTAACCGTAATCTGTAATTTCTCTAATTTAGCTAGAAATATAATTACCATTACAAAATACTTGTTCTTAAAAATAGTTTTATTCTGGTATTACCTAGCTTTGTAATATAATAGGCGATAGGAATTATTACCAACAAAAAAGTCATCTGGAGCCAAAGTCTGATGAGTAGCTTAACCCTTTCAGGACCGGGACACTTTCCATTTTCGTGTTTTTCGTGTTTTAACTCCCTGCCTTCCCTGAGCCATAACATTTTTTTTGCTTGTTTTTATTCACATAGCTATACTAGGGCTTGTTTTTTGTGGGATAAGTTGTACATTCTAATGGCACCATTTAATATTGCATGCAATTTAGGGGTTGTTCACATATCAGTTATTTGATCAGTTATTTCCATCAGTTATTGTCAGGAAATCACTGTTCCTCCCCAGTTATGGGTTTTGTTTTTACAGCGTTCCCTATATGATAAAACTGACCTGCTACCTTCATTCTTTGGGTCAGTGTGCTTACAGAGAAACTACATTTATGCAGTTTTTCTTGTGTTCTAATACTGGAGAAAAAATAAAAACTTTGTTGTTTCTTTTTATCGCCATATTCTGACTGCTATAACGTTTCTATAGTTATGTCTACGTTGCTGAGTGGTGGCTCATTTTTTGCAGGGTAATCTGTAGTTTTTATTGATACCACTTTGAAGTGTGTATGACTTTTTTTTTGTGAGGTAAAGCAATACATAAAAAATATAATAGGCTATTTTGATTTTTTTTGTTATCGTTCGACATATGGGATAAATATTTAATATTTTAACAGTACAGGCATTTTAGGATGTGGCGATGCCTATTGTGTTTATTTTTATTTTAATTATGGGGAAAGGGTTGATTTGAGATTTTTAATATATAGTTTTTAACTTTTTTTTATAGTAACTGTATAAATTCATGTGAACTGAACTCCCCTTAGTGATGGCTTGCAGGTAGAAAATGTTAGACTATACAATGTGAAGGGAAGCAAAAGATTTATTAATGTATGTATGCCAGTTGCCTGGTGTAAATGCCCTGAGAAATATGGGGCCACATATATTAAGACCAGCGTTTCTTAATAAGCTGGTCTTAAGAAAGGCACCGGCTTCTATGTAACTTTGGCATATCCAGCACCAATCTAAATGTAAGCCATGCTTCTGAGCTGTCTTACATTTAGACGTTTTTCTTCGCATGAAACAGGTGTAAAATGGTAAATGAGACGGCCCTGCCGGTCTGCCCACTTTTTTAGACCTGGTGTGAGCAGGGAGAAGTCACAGATTGCGGCACAATTAACCATTGTGCAGAAATCTGCGTCTGAAATATGCCTAATTTAGGTGTATTTCAGCATGATAAATGACCCCCATGGTGTTCAAAATGATTGCCTTTCTTATAAAGGACTTAGAAGTCAGAGGAGGCTGACTTTTTTGTTTATTACATTTTGTTAATTAAAATTGTGAATTTGTCAGAAATCTGAAGAGTAGTCTTCACGTTCCACATTGCCTGGGAGTGTTTGACTCACGCATACTGGGAAACGTGGGGCAGTGGGGGTCCATGCTAAGTTTTTCCATTGGCTCCATGGGATCTGTGTACTCCCCTACATGATATGTTTATTTGGTAGGGTCAGCGATACGCTACCAACCTCTCTCCCAGCAGAACGGTAAAATCAAATATATTGAAATCCAACATGGACGATATTCATTTCCTCCAAAACCTGCCATTGAGAGATGGCCGGATAGCACCATATATACTTTAGATTGTTTGCCCATCCTTGGCACACATGGAATAAAATTTCTACCTTTTCATCATCAAAGGTGTTATCCAGTTTAGAAAATCAGTTTCCATATATCCTATTTGGGAATCCTGTGCGCAGGATCCTCATCTTTCTGCGAAAGTGGAGAGCGACTACAGACAGCACTTCTTGTTGTGGTGGACTTGTCCTATCTGGTATGTATTACTCAGACAATACATTAATATCAATGTTATGCATCATTTCCCCTGTGATGGTGCTTTCAGAGTTTCCCACAAACAACAGCTAATTGCTAAGGATCCCAGCAGGGGGCACTTTGTTATCTATTTATTGTCAAGGGACCCTTTCTACCATATTACCATATATAGTTAACTAAGTATTTCAGCAACGTCTGTAAAATATCCACACACCATCTGTATCAAGTCCCTGCTATATTGATGGATAGATTTTCAACTTTGTAGGTCATCTTCATAAACTGTGATACGTATAATGTTACAAGGTCCAAATAAATTTATGAACAGATGCTTATTGTTGAAAGGCAGCTATGTCAATTCAATATACCGGGCATGAATAATTTATTCTGGTGGGACGTTGCTTGAAGAAGATAATAATGAAAAAATGAGTACATTTTCATCTTGTTTCATAATTTATCAGAATACACCCACAAGTATTTTGCAGAGGAAAAAACTTTGCAGAAAAGTTTGGCAGTTACATAACAATACATTATCATGTAATTTGTGGGATCTGGTTATGTGGTCATCTATAGGCGCATCTCGATAAATTAGAATATCATTGAAAAGTTAATTTATTTTAGTAATTCAATTCAAAAAGTGAAACTCATATATTACATAGATTTATTACACACAGAGTGATCTATTTCAAGCATTTATTTCTTTTAATGTTGCTGATTATATCTTACAGCTAATGAAGTGAGACAACCCCTTTTAAGCTTCCAGTCTGCATAAAAAAGAAGAAATCCGAAAACTCCTACGAGTAGGATGCATTTTTTGCTACCATCAGAGATTTGATTACTTGGTCTGCTGCAGTACTTTGCCTACCATGGAGGCAGAACAAGTAAGTGCTATGGGGCCCATGGGTCCAGCACTGAATTTCTTCATCTCTTCCAAATCCACTGCATTTTCCTGCAGCCACCACTAGGGGAGGAATTTCTACAGCTACCTTGCATTGGTTGGTAACTGTACAAATTCTTATGCAATGTAGTTGCATTAGTTGCAGTTTTTTATATACTGTTTCTTGGCAAGCAGAATATTTAGAGCTAATGATGAAATGTATCTGAGTATTTACACCAGCTGTTTGGCGTAAATGTATTGAGAAATATGGTGTTTTGAATGAGGGTCATATTAATAAAGCACCTATCTTAAGGTACAGCAGGTGACTCGTAGTGCAACCTTTCTTAAACATTTCCCCCCACTTCATAAAAAAAATTAAATTCAGCTGAAATCTCACTGGTGGGTCCATACAAAGTGTTGCTGTGGAGCCCCATGAGATCTGTAAATTCCCCTGGTCTACCAGGTAGTTCCTGCTTACCAGTTGAGTAAGTGATGCAATGTGATAAGATTATTTTAGATACTTTTTATTTCCCCCTTAAAATACTTAAGTCTGTATCTATGCTGACAAAAATCTTTATGTATTACATCTGTGAAACAAAAGTATTATTTTAAAAAATACATCATATAAAGAGTTCTGTTTTGACCACTTAAAGTGGGCTTTCAGGTTCTTTCTTACTATTGGATAAGGATCTCTTCAGCTTGTTGTCATGGACTGCTGTCCTTACATTTTCCTTTAAAATGTTTTTGCATGCTTTAGAATTCATTACTCCCTCAATGATTTCAAGGCTCCAGATCCTGAGGCATCATAACAACCCCAAACCATGATACACCATGCTTCACAGTTGGGATCCTTTACCTCCAAACATAGTGTTGTGCATTTGTGCAAAAAATGTCCACTTTTGTCTCATCTGTCTATAGCGCAATTTCTAATAACCATTGTCTAAGTGGACATTAGTGGTGAGTGAAGTATGAAAAATTCGTCATCTGTCATTGTACCCCTCAGATGCTGTGTTCATACCTGATCATGGCATCTGACAGCAATAATACAGTGTAAAATTTTAAAAAATTAATTAAATCATACTTACCCTTATCCATTTGATAGCGAAGGGTCAGCTGCCTCCATCTTGATTGAAGTTTTACTGCAAAATCTCGCACAGCCCGTGATGCCATCATAACGTCGACCAGCATGGCGACTGTAGTCGAAACATCGTTTGCTTGGTGAATAAAACTGAAGACAACTTGGACTGCTGAAGCCATTCATTTCTGCTATCCCTTGTTCTCATTGGGGATTAAGTTGGTAATAATTTATGATACATTGTAATGGAAATCAGAACTCAATACTGACTTCCATGTGGGCGTGTTCTTATATAGGTGCAAAAGTAAAGTAGGGTACAGTGGAGGAACAGAGCATTATTCAGCACCAATAAACAAGCAGGGGGTAGATTGCAGACTACCATAGACTCACCAATGGCATTGTAGCACTTTTTTAGTTGTAATTATACATACATTTATTTACATAGTTACATAGTTGTTAAGGTTGGAAAAAGACAAAAGTCCATCAAGTCCAACCTGTAATCCTGCTATATCGATCCCTGGATCAATGTCCATCTTCCTTTTAAAAAGGGCTTGGGACAAAAGGAAAGAGTGTGTAGAATGTTATTTTGAATTAAAACATCATCTAAACCTTTTTTGAAGCCATCTACTGTATTTGCTGTTACCAGCTCTTATGGCAGGCTATTCCAGAGATTCACAGATCTTATTGTAAAGAATGCTTGTCGTCTCGAATGACTGAATCTTTTTTTCTCTTGGCGTAGGGAGTGTACCCTTGTTTTTTGAGAGGGTTTAACACAGACTAACTTCCCTCAATATTTTTTGTATGGTCCCGTTTATATACCGTATTTGTACAGGTTAATCATGTCCCCCCTTTTTTCAAGACTAAACAAATTTAGTTATTTCAATCTTTACTCATAACTAAGATCTTCCGGGCCCTTTAGGACTTTAGTTGCTCTCCTTTGCACTTTTTCTAACTCCAGGGCATCCTTTTTATGGACTGGTTCCCAGAACTGAACTGCGTATTCCAGTTGAGGCCGCACCAATACTTTGTATAGTGGCAATATTACATCCCTGTCCCGCAAGTCCATACCTCTTTTAATACAAGATAAAATTCTGTTGGCCTTAGAGGCAGCTGACTGCCTTTATCTTTATCTATATTGAAACTCATTTTCCACGCGGAGGCCCAAACAGTATGTTTGTCCAAGTCAGCTTGTATTTTATGGACGTCTTCCACAGACTGGACCGTATTACATAGCTTGATGTCATCTGCAAAAATAGAAACAGCACTATTAATCCCATCCTCTATGTCAGTTGTGGCCAACCTTACAGACACAAAGAGCCACAAAGGTATACATTTACACAAATATGCGTGCACACAACAGTATTACTGCAATTGAGTTTTCAAACATTTAAAAGTGTATTTAAACCACCTTTCCTACCTGTCAGATGACTGCCTTATGCTCAGACGACCGCCCATGCTCAGACTACACCCCCATGCTCAGATGACCCCTCATGCTCAGATGACCGCCCCATGCTCAGATGACTGCCCCATGCTCAGATGGCTGCCTCATGCTCAGACGACCGCCCCATGCTCAGACGACCGCCCCATGCTCAGACGACCGCCCCATGCTCAGACGACGCCCATGCTCAGATGACTGCCCCATGCTCAGATGGCTGCCCCATGCTCAGACGACCGCCCCATGCTCAGATGACCGCCCCATGCTCAGATGACCGCCCCATGCTCAGACGACCGCCCCATGCTCAGACGACGCCCATGCTCAGATGACTGCCCATGCTCAGATGGCTGCCCCATGCTCAGACGACCGCCCCATGCTCAGATGACCGCCCATGCTTAGATGACCGCCCCATGCTCAGATGGCTGCCCCATGCTCAGACGGCCACCCATGCTCAGATGACCGCACATGCTCAGATGACACCTTCATGCTCAGATGACCGCCCCATGCTCAGATGACCGCCCATGCTCAGATGACACCCTCATGCTCAGACGACCGCCCCATGCTCAGACGACCGCCCCATGCTCAGACGACCGCCCGTGCTCAGACGACCACCCATGCTCAGACGACCGCCCATGCTCAGACAACCGCACATGCTTAGATGACACCCCATGCTTAGACGACTGCCCATGTTCAGATGACACCGTCATGCTCAGGCAGGCCGCCCAGGTTCAGATGGCCGCCCACGTTCAGATGATGGTCGGTCCATGCTCAGATGACACCCCCCCCATCCATGCTGAGATCATGTGGGGGGGGTGATTTGACATAGGGGAGATCTGGCTGCTGATTTTTTATGTGTGAGGTGAGCACTGAGGGGGGGGGATTGGGGTTATTTTGTGGGGGTCTGATGAGGATTTGGGGGTCTTATCTGATCTCATACTACCCCCATGTCAGATAAGAACCCCCCCATGATCAATACTTTAATAAAAAAAACTCTCCTCCAGGCATTTACCTTGCCCACAGAGGACCTTGGCGCTTTCTCTTCAGTGACCTGACGTGCACACAGAGTGCGGACCTTCCACATACTACGTCCTAACGCTGTGCACGTCAGGTCATAGTTGAAAGTGCAGCTGGGAGGAGCCAGGAAGGAAAGCTGGCCTCCCCTGCAATCCCTTGTAATGCGATCCCCTGCCAGCCAGAAGTAATGGGAAATTAAAGCAGACGCAGCGCTCCCCTGCCAGCCGGCTGAGCCAGAGGTAATGTGAGTTGTATAGGGGCCGCGGCGCTCCCGTGCGAACCGCAGATAATGTTAAAGTAAAGGGGCGGCGGCTCTCCCCTGCAAGCCGCATGAGAAGGGGCAAGGAGCCGCGGGTTGGCCACCCCGGCTCTATGTCATTAATGAATAAGTTAAATAATAGCTGACCCAGCACAGAACCTTGGGGTACACCACCGGGGACCATTAAGATTAGGAGTCATTGACCACAACTCTTTGGATACGATCGTGAAGCCAGTTTTCAATACAATTACAAATTATATTTTCTAAACCAATAGACCTCAATATTTGATAACATTTTTCCGAAGAGACCCTGAAGTAGTGTCTACATGCACTCATACTGTAGTCAGTTCTACAATTCAGCAGCTGCCCAATGCAATATCAGCCTAATAAGAGTGCATTTGCATGATAATTGCATATAGTCTTATTTACATATAGATTTGAATGCCACATTCTAACAAATGATAAGTGTTAACCTCTTCAGTCCGGTACGATGCTGGCCGAGATGGAGAATAGTGAAGGTTTATTTTGATGCAAATGCATTTATCTAAGTTCTTACAGGTCTCACTGGGACAGACCTGGCTATGTCTCTGTGCTTCTCTCAGGGCATTTAAAAAACCTATTGTGAAATATTATGAATGTCAGTTCTGATGGAGATAAGCAGAAGGTCCAGGAATATACTATGAATGATTCAGACAGTTCAATGTACAAACTGCAGAGCCCCCCATTAAAAATAATTTAAAAAAAAGTTAAAATGTTTTTTTAAGAAAATTTCACCTCACCGATCCCCTACTTCTGCTGTTCCAGCTTTGCTCCCAACTGCTCTCTACTTCCTGGTCCTAGGCTCGACACACAGCTGAGGCAGTTCACCTCTGCAGCCAGTGATTGGCTGAGCAAGCAGTCCAAGCAATTTCCTGTGTGTGAAGCCAGGGACCAGGAAGAGGAGAGCAGACTGATAAGATGAGTAATGATTCTTTTTTATTTTTAACCCATTCCATCCCATTTTTATTTATTATCCTGGAAAATCATTTTAATAATTGTGTAATAAAAATAATTTCAGTCAGTAGATGAAAATGGTCTTGTTTACATCCAAAGGCTAAATGTAGTTAAAAGGATTGTAAATTTTTTAAGCTCCATCTATTGTGCAAGCTATGAAATATTATCTTATTTTGGGTACTTTGTGATCACGTCACCCCTTTTTAGTGTGTTTACAGTAGATGAACCTCTCTTTTACATCCCGGCAGCTTCATTTCCTGTTTCTGTTGCAAACCATTCTCAGCATGCATTGATGTGCTGTCTTACCAAGCGACCCACTGGAACTCCTTCCTGCTTTACGGTAACCACCCATTAAATCCTCCTAATCCAAGTGAAGAAATCAGTTGTAAGGATTAAGACCCCAGATCTAACGTGCACTTAGAGAAGCAATAATTGAATAAGCATTCAGAATCTTTTTTTTTAATGCAGTTTGCAAAAAGTTATCAGGGTGAAGGTGAGGTAATGTCTAATCGGTTGAAATATATTAACAATAACGGTCTAGTGATCCTTCCTGTGTCCTCTCCACTAATTTGTATGGATAAATGTGGTTCCTCCCATCAAATGAAGATGCCTTCCATACTACAGTATACTCCTCATAGTGCTCTGAAGAGCCCCGATGAAGGAGGATGCTCATTGTTTATGAGCTGGCCCTGTGAGGGGCTCTTTTACTACTGCTCATGCATCAATGTAAGTGGATAGGAGGAAGGCCCACAGAACACCCATTCATACTTCAGTTATTTGGTCAGTTAATGTATTTCCATCAGTTATTCTGAGCCAAAACCATGTGCGGGTCAGAAACACAGAACAGGAGCAGATCTTTCGCTTATAACTTATTTCTGTGTAGGCTTCACTACTGGTTTTGGCTCACAATAACTGATGGAAATAAGTGAGGTGCGAACTCCTTAGTGGTTCACTCCTACTGTCTCAGAGGGTAAGAAGAATCAGTTTTAGCTCTGTAGAGGTGACTCTGGGTGTGCAGGGTGGACAATAATGGAATCAGTTAACAGTAAATATTGTAAAAGTCATATGTCTTATCACAATTTAAGTTGATTTACAGCAACTTTCAAAATTCCAAACAAGCCCTTTAAGGCTCATGTACACGGCTGTGTTAAGACTCTATTATGCACAGCGCCATAATGGATATCCATAAGTATGGCAACCAGCAGCCCCTGTAAGTCAACACATAAAAGCTATGCAGTGCCATACAAACAATATTTGTGTGTATACGCCTTCCACTCATTGACTCATTATAGTAAGGATGCTGTGTACCTGTTTTGCTTGGACAAAATCTGTTTTCAGTTTCTGGTTTTGGTCCATAGAGAAGATTAAGACTAGTTTGACAGCAGCATTAGAGCCGGCTGGAGTTCTCTGGATCCTGCATAGCCAAAAAGTGCCACCTGTCTGCTTAACCCCATTGACTATAATGGGAACAAATGGAGATTTGGCAGTTCCCCGGGATATATGCTGGGATTTGGACGGACAAAATTTGCTGCACACTGGTTTTTGTCCAACCGAATCTCGGCATATATGCCAGGAAGTGTCTAGATCCCCACTATATCCTTTTATAGTCAGTAGAGTCCGACGAGCAGACGGCACTTTCTGGCTATGCCAGATCCAGAGTACCCTGGTGTGCTTTCTTCTGTTAGAATAGTCTTCTGGATGTCTGTAACACTAGCCTAAGGATGTCTTTTTAAAGGTGAAGTTTTAGTTGATAAACGTCTATATTATTGAGCTTAGTATTATTCTTTAACCCCTTATTGTCCACAAATGCACTTTTTACAGTGATCATTAAGTGTCCCCATTCACCAACTGTGCTGTACAATAAGTGCTGTACTATGCCATCCAATTCTGTGATCAATTTGATTCTTTGTAAATGATGTAAGTGTCCACAAAATGACAGCAAACAAGATTATCCTGATTATAAACAGGGTAAACACATCAAACCTTGCAGATGGTTTGGGGCTGTATATGAGATGAAATTAGCTTGCACTGTGTTTGCTATGTTTAACCTTTCCAGATAGTTGTACAGGATTGGAAATTTGGTGGTATTAGTAGTGTGTTAAGTTGTCACTGAGCTCTTAAAAGGGTTCTCCAAGAATTAATAAAATAAAAATACTTAACCCCTTCTACCCTGTTTTCACCTTCCTGCCCAGGCCATTCTTTGCAAATCTGACATGTGTCACTGGTCAATGGTAATAACTTTGGAACACTTTTACTTATCCAAGCCATTCTGAGAATGTTTTCTCGTGGCACATTGTACTTCATGACAGTGGTAAATGTGAGTCAAAATATTTTTCCTTTATTTTTTTTTTTAAAAATCCCAAATTTACCAAAAATTTGGAAAAATTCACAATTTTTGAAATGTGAATTTCTCTACTTTTAAGACAGATAGTAATGCCTCATAAAATAGTAATACACTTACAACTTCCTGCCTGTGAGATCCAGGGGGCTGGATCTCACAGGCTCGCAGGGATGGAAGCCACGATGCCTAAGGAAGGCATCGGGATGCCTTCCCTGCCATTGAGTCCCCGTCACAGCAGCGCGGGGGCCCGATGGACTCCCCTTCACGCCACACACCTAGCATGTACCGTGGTCAGCGCTGACAATCAAGGGTTAATGCGCCGGCATCTGTGTTTTCACTGATGCCGCCGCATACAGCAGGGGTCCAGCTATGGGAACAGCCGGTCCCGTGCAGCTGATCGGGCGGGCGCAGCTCCTGCACCTGCCTGATCAGCGTGCCATAGTACTATGGTGCTGGGTGTCAAGTCACTTCACGCAGCGCTGTACTATTACGGCGCTGGGTGTGAACAGGTTAAATATTACTTTATTATAAATAGATATCCAAATATCATTCATTAGTTATAATTGCTCATTTTGTCGGGGAAGCCATCTTCAGGGGAAATAAAATGGCCACCATCCTACTAGTACACACAAAACCTGACTTAATCATACAGCAGGACAAGTTACTTCACATCACTGAGGTAAAGAACTGCCTCATCCTGCTCTTCTTGTCAGGGATTATGATCCTAAATGCAGCTAATAAGATCGCCATGAGGAGACATGAAGTACAGAGAGCAGGGTGGGGGCAATGAGCAGCAGCACTTGTATGCAGTCTCCATTACCACAGCCCCACATTACCACAGTCTGTCCTGTCCATCCTCTCTGTACTTCATGTCTCCTCATGAACTCCATTCCTACAGAAATTCAGATGAGACAATATATTGATCTACAGCTAGGATTTCTATCTTTGGAAATACTATATAACCTTTTAGTTTGAATTACAATAGTTAGTAAAATTAGCTTTTATATGTTATTATGGAAACTCATTTTAGGAGTTATCTGGGATTCTCATATTGATGGCCTATCCTCAGAGTAGGTTATCAATATTAGACCATTGGGGGTCCGACTCTCGGCACACCTGCAGATCAGATATTTGAGGAAGCTTCAGCGCTCACTGGAGTTTTGGTGAGTGCCAAGGTCACTTCATGGCTTAAAAAGCCCACTGCCATCCATTGCATAGTGGCTGTTCTTGGTATTGCAGCTCATCCCTATTCACTTGAATGGGACATAGCTGCTCCTAAGCCATGTGATGGATAAACATGACTACACTGGAAGTGGCTTACATGCTCACTGCAGTGCCATAGCTTCTTCATACAGCTGATCGGTGGGGGTGCCAGGAGACCCCACAATGAGATATTGATGAATTATCCTAAGGATAGGTCATCAGTATAAAAATCCCAGAGAACCCCTTTAATGCCAATAATAATTTGAGTCTTTTTTATATAAATGGTAACTTCAGGCTAGCTTGAACATGCTAGCATTTTACTAATTCAGTAGTCATTTCATTGAGTCACTGCCTGCGGGTAACTTTTACTAGAGTGCTTCACAATGTCGTTAGTAGATGCAGCTAGTCTATGATATTAGACAGATGGCAGTGACGCAGGGCTGTCGCCAAACAATAGGAGCCCTGATAAGGCTTGTCGGACTTTACCCTTTATAGCATATGCTGCAGCTACAAGACTGCCTCCCGCAAGCAAGGCAACAAGTGCTCAAAGGGAGGAGATAGAGAGAGACTATAAATAGAGCAGCGTGGAGAGAGACCGTTCACAGGCTCTGTACTCTCTACACTGACTGCTACTTTCAGCACTGAGTCTCATTCAGAACCATGGACAGCGACTTCCTGAAGCTGGATGCTGCAGAATTCCTGGAGATTTGGCAGCGCTTTGACTCTGATGGTAAGAGGACAAGAGCTTTGCAAAGGACGTTAAGTCTAAGCCACACCAAAGTAGATTTAAATACCATATACTTTCAGAGTGGATAGATAATAGATAAATCAATATGAGATTTCAGATATAAGAAATAGAGTAGATAGAAGTGTAATCCATACATAAATATTACAGAGATTAGATAGATATGTAATCTATAGATATCATATAAATAAATTACATGAATATGTAATCAGTTGATAGAGATAGATAGATAGATAGATAGATAGATAGATAGATAGATAATCCATAGATATATATTTCATAGTTACTTAGATAGATAGATAATCCATAGATAGATAGATAATTCATAGTTACATAGATAGATAGATAGATAGATAGATAGATAGATAGATAGATAGATAGATAAATAATCCATAGATAGATAATCCATAGATAGATAGATAATTCATAGTTACATAGATAGATAGATAGATAGATAGATAATCCATAGATAGATAATTCATAGATATAGGTAGATAGATATTAGATAATCTATAGGTAGACAGATAACTAGATAGATAGAATAGATAGGTAGATATATATTAGATAGATAGATAGATAGATAATCCATAGATAGATAGATAGATAGATAGATAATCCATAGATAGAAAGTCCACAGAAAGGTAATTCATAGATAGATCGATAGACGATAGATAATCCATAGATAGATAGATAGATAGATAGATAGATACACACATACGTAGGTAATTCATAGATAGATCGATAGATAATAGATAATTCATAGTTAAATAATCCATAGATAGATAATAAATAGATAGATAGATAGCTATTACATAGATAGATAAGAAATAATCCATAATAGATATATCACATGTACAGTAGGTACAAAAAAACACTTAATACAAAACATTTTATTCTCTGCAGTATAACCAATAAACCCATTATCTGCAAAATTTTCTCTGGGTTTATTCATTACAGTGACTTTTATTTCTCTTAGCAGCCAGTTAAGGGTATTATATCCCTAACCAGATTATTTTTCCAAAGCCACGTATGTTCTTTTCAAGAAAATTGCTTTCAGATGAATTTTATTGAGGAAATAGATTATTAGGAAGTATTAATCGAACGGTAGACCTGATATGAACCTAAGATTCTGTCCTGTAATAACCTAGAAGACTTTACACAGCAAATGAAGAAGAAATAATAGTGCTATCACATGCATCATCTTTCTGTCATACACCAGACTTTTCTGTTCTACAAATCAGATAGCTGGATAGTAGCCTGTTACAGATGATGTCATGAGATGCTCCTCTGGTATTAAGTCATATAATGGAATACCTTCTCTTTACATTTAGATAATGGCTATATTGAGGGTAACGAACTTGATGACTTTTTTTGCCATCTTCTCAAGAAATTGGGCACAGTAAGTAAATATTTTTTATCATGATTTTATATACATATACACAACTATGAATTCTATAGTCAGCTAATATACTAAATATGTCAAAGCCTAATTAAGTCTTTAACTTACAAATCAATATATATATAATTTGTTTAATTTAGAATAATATTTAGCTTTCTTGTGTCTATAATCAATTTCCATTTCTATCATAAATACTTCCAAAAAGCATAATATACAGCAGTCTACAGAGCCATCATACCCATCAGTCCTAGTCCCCAATGGGACTCACAATCTAAATTCTCTATTTCGGTCATACATCCACACTAGGAGCTAACACACAACAGTATATTTCTGATACTTTTTTATATCATACATTCATGTGTTCTTATTGTATTGGCCCCACACACATGACAGTGCTGTCAGCCAAACCAGCCATTTTCATCAGGAACGGCCAACAATCTAAGAGCTCTCAACTGTCCCCTACAGATGATGTTGAGGGAAAGAAGGTTATATAATTATAGTATTTCCAAAGATAGAAATTCTAGCTGTGAATTAATCTGTTATTCAACATACACTGGTCCCTCAAGTTACAATAAAATTTGGTACTGGGATGACCATTGTATGTTAAAACCATTGTAACTTGAGCCCATAATTCTATGGAAAACTGGTAATTGGCTCCAAAGCCCTAACATGTGATCCCAAGATAAGAGAAAACGAATATTTAAAAAACAAACAAACAGATAACTAGGACATATAAAGCAAGTCCTTACATAGAACAGTCAGGACTAGATGCTGAAAGCTGTCAATGACTCTCTATGATGATGACAGGAGCTTCAGGGTCCTGTATAGTACACAGTGTACCCGAAAATCAAACTGGAGCCACTCTCACTTGACATCCAATGGAGCAGCTCATCTTGGCACAGAGGGTAGTTCAGGAGATGTAGTGTTCCAGAGGGGTTAATAGACAACCAATAAAGGTGTTTTAGCAGTGAAATGGCCATATTGCTTAGTTGGATCTGGGTTTGAGACATGTGTATGCTGAGTCCTGACTCAAGTTACGATGGCCCAGATATCCTGAGGCCATTGTATCTTGAGGGATCACTGAATTGTCTCATTCATTGGTCAAACACTCATTTCGTACAAACACTCATCTCCGATAGTTGCTCCAATCTTTCTCCTGAAACCTTTAGATATTCTACAGTGGTACTCTCAGAGCTTGAACATAAAACATACAGTAGGGTCATGTTTCCTGCAGAAGTGTGGATGATCCTGACATTTTCTGGCACATCGCCCTGTGTTTGTTAAGTTCTGTTCCACAATTTAGCATATTCGTGATCCAGGTCCTAAGTAAACTATTAATGCTGTTAACAGACTGAAGATCTACTAATGCACATCTTGTGCTGTACCAGCACACACACGGATGAGAACATTCTAGATGATTAGACTATTAATATTTAATACATGTCGGCCAAATGTGTTTGTGATTTACTGACGAGTAAAGAGAGGTTGAAAAGAAAAGAGGAAAACAACACAACTGTTTGATTTGATCTGAATTGTTTTAAACAAACCTCAAACCTGCCGCATTGGAATATTATAGAATATAATCACACAAAGCGGCATAATCACTTCATGATTTTACAGTGATCAGACTCCAAGTAAAGGTCATCAGAAAGATGCTTTACTGTGGCACAAGGAGCGGAGAGCGATGTGTCAGACTGATACATGGTCAACTTTAGGAAACAATTAGTGTTGATCGAGCACAAAGTGCTCGGGTGCTCGGGTAGAACACTAGGTGATGCTCGAGTGCTCTACAGAGCACCCGAGCACAATGGAAGTCAATGGGAGAACCAGAGCACTAAACCAGGCACTCCCTGCTCTGAAGAGGGGAGGGCGTCTGGTTCATAGGAAAAGGTCAGAAAATGATGGAAACACCACTGAAAATGGTTTGGGAACAGTATGGGGAGGATGTCTGGATGCATCTTGGACTCTCAAGTATTTAGGATGTTCAAACATTATACAGCAGACGTAGCGCAAGTAATATCACCGTCACTGATGGCAGAAAAAATTACACTGAATGTCATAGGTATTTAGGATGTTCAAACGTTATACAGCAGACGTAGTGCAGGTAATGTCGCCTTGATTAGCGGCAGAAAAAATGACACTGGATGTCAGGTATTTGGGATACACAAACATTATACAGCACACGCTGCGCAGGTGGTGTTATAGTCAGGCAAACTTGCGCTATTTTTGCCTCCCCCCCAAAAAAAAAATATATATTGCAGCCAGATATAACAATAGTCCTTAAAAGGACTTTTGGGTCCTTTAAACAGAACAACTAGCCCTGCCTAGCCAATTTCTATCCCTACACTATCTGTCCCTCCTTGTGCAAACGTTATACAGCAGATGCAGCGTAGGTAATGTCGCCTTGATTAGCAGCAGAAAACAATACACCGGATGTTAGGTATTTGGAATACACAAACGTTATACAGCACACGCTGCGCAGGTGGTGTTTATGTCAGGCAGCCAAAAAAAAAATATTGCAGCCAGATTTTAAACAGAAAAAAATAACCCTGCCTAGCCAATTTCTATCCCTACACTGTCCCTCCTTGCAGAAGCTCTCCCTGACTCACACTAAGCCGGGTCACATGTCACCGGGTGCTATACAGCACCCGATGACGCGTTCCCGCCCAGCCTATCACTGTAATGCCAGTAGCCAACATGGCTACAGCATTACAGTGAATGCCAGTACCTCCCCGCACGCTGATTGGCTGCGTAGCAGTCAAGAAACATGCGGGGAGGGGACTTGAGCATGGTGCTCGAGCACAAGCAGTGTTCGGCCGAACACCGCAACGTGCCTAGCAGCGCCATGCTTGCACGAATATAGTGTTTGGGCGAGCATCTAGCCCAACACTAGAAACAATGTGATTTTTTAAGTGCAGCTTTTGTAGCTTACAAAACCATACAATGACTGACTAGAGCCAAAAGGTAAATTTAAGTGCTGTGACCCCCAAGTCATTGCTTGCAGTCAGATTTTATAACTAGTGACAAAGAGGAGGAAGGCAGTAACATACGCTTGTTGATGGGGGTTAAGCACCAGTCAAAATAACAGTAACAATAATAATATTATAAATGTATGTTCACTGTCAAATGTACGGTTCAGTTTAAAGGGTTTGCCCACTTTGGAAACCACTTTTAAAGTTCTAAATGATGGCCTGTGCTCAGGATAGGTCATCACTAGCTGATCAGCGGGTGTCCGACACCCCACACACCCGATGATCAGCATTTTGGGTAAGTTAGTGAAACAACTGCATAGCCCTGTCATCTGTGTAGTGGACAAAGCTCGTCATTGCAGTGCAGCTCCCATTGGCTTGAATGGGAGCAGCGCTGTAGTAAGGAGCTTCGTCCATTACACAGTTGATGGAGCTCTGTAGTTCTGGCACCATCTTATAACTGAACAGCTGATTGGTGCGGTGTGTGCTGTCTGATCCTGAGAATAGGCCATCATTTAGTAACAGAAGGACAACATCCTTAAGTTCCTAAATTCCTAAATGTCTAGTGTAGGTAGTTCAGTGTATGGTGCTCAGACATAATGAGGTCTATTTATAATTTAACATATATGAACTTCACGGGTTGCCTATTCTCAAGGACAGGCTTTCCACTTATATTACTCAGCAGTAAAACTGTATACAGATTATACATTTAATATACATATTATTTATCATAAAGGATTATGTAAGGAAATAAATATCCCATTTTAACTCCAAAAGCACATATAGATACACAGTATATGTAATTTCATATAACTTTGCCTATAGGCTAATCAAACAAGTAGTTTGGTACACAACAAGCAAGTTTGGGAATACCTTCTGACTTTCCATTGAAACCCATGTTGCAAACTTACAGTGGTTTCACCTTATAAATCTAGCTGTTGCTTATTATGTTAGCTAGGGAAACTGAATCATACAACCAAGGTGTCTGCATCTGAATATTGTACAGCAGGGAATGTGTCCTTTCTGCTGTAGCTCTCTCACTATAACTGGCACAGCTTCTAACATTAGATATGGCTGCTGGCAGCTGAAGATTTAAACTGAGGATGTGCAACCACCACAGTGAGGTGGACACAAAATAAGGAACAGAATAAACAGCAGGTGGCGCTTTACATATACATTTTATTGAATAATTGAGTGGCTATTTTAAAGGTACACAATTAGAAAAGTTTTTAGATCCAGGTGCTGTTTTGAAAAATGTAAAATGTGTTTCATGGCACAACCCTTTTAATATTGCATATGATATAGTGGGAAGCAGGAAAAAATTCTAACTGGGAAGGTATTAGGGAAAACCCCCCCCCAATTCCACCATAGTTTTATTAGTTTTGTTTTTACAACATTTTTATGCAGTAAAATAACATGTTAACTTCATTCTCTAGGTCAGCAGGATTATAGGAATACCATATTTTTGTAGTTCTTGTTTTAACACTTAAAATAATTTTTTTCTTTGTATCGCCATTTTTTTAATATTTAGGTCTATGGAACTGTATGAGGGCTCAATTTCTCATGGGGCAATTAGTATTTTTGAGTAATACCACTTTGGGTTGTGTATGACTTATTGACCAATTTTTATTACATTTTTGAGGAAAATGCAGTGACCGAAAATGGCCAATTGGCCATTTTTGCCCAATATCTTCCTGACGTCACTATCCTCATCTCCAAAAATCTCATACCTGCGCACATCACCACCAGGCATGCTCCCTACAACACCCACTGTGGGCTGCTGCTCACTGCTCTTGCTCTGCCTCTTCTCCAATTTTGTGCCAGCAAGTGGCATGTGTACAGACCATTCACTGATGTTGCTGCCCACAGCAGGTACTGTAGGGCACATGCCTGGGCTGGCAGTGATTGCAAGATTTCAGGAGCTGAGGACGGTGACATTAGGAGGATACTGAGCTAGCTTACAGCAAGACAGGGAAGGAATTATCGACAAGTAACATTGGGGGGCACTTTCAGCATTTGTGAACTGTGTTTGTGACCTACAGTGTGACTGCAGCAGTTTTAGATGAGTTAAGTAGCTGACAGACTCTCTTTAAAGGGCAGCAAGCTTGGCAGTTCTCATAGAGAGGCATATCTCTTTAACTATATACAGTCCATATATACAGTCCATCAGTACTAGTCCCAAGGGTGACATGGACAATGTCAGGCTTTCATCTCTCTGGGACACTCCTCACTTGTAGCCATCACACTCTATCTCTAGGGACTTGGCAGGGAGGCACCTTACTCCACTGGCCTCATCCTGGTTAAGTGTCTTCAGGGGCTCAGTTTGTTTGCACTCTCAATATCTCCCCTACTGCAGCGGCCACTGCTGTAGGCCTAATGGCCTGCATCTCCAGTGAGCTGATGCAAGCTCTACCAATGCATGTGCTCTTCTCTTCCAAGGTTGCTCCCTACAGTCATTCTTATCATAGCTTTTCCTCTCTTCTTGCATCAGCAGTGACATCAAATAGGAGGGTCATATTGTCCTATACTCTCTCTTCATAGAGCAGTGCTTTTGTTGTACAACAGTCCCATCTGTGGCCATATCTCACTGCTACAGTCCACCACTCTTGGTAATGTAGCACCGAGTCTCCTTAACACTCTGAAAAGGAATGGCAAGATGTGCTTTTCTATCACTTTACAGAGACATGATGACTGTCAAGGAAGTAACATAGGTTAATAGAGACCATTGCAATGCTACAAAGAGGAAGCACAATAGTGCCTTGGATGCATTCTAATGCACAGAACAATGGAAATATTGCCAAACGCAACCAATCTAGTTGTCTAGTGTAGATATGAATAGTAATGGTCTTATCATTGAAGGTCAGTGCCATCATTAGATCTGAGACATGTAACCAGGAGACTGTTGACAGTTTTGACATCTATAACGTATAATCTCAAACCTTGAAGATTCATTTGCTTTATAACTATACTATACTGTTCCTAAGGGAACCCCTATGTAATGCTAAAAAAAATGGTTGTGGTGGCTTCCGTAAATTCATTTAAATAGTGCAATGGCTTAAAAATTATTGGGAGGGATTTATCAAGCCCTGTACTCCAGAATTCTGTCTGTAAAACGTTGCAACTTTTGAGACTTGGACATGGGGTTACTTGTGCAGAATTGTTGCCATGTTTTGCATTTTTATACCTCTCACTTCAGTTTTGAAAAGTATGTGGGAAAGTGGGTGTGGCTAGCTATGTTAATAGTTTTACTCCAGATTTATCACTGTGACTCTTTTTTTTTTTTTTTTTTTTTTTAAGTTGAAAACTACTCCAGTAGGGAATGGCATAGAAACACTGGAGTAGCATTTGTAGGCAAAAGTGTTAACAATGTTAAAGTTAACAACCATACATTGATAAATTTAGCTTAAAGGGGTTGTTCACCCCCAAGGATCTTTTGGTCAGAGCACCCTTCCCAGTGTGGCCGGACTTGTGAAGTCATACTTGCCTGATCCCTGCCTCTGTGTTCTGGCTCCTTCATTGTCCTGCTACCACTGCAGATCTCCAGTCGGTCAGTGCCATGTTACCCAGTGACATGACACATGGGGGACGCGTCACATCTACATTCAGTTGTTGGCTTCAGTGGCCACATGACCTGTGTCAATCTGGAGGTTGATGCAAGAAGACTGGAGATCTGCAGTGGCAGCAATGGACCGAAGGAACCGGAACCCAGCAGCAGGTATCAGGTAAGTATGATTTCTTACAAAGGTCCAGCCATGCTAGGTTGTCTTCCCCAAAGGTCCCCAGGGTTGAAGAACCCCTTTAAGGTACAGCAGCGCAAACTCAAGCAAAATTGACTTCATATATGACCCTCTTTACAACCCCCCCTGCCCATGGTAATATTTCTTATCTTATATATTAAAGGGAATTTACAGCAGTATTCTTTAAGAAGTGTCCCCAGCCTGCCCCATGAAACAGGAGAGTCATACTTACCTGCTTGCTCAAAAACTTTCTAAAAAAATAATGATTACTGGAAAGCCCTTTTAAGTCTGGAATCATGATTCTGGAATGGGGTAATAATTTGTACCAAAAAAAGAAACAGATTTTTTAACCTAATCGATATGGTGTAACATTTCCAGTGGTTTTTTTCACATTAGATTCAAAACTGTTTCAACAATGACATAAATAAGACATATCACATACCACATATCATTTATTCTGTTGATTTTATTTTTGCCATATTTTCCATAATACGTAAATGTGTATGAAGGCGACACATTAATTTCTTTTAGTGTGAATAATAGTTTTGTCTAAACAGTCCCTCTAGTATTTTAATACATTAAAAAGGTTCTCCAGGAAATAAAAACATGATAATAAAAGCCATGTCATTATAAATAAATGTATGAATAGTTTAATTAAATATTTAGCAAAACATGCCAATGTTACACAGAAACCAGTCCTTAGCTGTTGAAGGCGGGAAGGGGCAAACCATTCTACATTACTCCTCCTCCTGGATGTGAACTTTGTACTCAGGCAGTCTCATGAAGACACAACCACTTCTGTAGCCTATGTAACAGGATGGGGGCTATTTCAATTTACTATAAAATGAACATACTTTGCTAATTAACCCTTTCATGATCAGGCCTGAATGACCACACACTTTTTTTGTTATTTTGCACATGTGATGGTTTAACCACCCTAAGGGTACGGCTGTACAGGTTTCCTAATGCAGTTTTGGAAATCAAAATCAGGAGTGGATCATAACAGGAGGCAAAGCATAGAGGACAGATATGACTTCTCCTCTTTTTTGAATCCGCTACTGGCTATGGCTTCCAAAACTGAATCAGGACATATGACCGTGTGGCCGTACTTAAACAATTTGTTGTAGTACTAACGCCTAGGACTTTTTATTAATATGTTTTTTAGAGAATGTTTTTCCTTTTTTAGGTTTAATCTGGGGAAAACTGCAATAAAATTTTAAAAAGTCAATACAAACTGACATACTTAAATAACTGGGGGACACTGACACATTGTAACTAGAGCATTTAAAGGAACCAAAGTTACAGGGGAAAACAGTCCCCTGTGGGGACATTGCACTCAGGCAGAGCTGTGCCCCCAAGACATATGGCTATCATAGAGAAACCATAACCACTTCTTCAATTCACTTACATAGCACTAACAGAGCACATGAGCATGCTGAAGTGGTAAAAAATCATGCAGGCGTATACATCTTTCATACTTATCTTAACAACAAGAAGATTGCTTTAAAATTGTCTGTTATTAACCAAAACTTATGATTTGCCTATAATAATGGAATTCATTAATACCTTTAGGAGTACTTTATTCAGTTCTGAGGGCTTGAGTCATTTCTATATTGTATAAAGGATTTGGATGTGGTTAAAAACGGACGGTAACATTTTACAGTTATGGAATGTATCAGAAAATTCCAATAATACAGTAAGAACACTTCCACATGGAACAAATATACTGCACATTTGCTGCTGCGTATCTGAGTGTGGCAAATCTGCAGCGTTTTATAGTAGATGCAAATTGGAAAAGATTTCATAGCTTTTACATGGACTTATGATCTCTGTGGAAATTCCACCCCGTGTGGCCATACCCTAAACCTTAAATTGAATGAAATGACAAATGTAAGCAGAAAAAAAACTTGCTCACACTATTTATCAATCTGCTTGCTCTTGTATATGGTTGGACTGGCCCACTAGAGCACCACAAGGTCCTTCAGTGGGCCCAAGCTCTGACACAATAATGAGCCCCTCATGAAAGTCTAGCACAAGATCGTTTGAAGCTGACCTTGGAAACAATAACTACCAGATACCCTATAAAACGTTATTGATAATAAGTCCTAAATTTGCAATGATAAGAAAAATATCCTGTATAAGGAGACGGTGGACCCTCAGAACAATTTCCTCTGGAGGACCCAAGGATATTCAGTCTGACGCTGCTCTTGTAACAAATACTATTGTAGAAATCTTTCAGAAAAAATGGGTAAATTTCCTCCTCATCCCATCTACTTGCAGTTGGAAGGGACTGAGAATAAGGATTTAGCTAACAAGTGGGGAGCTTTTCAATTCTCCTATAACAGACAAAGCAACAGGGGGAGATTCCCAGTTGCCTTATACCCAGACATGGCATTGTGAGAAGAAGAGGGACTGAGACACATATAGAAATCATCTTTGTATCCATCTTAATGGGTTATACCCAGGGGTGGGATAAAAAATTTTAACAGGTTCCCTTCTCAATATCGGACAAGCGGCATCACGACACATGTTTACATATACGTACACCATATATATGCAACATGCATACACATAAATACATAATATACATGGTACACATACATAAATACACCATATATACACTACACACACATACCACCCAACTAATGAGCAAAACTATCAGTGGTGCGCAGAGCAATGGAAGTGAACATCTTCAGCTGCCCTGCCGCCGCCAGAACACTGGATTCAGTCAGGAGACAGCCAGTACATGTGGTCAGAAACAGGCCACGCTGAGAGCAGGGGGAGTTTGTCTATACACATGAAAGAGGTCCAAAGTCTGGGCAGGCAGCTGAAGATCTTCACAATAAATAGGCTTAAGTCAGGGCAGCAATGCAATCAACTCCCAGGTGGTTACACAGCTCTGTAAAGATGTATTAGGTATTCTTCTGCGGTATAACTTATGATGGCACAGGGGTCATCAACGTTCTTACAACAATGTCTCCGGGTTCTTGGTCCTTATCATTATGGAGAAGGGTTATTTTTGAGTTCAGTCTATAACTTTATGCAGTAAAATTCTAGGCTCCCTTTAGAGGTGGTTAAAGCCGTTTCATTTTTTATACCCTAATGGTATAGTACACCCTGCTCTATAAATGCTTTTGTGCTTTAAAATGTAATCATTTTCAGTTTTACCTAATAACTCCCACAAATGTGTGCTACTTTCCTATTCTGCAGTGTTGTCATGTGCAGGTCATCTCCTCTGTATTATAAACAAGAGACTGGGAGAGCCCTAGGAGGAGGAGCACAGCCCTGAGTGCCTGGGCTTTGGCAGAAAGTGGAGGAGGGGGGGTTGCTTTAGATGGTGATATCTCCAGCTAGAAACATGAAACTGGTCTTGTTTGAAAGGTGACAGTCCAGTCTTTCATACAAGACTAGAATGACAGCTAAAGGCCAAGCAAAAGAGGAGAAATCACTGTTAGAAATCGAGTCGGGAATAATCGTGAATAAAATTTGCTTTTATTTTCAGCTTCATTCACAGCATCCCGATTTCTATCAGTGATATCTTCCCCTGTCCTGAACATATTTCTGTCATTCTGGTATTGTCTGAAAGCTTGAATGTCAGAATGTCAGCTTTCTGCCAATATCTCTAGCTGGTACAAAACCAGCAGCCGTCCCCCTCCCTGTCAGTGTGGAGGAGAATGAGGGAGCAGCTGCAGAGCTGACAGGTGACTATTAAGAGGCTAAAACAAATGCTTACTGATTTCATGTAATTGCAGGGCTTGTCTCTGGTTAGCTGTATGTGAGACCATACACACTGCTCTCACTGCCCACTGGGGTAGTGGGGGAGGTTATCTGCATTCTGATTGGTCCTGCTAGTTCATGTAAGGAGAGTAAGGGGTTATGGGAAGTGAGGGAAATACAGGATGGCCTCAAGGACAGGGCAAAGATCACTACAGGAAGTGTAGCAGAGGCCATGTTAGGAAGATGCTGAAGTAGAAGAACAGAGAAATAGGGTTGCTAAGGGCTGAATACAGACATCCAAAAGGTAAAATTAACTGAAAAATGCAGCTTCATGAATAGCTTCCCTTCAGCATCACATACGGTATGTTAGGAATTTCATTTTTGGTAGTGAAATGACAGTTACACTTGAAGATGTAAAACTAAGTCTAGTCTCACATCTCTGTTTACCTGATCTGGCAGGCTGTTTAAAGGGGTTGTCCGGGTTCAGAGAAGAACCCGGACATACCTGCAATTTCACCCAGGCAGCCCGCTTGAAGAGGGCATCGGAGCATCCTATGCTCCGATGCCCTCCTTTGCCCTGCGCTAATTAGCGCAGGGCAAAGGAATTTAGCCAGTTCCGGTGACGTACCGGTCCCTGCCGGGCAGAGGCTTCCGCCCGGCAGTGAGTCGGTGACGTCATCGGCGCTGATGGACGGGCTTTAGCGCTGCCCTAGCCAGTAAAACGGCTAGGGCAGCGCTAAAGCCGGCCCATTAAGGCCGGTGACGTCACCGAACTCACTGCCGGGCGGAAGTACCCGCCCGGCAGCGAGTGTTTACATACAAAAGAGACCTTGCCCTGCGCGATCTAGCGCAGGGCAAGGGGGGGCATCGGAGCATGAGATGCTCCGATGTCCTCTTCAGGCAGGCTGCCTGGGTGAAATTGCAGGTATGTCCGGGTTCTTCTCTGAACCCGGACAACCCCTTTAAGTAGTAATTGTGCAAGAGTAAGGGGTAGGGGCAAAGAAATCTGAAAAACAAGATACTATGGTACATTTTTCTCAGTAAACACAGGTGTAGAGTACTGTAATGAATGTATACAGGCATCTTAAATACATGAGTGCTTTATTCTATGACTGTTGTACATTTTTCATGTTATATATTAATATAAAGTAAGAAAAATACTGTACAATATTAGCCTATATATAACTCACATGAAACAGTAAAACACAGAAAAAATTTCAATATTGAGAAAGAAAAGCTTCATAAGAGGAAATAAAAATGTGTAAATCCATTAAGAAAAGAATGTGTCACTTGACTTCTAGAATGCAATAACAACAGAGAAGGTCCAGAGGGTGAAGGAACGATTCATGTCTGCATATGATGTCACTTCTGATGGACGCCTACAGATACAAGAGGTAAGTGTCCAAGAGCTCTGCAATCCTCAGACAATATTACTACAAATGGGAAAAAGGAAACTGTCAGTGTACAAGGACCGTACATAGAATAAAGCATTATCCATGAGGAAAATGGATTTATAATCCAATTTTTAAGAGTGCCCAAAACAGTAGATTTCGCACTACAAAACTCCTAGTTTCCCAAGGGCTCCTTTAATTGAAAGCTGCGTCATCCATACTGATGACATGATTGCTAGGGACACAATGTGACATTGCTTTCATAGCAACTTTTCTTAAAAGGGTTATCTGGAAAATTAAAATGATGATCTATCCTGAGGATAGATCACATTATCATGTTTTTGTGTGCATTTTTTAACAAATTATTTTACTATACTGATACATGTATCGATATACTTATTTATACTATATACTTATTTATTTTAATCGACTAGTAGCCCAAAACAACAGAGCTCTGCCATATAAAGATATATTTTGAAATTAAATAGCACAGAAAACTGGAACTATTTATTTTTTTATTTTTATTGGAACAGATAGGTACATGATCTCATTGTCTGAATGTGAATTTCATGCATGTTTTTAAATTGGTACATATTGTGATCATTTTTCGAGTAATCCTAAACAAGCACTGTTTAGGCACTTTTGCCGAGCATATTTTTTCTATAACAAATGTTTTTCTGCTTCCTATGACTTTATGACACATTCCAGAAATAAAAAAGCTCGTGGAGCTGCCAAAAGGTGACTAATGCAGAACACCTTCAGCTGAGGATTTGACATGAGATAGACAGCACATATGCCCCCTATGCACCAGACCTTTTCCAGCAGCTGTACTGTAGCTGGATTTACTTAGTAGTTGAAATACTCATGGGAACAAACATGCCCAAAATCTGACATAAAATAAACATTAACTTCAGGTGCAGAGAAGCATGTTCATGTCTCAGTAGACCTTTTCTCTCCTCTTGAAGGTATGAAGATGACGATTTTAAGGCCACATAATATTAGCTAGTCCCCAGATTATGTTTAGATTAGGTTTTTAAGAGGGTTTGTTGTTTAAGAAAGAATTCGGGTTAAATACATGCAGTAATAAGAACATATTCAGTAATCCTTACAGCGGATGTAGTCTCTTCTGCTTTCTACAAAACTGGTACAAAATGATTTAATTGTGCCCTTCGTTGTTATTGTACGTTGCTTGGGGATTCTGATATCTGGTGTCCAAAGGATGTTTTAATAGATTACATGTTCTAATCTAATAAGACATCCAGCAGTCCTAATAAGAAATGGGTGACAGCATAACCTTAATTTTGTTCAATGTGTAATGCACTCCTATACATTTCATATATCTTAAAATAACACAAATAGAGTTTTTATGTTATTCCCGTATTTCCACTAACATAATTTTCTTGTCCCAGCTTGCCAACATGATTTTGCCAGAGGATGAAAACTTTCTGTTACTTTTCCGTAGAGAAACCCCTTTGGATAACAGTGTGGAGTTTATGCGGGTAAGCGTCATGACTAACATGAATATGTCTGTGAATACAAGGTCTTTCTATATCCAACCAGAAGCCTGGTTTAAATCTGTAAAGATTTAAGATTATAAAACAAGGTTTTAAAGGGGTTCTCCAGATTGCATTATAATTGTTTAAAATAATTTTTGAAGGTAGCGGTAATTTTGTAAAAGCTACATAGTTAATACAGTTGAAAAAAGACATAATTCCATCAAGTTCAATCAAGGAATAGGTGGGGACGTGAATCCCAGAAAGGAAGTGAGACTCTTTACTTTTAAGAATTAATCTAAACCCTTTTTAAAACTGTCCACTGTTCCTGCTGTGACCACTTCCTGAGGAAGTCTATTCCACAGATTCACAGTTCTTACAGTAAAGAAGATTTGACGCTTCTGGAGACTGAACTTTTTCTTCTCCTGTCAGAGGCAGTGCCCCTTGTCTTTTCAGGGCATTTTACATGGAACAGTTTTTCAGCACATTGTTTGTATGGCCCATTTATATATTTGTATAGGTTAATCAGGCCCCCCCTTAGGTGTCTCTTCTCAAGACTAAATAAATGTAATTCTTTTAATCTTTCTTCATAACTAAGACCCTCCATGCTCCTAATTAGTTTAGTCGCTTTGTACTTTTTCCCGCTCCAGGGCATCCTTTCTGTGGACTGGTGCCCAGAACTGAACTAAATATTCCAGATGATGCCACACCAAAGCTTTGTAAAGTGGTAGTATTACATCCCTTAATACATGACAATATCCTGGTAGCCTACTCACCTCCTCATAAAAAGAAATCAGGTTAGCCTAACAACTTCTGTTCTTGGTAAACACATGCTGGCTATAACTTAGGATATTATTTACAGTCACATACTTTTGTGTATAGTCCCTTAAGAGTCCTTCAAACATTTTACAGAAGTTAAACTAACTGGGTTTATAATTACCTGTGGAGGACCTATATCACTTTTTGAATATGGGTACCACATTTGCCTTATGCTAATCACTTGGCACTGTACCAGTCCCTAGAGAATGTATAAAAAACAGGGGCACACCAATGACTGAACCAAGCGCTATAAGAACACTTGGATGTAATCCATCTGGACCCGGAGCTTTTTTCACATTTACCTTATTTTGACATTAGCTTGGACCATATTTAGCCAGCTGAGTATATTACTGGATGTACTAACAGCCCTGGCACCATGGATATAAGCTCCTTTCTCTTCTTTTGTATATATATAGCCAAAAAAAACATTTAATAACTGTGCCTTTTTCTTATCCTTCAGTTACTATCCCCCATTTACTGTTTTTTAGGAGACCTACCTGCTCAAACCTTGGTTTATTAGCATTTATATATTTAAATAATTTTTGGGAGTTTGTTTTGCTCTTTTTTGCTACCTGCTGTTCGTTTTATATTCTTGCTGATTTTGTCTCCTTTTTACAGGTTTTATTGAGCCCTTTGTAAACTTCAATGACTACAGCTTACCCCTCAGATTTATATTTTTTAAATGTCCTTTTTTGTTATTTATTGCCATTTTTACAGTAGCTATAAGCCATGGGGGTTTAATTTTAGCAGTTTATACTTGTTACCTACAGAAATAAATTTTGTAGTGTAATTGCTCAATGTGGATTTAACATTCTCCCATGTATTCTCAGTATTATTATGTGACAGTATCTGCTCCCAGTCTATGCCCTGAAATTCTGCCCTCAACCTGGGGAAATTACCCTTTTAAAAATCCTGTGTTTTTGTTCTCCTTGACAGAGTTTGCTTTTTATAGTTCAGGGGGAATATAATTATATTGTGGTCACTATTACCTAGTGTTTCTCGAACAGTAACGTTTCCAACAAGCTCTGCATCATTAGAAATTACCAGATCCAACAGAGCATTACCCCTAGTGTGATCTTCTACAAACTGGCCCATAAAGTGGTCCTGTAGCAAGTTGAGAAATCTTCTCCCCTTTGCAGTTGTGCCAAAACCATGACCCCAGTCAAAGCCTGGGAAGTTAAAATCGCCCATTATGACTACTGTACCAGCCTGTGCAGCCCGCTCTATTTGGTTACACAGTTGCTTTTCTATCTCCTCTGTGATGTTAGGGGGTCTATAGATTACACCAAGTATTATTTTTTCTGAGTTTATATCCCTTTGTAATTCCACCCATATGTTTCAACACTCTCACCCACAATTGCCTCTTTCACACCCCTCTTCAGATCATTCCTCATATACAGGCACATGCCACCACCTTTTCTATTGACCCTGTCTTTCCTAAATAGTGTAAAACCCTGAATACAAACAGCACAGTAATATGAAGAGTCCAACCATGTCTCAGCCACACCAACTACATCTATGTATTTCTCTAGTACCATAGCCTCCAGCTCCCTCATTTTGCTTGCTAGACTTCTGGCATTTGTAAAAATTAATTTTAAATTGCGATTTAATTTCTCACATTCAGTTCCCATAAAGTGAATATCTGTGATTTTGTGGGTACTTTGGTTGATATTGTTGGTATGTAACAGGTCCATGTTACCAGCAGCTCTATTTTTCATCGGTGTACAGTTCTGCCCAGTCTTCTCCCTAATTTCCTCACTAACCCCAACCCCCACTAAATCCCCACTGTCCCCTTCTATATCCCACTCTCTATCTACACTATCTACCCCCGTATTAATAAGCCCCCCTCCCTCCCCCAGATCCTAGTTTCAAAGCTCCTCCAGCCGTCTAACCATTCTTTTCCCCAGAGCAGCTGCACCTGCTACATTAAGGTGCAGCCTGTCCCTACCGTAGAGCCTGTAGCCAAAAGAAAAGTCAGCCCAGTTCTCTATGAACTTAAACCCTTCCTTCCTGCACCAGCTTTTGACACACTTTTTTAATTCCCTAAGTTCCTGTTGTCTCTCTGGTGACGCTCGTGGCACTGGTAATATTTCTGAACCCACTACCTTGGAGATCCTGGACTTGAGATTCTCTCTTAGTTCCCTAAAATCATTTTTTAAGGACTTTCCATCTCCCCCTGACTTTGTCATTGGTGCCAATGTGTACCATGACCACCAGGTCTTCCCCAGCCCCACCCAGCAATCTGTCTATCCGATCCACAATATGCCAAACCCGAGTACCTGGAGGACAACACACTGGCATTCACGGTCTCAGCGACATATGTGTCACGCTCTGGTGTGGAGGGAATAGCCACACCGAGCGTACGAGGGAAGGGAACAGACCAAAACCAGGGAAACGGTCACCTCCTGCAGGGAACCCTGAAACTGGGCCCTGACTGACTACCAGTATGAACAAGCGTGGGTGGTAGGAGAGTTCATACACAGGAACTTAATAATAAATTCACCCTAAAGAACCCTGCAGCTAGTGACACAAGAAAGAGTAAACCCGTTCCTCCAAGAAATTATGTCACTTTTGAAAGCCGCGCAGAACATCTGATACCAGACGCAAGCCCACTCGTGACATTACCCCCCCTTTTAAGGGTGACCTCTGGGCACCCAGGACCAACTTTATCAGGATGACACCTGTGAAAGGCTTTCACCAAAGGACTGGCATTCACGTCAGATGCCGGTACCCATGACCTCTCCTCGGGACCATAACCCTTCCAATGAACAAGATATTGAAGAGTCCCACAGAGAACTCGAGAATCAATGATCTTGACAATCTGGAATTCCAAATTACCATCCACCAAGAGAGGCGCGGGTGGCAAGGGAGATGGCTCCAGAGGTTCAACATATCTCTTCAACAAAGATCTGTGAAACACATTATGGATTTTCAGGGCCTGAGGAAGTTCAAGACGAAATGCTACAGGATTAATAATGGCCATGATCTTATATGGGCCAATAAATCGTGGACCCAACTTCCAAGAAGGAACTTTCAACTTAATGTTCCTAGTAGACAGCCACACAGAATCACCCACACTTAGGTCCGGACCATTCATACGTCTCCTGTCAGCCACACGTTTGTACTTGTTACCCATATTTATCAAGTTATTTTGAATTTTTCGCCATATAGAAGATGACGAAAAACGTTCTTCCTCAGGAATACCAGAAGTATCAGAACCAGAAAATGTGCCAAACTGCGGGTGAAAACCATATGCACCAAAAAATGGTGACTTACCAGTGGAGTCCTGCCTCCGATTATTTATGGCAAACTCAGCCAGAGACAAAAACGAGGACCACTCCTCCTGGTTCTCAGAGACAAAACATCTCAAGTAAGTCTCCAGACTCTGATTGGTACGCTGAGTCTGTCCATTCGTCTGGGGATGAAAGGCAGCGGAAAAAGACAGTTGTACCCCGAGCCGAGTACAGAACGCCCTCCAGAATCTGGACACAAACTGAGTCCCACGATCAGAGACCACGTCAGTGGGAATGCCATGAAGTTTCACAATGTTGTCAACAAACACTTGTGCAAGAGTTTTAGCATTGGGGAGTCCGGGTAATGCAATAAAGTGCACCATTTTACTAAAACGATCTACAACTACCAGAATAACTGTCTTACCAGATGACTCAGGCAGATCAGTGATGAAGTCCATGGATAGGTGAGTCCATGGTCTGGACGGGATGGGTAATGGAAGTAGGGGTCCAGAAGGTCAAGTATGTGTCACCTTAGCGCATGCACAGACACTACAGGCTGACACATAATCCTCAACACACTTACGCAGCCCTGGCCACCAGAATCTACGAGAGATGAGGTCGACAGTGGATTTACTCCCAGGGTGTCCCGCAAGCACCGAAGAATGATGCTCCTCAAACAATATGACGCAAATCAGAAAGAGCAAACAACTTCCCAGGAGGGCAAGACTCCGGCGCATCTCCCTGGGCCTCAAACACTTTAGCCTCAAGATCAGGGTAAAGAGCCGATATCACCACTCCTTCAGACAGTATAGGGCTCGGATCTTCAAAATCACCACCTCCGGGAAAACTACGTGACAAGGCATCTGCCTTCACATTCTTAACCCCAGGCCGATATGTGACAATGAAATTGAATTTGGTGAAGAACAAAGACCATCTGGCCTGCCTCAGATTAAGTTGTTTAGCCGACTCCAGGTAAGCCAGATTTTTGTGATCAGTGAATACCGTGATTGGGTGAATCGCCCCTTCCAAGCAATGACGCCATTCCTCAAAAGCCAACTTAATGGCCAGTAACTCTCTGTTACCCACATCATAATTTATCTCCGCAGCAGAGAGTTCTTTTGAAAAAAAAGCACATGGGCGCCATTTACCAGGTGACGGGCCCTGTGATAAAACAGCTCCTACCCCCACATCGGATGCGTCAACCTCCACAATGAAAGGTTGTGACACATCTGGCTGCACCAATATAGGGGCAGAAGAAAAGCACTCCTTTACAGCGGAGAAAGCTTGCAACGCTGCATCAGACCACACTGAGACATCCGTACCTTTCTTAGTCATGTCAGTTAAGGGTTTAACTATTGTCGAATAGTTCTTAATAAATTTTTGGTAATAGTTGGTGAACACCAAAAATCGCATAAGAGCCTTCAGATTTTAAGGTCGGTCCCAGTTCAGAACAGCACCGACTTTCTCTGGATCCATACGAAAACCTGAAGATGAAAGCAAGTATCCTAAGAATTGCACCTCTTGTACAGCAAAAACACATTTCTCTAATTTTACATACAACTTGTTATCTCTTAAGATTTGCAACACCTGCCTCACGTGATCCTGATGTGTCCCAATATCTGGAGAATAGATTAGTATGTCATCCAAATACACGACTACAAACCTCCCCACAAGATGATGAAAAATGTCATTAACAAAATGCTGGAAGACAACAGGAGCATTGGTCAACCCAAAAGGCATGACCAGGTTCTCAAAGTGGCCCTCAGGAGTGTTAAAGGCCGTCTTCCATTCATCCCCTTCTTTGATCCTGACCAGATTATATGCCCCCCTTAAGTCCAACTTGGAGAACACCTTGGCATCCACAATCTGGTTAAACAAGTCAGGAATCAAAGGAAGGGGGTACGGATCATGGACAGTAATCCTATTGAGTTCACGGAAATCCAGACATGGCCTAAGGGTTCCATCCTTTTTCTTAACAAAAAAGAACCCTGCTGCCACAGGAGATTTAGAAGGCCTAATATGTCCTTTAGCCAAACTCTCAGCAATATATTCCTTCATGGCCGTTCTCTCAGGTCCAGAAAGGTTATACAGCCTAGATTTGGGCAATTTTCCTCCAGGGATAAGATTGATAGAACAATCGTATTCCCGGTGAGGGGATAAATCCTGACATCCACCTTCAGAAAATACATCAGAGAAATCCGATATAAAAGAAGGAAGAGTCTTAGTGGTTAAAGCAGAAAAAGATGTCTTAAGGCAATTGTCAACACAATAATCGCCCCAATCCACAATTTGTCTAGTATGCCAGTCAATGGACGGATTATGTTTGCTTAACCACAGTAAACCAGAACCACAGGAGTAGGAAGATCTTCCAACACAAAACATGAAATAAGCTACTGATGAAATTCACCCATTTGATATCATGCACCATCTGAGACAAACACTTCTGAGATAGAGGTGCAGAATCAATGGCAAACACAGAAATCCTCTTATCCAAAGAACTCGGTGACAATCCATGCATACGGACAAACTGAGCATCAATCAAGTTCACCCCTGCCCCGCTGTCAATAAACACCTCAATTTTCACAACCTTTGACTCTAATGCCACCTCGGCAGTCAGGAGAAAACGGGTACTACAGGATGAAGACAAATGCACGTTTTCAGTCTCCCTACCCACCCCACCAAGAGTGAGATGAGAATTCAACGCCCCCTTTTCTTTTCTCTCTTTTAGAGATTGAAAGCATGGACATACATTGATAAAGTGTCCTTTCTGACCACAGAAAAAACACACACCCTTTTTATTACCAAGATGTTTATGGGTGGAAACAGGAGTGGCTCCCCCTAATTGCATAGGTTCATCCCCTGACATCAACCTAGGGGAATATTCACCCAAAGTGTCAAAGGAAGACAGTACACTATGTGATAGTACGTCCTGAGAGCGGGGGCCCCTAGATCGCTCTCTTAGGCGCCTATCCATGCGCACAGCAAGAGACATAGCGGCCTCCGAAGACACAGGGGTTTCCTGAAAGGCCAAAGCGTCCTTCAGCCTTTCAGATAAACCTTGACAGAATTGGCTACGTAAAGCAGGATCGTTCCATTCAGTATTGGTCGCCCACCTCCGAAACTCAGAGCAATAAATCTCAACCGGCCGCTCACCCTGACAAAGGTCACGTATCTGGGTCTCAGCCAGGGAGATACGATCATCATAGATTATCCCTAAAGCCTTGAAAAATTCATCTACTGACCGGAGAGACTGCGATCCGGTCGGCAGAGAAAAGGCCCATGACTGCGCATCCCCTTTAAGCAGCCAGATGACCACACCAACCTTCTGCTCCTCATTACCAGAAGAATGTGGACGCAGTCTGAAATACAATTTGCACGCCTCCCTAAATAGAACAAAATTATCACGTCCGGGGGGGCGTGGCCGGAAGCCGATGCGAGCGGTTGTGTAGCGGGTGAGCTCCGTCTGTCCCTAGCTCTATCCAGCAGAATCGGCGTCAGTGACTCACCGCAATGGGCAAAAGGAGAGTTCAGAAGGTCCCCAGAGGGCTCCCTGAGGCTCCTGGATCTTTACCGACTGGCACTTTGGACGCGTTCCTCCGCAGCAGCGCGTCCCAGCAGACCATCATGGCGGCGCGGCGGGACCCGCAGGAGATGGAAGCCCCGCCCTCCTTCTCTCCCCAACGGGAGTTGGCAGAAGCCTCCCTGGCTAACAGAAGTCCACAGACTGCAGCACACCTCGGAGGCACCCCTGGTAGGAATCAGGAGACGGGTTTCCAGGGGGTGGGATCCCCAACCCCAGGCCTCAGTGTTGGAGGTAATGGGGTGGAGGCGGGAGCATGGGCCCAGAAGACTGCCACAGCTGTGGATTCGGGCCTACCTGAGGATGACTTTCCAGCGCTGACCCCCGCTAGAGGGCCCTGTGTGCTCTCTCCCCTCTCAAGGGCCTCATTCACATCAGAGGGGGAACTACAGGAGGGCCGTCTGCCTGCACGCCAGACTCCGGAGCCCCTTACTCATAATAGGCGTTTGCCTACACCTCCCCAGTCAGCCAGTGCTCAAGAGAAGCCCAGGGTATCCCCAATTCTGTCTGCTGGTACTCCTGAGGAGCCAATGGATGGCAATGTACCTCAAATCTTAAGGTCTCGTCCTGGGTCCTGTTGCAGCTCATCTTCATCTTCAGATTCAGACGGGCCGAGGCCCCCAAAGGACCCTCCCCCAGAATGGTGGTCTTATATGCAACAACTTCCTACCAAACAGGACTTACGTGCCTTGATATCAGAAGTTACAGATGCATTCAAGGAGGAGATCGCAGCGATACGGCAAGATGTCCAAAATGTGGGCACACGAGTCCATCAGCTTGAAGAGGATCATAATGCCTCCCGGACAGTTATCCGGTCAATTCAAAAGCAAACGTCCTCTCATTCCCTCCAGCTCAGAGAAATCCGCGATCATGTGGAAGACCTGGACAATAGGGGGCGCCGCCACAACATCAGAGTTCGAGGCGTTCCGGAATCCCAAGGAGATGAGGACGTTCGGGTCATACTCCTGGTTATCTTTAACTCCATCCTCGAGCGGTCACATACCCACCCTATATTGATGGATAGGGCCCACCGAGCCCTTCGCCCGAAATCGTCACAAGGACCTCCGAGGGATGTCATCTGCTACATAAATGACTTTGCTCTGAAAGAGGACATCATGACACGGGCCCGTAAACTGCAGTTCGTGGATTATAATGGTGCTAGGGTGTCCCTGTTCCAGGACCTCTCCTGGATTACCCTTCAGAAGCGACGGGCGTTGAAACCGTTGCTAGAGCTACTTCGGAAAAATGCTATTCCATACCGGTGGGGCTTCCCTTTCAGTCTAACGGTACGCAAAAATGGCTCTACAGTGACCCTTAAAGGACCGGAGGACATTTCGGAATTCTGCGCCCGATTGGCTATCACTGCTCCACCGTTGCCAGACTGGGATGTTCCTTCTGCTCTACCTCCGATCCCGGCGACCTGGACCACAGTGGGACCTCGTAAACGGAGGAACAGAGTTGCCTCACTAGAGACTGGTGCTGGATCTTCTGTCTGAAGGACTTCTCTCTGAGGGACGTAAATATGCATATCCACTGTGTTGCTTTTTACTTTAGTCATCTATCTCCCATCTTCTGGGATACTCACTTATGCCTCTATATTTGCTCTCCTTTTCTCCTTTCAGTTTGATTATTGTATTAGAAAAGTGAGTGTTTCACTGATTTTACTTTGCTTTTATGGAGTTCTGGGACGGAGACTCTCGGTGTACCTTCGGTTAGTGTTGTGTTTTCGCCGCTCTCCCGTAAGGAGTTCGGATAGTGTAATTCAGCTAAGACGACTTAGCTGCTCTATTGCAGATTACTGATTTCTCTTCCTTGGACTCCATAGATTGAACGGTTCTGATTTCCAAGAACCCTTCAATGTCTATATCTAGTTTGATGTACTATGTTTATGTTCACTTGTTTCAGCTCTTTGTGATTGTGTTGACCCGGGTGACTAATTCAGGCGCCTTTATGGCTTTGGTCCCTTCGACCGCTATATTTCTGATATGTGTTGGTGGAGCAGCCTGGCGGCCGTTTGTATTTCCCCCTTCTCCTTTGCCTTATCATTCAACATTATGGGCCTCACTCCCTGTTATCCTTCCTCATGGCTAGAATAATGTCCCTGAATGTGAAGGGCCTTAATTCGAATTTCAAGAGGCGTATAGCCTTAAGAGAATTCCGTAGATCGAAGGCAGATATCATTCTTCTCCAGGAAACCCACCTCACCTTAGAGGGCACGTTCGCCTTTGCGAAACACTGGTTCCCTCGGGTATATATGGCCTCTGCTGATTCTAAATCAGCAGGTGTGGCTATTCTTCTGTCTAGATCCTGCCCCTTTCAGGTAGTTAAAGTGCAATCTGACCCCTTGGGGCGCTATGTAATCCTCCAGGGGTCCCTTCACGGTCGGCCGATGCAGCTCTGCTCCCTATATGCTCCGAATTCCGGTCAGCTTACTTTCCTCTCTTCCCTTCTCTCTACCTTTTCCTCTGCTAGAGGGATGATTCAGCTCATAGGTGGGGATTTTAATGTTCCATTTTCTGAATGGGCGGATAGACTGTCTACTCCTCCTGTGACGCCTGGTGCCCAGATTAAGCGCCTCTCCAAGGGTTTTAGGAAATTGATCAGGCGGCACTCCCTTTACGATTTGTGGCGGGTAGACAATCCCTCATCTCGACAATACACATTTTACTCCACTCCCCATTTGACGCATTCCAGATTGGATTACTTTTTTGGGAATGTAATGGCCCTTCGGTCCTTATCTGGGGCTACAATAGGTCCGATATCGTGGTCAGATCACGCTCCTGTTTATGTGGACCTTCAACTCTCTGCTATTCCCTTGCGACAACCACACTGGCGGCTTAACGATACCCTCCTACACAACCCAATCACTCGAGCATCATTGAGTACATCCCTGAAGCAGTATTTTGTAGAGAATGGCCCGACGGCGCCATCTGGGGGAGTGTTGTGGGAGGCCCATAAAGCTGTGTTGCGGGGAGTATGTATATCCCTATCCTCTAAGTTAAAGAAAGATAGAGAGGCCCAACACCAATTGTGCGTACGTGAACTTCGCCTGGCCGAACAGGCTTTAGCTTCCAGACCCTCTAAGCGGGTATTGCAGCGAATAGTTGAACTGAGAGATCGCCTTAAGTTGATAGCTACCTCCTCTACAGACCAGTTGATACGCTACACTAGGCAACGGTATTTTGCTTATAGTAACAAACCACACACGCTGTTGGCTAGGCAACTTAAGGACATGTCTGTGGCCTCAACCCCGCACGCGATTAAAGATCAACAGGGAACTCTACAATATCACCCAAACACAATGGCGGAGTTATTCCATAAATATTACTCTACACTATACTCTCTTCCTTCTACTTTGCCGAGATCTGAGGCGAGTCGTAATGCCCTTATGGATGATTTCTTTGCAGAGTGTCACCTGCCTTCTCTCTCTCCCGCTGCACTGGCCCATTTGAATCAGCCAATACAGGCAGAAGAAGTAGCTGAAGTAATTTCTGCCCTGCCTCAGGGTAAGTCACCGGGGCCGGACGGACTCTCTTACTCTTACTTTAAGACGTTTGCTGAGATCCTGATCCCTCACATGGTGGCGCTATTCAATGGGTTTCTGCAGGGAGAGAAGATTCCTGATACCATGTTAAGCTCATATGTGACAGTCATCCCTAAGCAAGGAAAGGACCTGATGGAGTGTGCTAGTTATCGGCCCATCAGCCTTCTAAACTCGGATTTGAAGATTTTTACCAAACTGTTGGCCAATAGACTGAATACGTGGCTTCATCATCTGGTCCATAAAGACCAGGTGGGATTTGTAAGATTCCGACAGGCGGGGGATAATACTAGAAGGGCGATAGACCTGGTGGAGGTGGCAAATAGGGGAGGAGGGGAGGCCCTTTTGCTTAGCTTGGACGCGGAAAAAGCGTTTGATCGCTTGAACTGGGACTTCATGTTCCGAGCATTGCATCATTTCGGCTTTAAGGGTCCCTTCCTGACTGCTTTGAGGGGCCTCTACTCCTCACCTTCGACGATTGTGCGCCTTCCTCATGCACACTCTCTTCCTCTCTCCATTCATAATGGCACGAGACAGGGATGCCCGTTGTCGCCTCTTCTGTATGTCCTTAGTATTGAACCTTTGGCGGCACTTATACGAAATACTCCGGACATACAGGGTATTTCAGTGAGAGATAAAGCGTTCTCTATTTCCCTTTTTGCTGATGATGTCCTGCTTACCCTGACTAATCCTTTTATTTCCCTCCCAAATCTCCACTCTGTCCTAGATAGGTATGGCAGGTTGTCTGGCTACAAGATTAACGCTTCAAAATCGGAAGCCCTCCCCATTAACATTGGCCCCGAGCGGCTTGCTCTCCTGCAGAGGAACTTCCACTACACCTGGCGTAGTCACTCTATAAAATACCTGGGTATCCATATAACCCCCCGTTACTCTGAGCTATATAAGGCTAACTTCCCACCATTGCTCAGTGAAGTTCACTCTTTGCTGGCAAAATGGAAGTCACTCCCTATTTCTCTACTTGGACGTAGTGCGGCCATTAAAATGTCTATTCTCCCTAAGTTTCTTTACCTCTTTGAAACCCTTCCGGTGGGGGTGCCGGCCGCAGTCCTACGCACTATACAATCCTGTTTCACACGGTTCGTCTGGAACTATAAAAGACACAGGATATCTGTACGGACCATGATGGCCCCAGTATCCAGGGGAGGACTGGCCCTACCTAACATTCAATACTACTACCTAGCGGCTCACCTGAGGCAGATAACGTCCTGGTCTACGTTCCACTCTTATAATAGGTGGACGGAGATCGAGAGGTTGTGGCTGGCACCGACCCATTTGGGAGCATTGATATGGGGTAAACCAGTAACAGTACCTTCTTCTTCCCTTCTCGGCCCTATACACTTTACCAGGGAAATTTGACTTAAGAACAGGATAAAGTACAATCTGGCTACATTACAATCCCCTCTCTCTCTGTTTCTCTACACCCCTCTTCTTTCAGGAAGTTGTGAGGCTGGAATGGTGAGGCCTTGGTCCGGTGCGGGGCTGTATCGATTGCTTGACCTGAGGGACCCCTCCACAGGGAAGATTTATGATTTTCAGAGCCTTCAGAATAAATTTGCACTTCCCTCGTCCCTGTTGCTCCAGTTTTTTAAGGTGATGGGTTATTGTAGGGAAGTTTTGGGGTCTCTAACAATCCCCTCTTTATCCCCGTTTGAACGCCTATGTACTCGTACCCCGTCATCTAGGGGGCTGATAACCGATATTTATCAAATACTTCTGTCCTTTGATTATCCGGTCGGGTTTAAGCACCCTTATATGCTGAGGTGGGAGGATTGGCTGCAGAGGGAGATCCCGGGGGAAATATGGCAGACAATTTGGAGGAGGGCGCACACTAGTTCGTCCTCGGTCACATATAAGGAGAACCAGTTGAAGCTCCTCATGTTTTGGTACCATACTCCGGCACAATTACATGCCATGAACCCTGCAATTCCGGATCTCTGCTGGAGATGCTCCCTTCCGCAGGCCTCTCAGTTTCACATATTTTGGTCTTGCCCGGTTCTGATTCCCTTTTGGAGCACGGTGAGAAGGGTAGTAAGAATTATATTAGAGGTTTCCCTCCCTAGTGACCCATCTATTCTTCTGCTGAATGTACTGCCAACTTCCTTGAGGGGTCATGGCGCCAGGTTGCTCCTCCATGTGTTAACCGCAGCGAAATGTCTGATTGCTTTATTTTGGAAGAAACCTTCTCCACCGACATCATCGGATTTGCTTACGCGGCTGCGGACTATCAGAACCATGGAACACTCAGTCGCTTTACAGCGAAATACTGTGGCCAAATTCTTGAAATGTTGGCACACCTGGGACTCTCGAGAACATTTACTTGACGACACCTCATAAAGAGACTTTCTGTTTTGTTAATATGACCTTTATTAATTTTTAGTTACATTTGGTTATACAACTGTTCACTCGACATACCCTGTACAACAGTACTTTATTTGTATGTTATTTCTATGAAAATATTAATAAAATGTAAATGGGAAAAAAAAAAAAAAATAATTATCACGTCCCCCAGAAAATCTATCCGGGAGGGGGACCTTAGGCTCCAAACAGGCCTGACACTCAGCCTGTCTGTCATCTCTGAATCTGGTTGCGGATGTCAGCCACCTCCAAACTGAGTCCCTGCAGCCGTTCAGCAAGTGCAGCAATAGTATCCATGTCAGTACAAAAATGACCTAAATTTTTGTTTTGGCGGTTTATAATGTCACGCTCTGGTGTGGAGGGAATAGCCACACCGAGCGTACGAGGGAAGGGAACAGACCAAAACCAGGGAAACGGTCACCTCCTGCAGGGAACCCTGAAACTAGGCCCTGACTGACTACCAGTATGAACAAGCCTGGGTTGTAGGAGAGTTCATACACAGGAACCTAATAATAAATTCACCCTAAAGAACCTTGCAGCTAGTGACACAAGAAAGAGTAAACCCGTTCCTCCAAGAGTAAGGATGAACAGGAGACTCCAGAAGGAAAACCACAAAAGGGAAAAAGTCACTTATCTTAAAGCAGATATCGCAGCAACCGGATCTCAGCCGAGATCCACACTACTAAGTAGGCAGAAAGTATAAACCGCAAAGGATACTGAGAGAGGAAGGGGTAAATAGGAGAAAGATAATTACCACAGCCACAACAGCTGAGGGGAAGAGGTGTGGTAAACAGCAACCAAACCAAGGGAAAAGCATGTCAAATTATGTCACTTTTGAAAGCCGTGCAGAACGTCTGATACCAGACGCAAGCCCATTCGTGACAATATGACCCTGTCTGTCCACTTAATAATACAGTCCACTATCACCAGCATCTGTCTGACCTTCACTGCATTCCTTTTCCCATCCTCCCCACAGCAGTCATCCCCCTGGTTCCTAGGACAAAACCCTGCTGCAGTGTTTTATCCCTAATATGAGCCAAACAGGCATATTTACTTGGGTTTTCCAGCTCAGGACTAGCCTCCCTGGTACTTATCCCTCTGCCCTTTCTTGTAACATTAATCCAACTACTGACACCGTAGTCCTGATCTTGCCCTCCTCCACCCACCTCCATTTCGCTGACCCCAGCCAGTGCCTGCACAGTGAAGTCTAAGCCTTTCTCCAAGTTTCCAATGCTCCTTCATGTTGCAAGCTGCGTATTTAGATCCAAGATCTGGGCTTCCAAATATGCAACATGCTTGCATCTAATGCAAATATATTCACCCTCAAATGGCTCTTCAATGCATGCATACATTGCATAATACACACACTTAGTAGTATTGTCCATGGAGCACATGTTTAAAGGAGGATGAACAGTAAAGAAAGAAAACAGTACATATGAATTTAGATTTAGACCCCTGTCTGTTGTAATTGGAGAACTTGCTAGAATCAAGCAAACACGCAAGGAAAATCTATCCAACCTTAGTTTCTTGCTCCTTGTCCACTTAGTACAGCAAGCCCAGCAAGAGCATATTTCTTTTGCTTTTATTTCTCCTATATTCTGTTCTGGGAGATGGTCACATGACTATGTCCATGCAGCTCTTTCTTATTTCCTGTGATGTCATGTCCATGGGTGTGTCAAAGCAGCAAGAGGAGGCAGTGATTGTGGAGTGTCTATATAACTAGCTGGGTGTTGTTAGGGGTGGTGCTGGAACTCTGGCAGAGAAAGGTAAAGTGCATCATGGGCATGGTTGGATACAGCAACAGGAAGGGCTACATGATTTAGATGACAGAGTGATTAATTTACATGGTGAAAACAGGCAAGGCGAGTCCAAACCAGAAAAAAAGCACAAGGAAGCAACTATGACAAACATTTGTAATGTGCTTTTCTCACTGAGACTCAAAGCGATAGTTGTTTGTCTGGGGCGACTCCCTGGGAAGTCAGCCATATAAGCGCTCAAGCCCAACACACACGATGGTCAATTTCATAGGAAGCCAAGTTTGCCTATATTTTTTGAAGAAATCTCACGCAAATACGGGGATAATATACAAACTCCATGCAGATGTTGATGATAAAATTTGAACTCAGGACTCCAGCGCTAACCACTGACCCACCGTGATGCCCAGCTACACAAGCATATCTGTTAAAACCATGGTAATCCTAGAAAACTCCTTTAACAGGAGAACCAAAAACAAGGTAATAGTAGGAAATGGTTCTGTTTCCCGTTTCCCTAAACAGCACCACTTTTGCCCAAGAAAAATGTTTGCTTCGTTTCTATAATATTTATGTAAACTGTGAAAAGAGTATAATTTTAAAACACTATATTAAATTTCTATTTATTTTATTATTTTTCTATTTTTTATTGCTATTATTTCAGATTTGGAGGACATATGATGAAGACAGCAGTGGATTTATTTCTGCTGTGGAACTCAGGGTAATTCTGTTGTGCCTATTACTGATATATCACTTTCTAACCATCTGTGTTGTATTTTCAGTAACAAATTATGACAATACCAATTTGCCCAGTCTTTATTTCAATTGTTCTGTATAGAATAACAGTTATCTATCTATAATATCCCATAGAAAACTAAGAGAACAATTCTAGCTTCACTTTTTCTGGACTGTGCCAGAGGCATACAAGGCTGGATTGCTGGACATATGTGAAGGGGGACATAGACATTCATTTATTACCTCCTTTCCTCACCCGTTCCTATTGATCTTCTTTAAAATGAATACTGGACATTTCTGGCCACCATGCTACCGATATGTGACAGCTGTAGCTCTTCTCCTGTTTCCATAATCCACCTCCTTGGATGTTTTTCTCTTTTTTTGCAAGCCATGCATTTTTAACTGTATACCCCACTCTGATCTTAATTCCACTCTAGATCTCTTAAAAAAAAAAAAATATATATATATATATATATATATATATATATATATATATTGTAGAGAAAAAAAATGTAAAAATGCCATATAAAACACAACACATATTGATCCATGCTTTTTTCAATCAGGGTACAAAACAATGGATGTCTATGACACAAAATGACCCAAAAATGCCAAAGCCAGTGCATGCTGTGATTTTTTTTTTTAAACACCATGGATGTTAACACAAGGAAAATGAAGAAAATGGAACTAAAAAATAACACACATTTATACTGCATTTCATAAAGTCTCATAGACTTACAGTGTTGTTTGACTAAAAATCATGAAAAAGCTGAGCAAGAAGTGCAGAAATCTGTTAAACCTGGCATACCGCCTGGTAGGGTTGACCCTGCTGATTCATATACCTGATTTATGGTTCTCAATGGTGCTGTTCCTGAGAAATGTATGTTTTCATTGATATGCAAATAAGGTCATTGGAGCACCAAGGGGCTGGTCTGAGCCCTCAGAGCACCATATCCCCACCACCCCACATCTCCAGGCAATTGAATCTTCTCCTTAATTGACACTTTGCCTGGTTCTGTATTCTTGTGCCTGTGCCATTTTTCCAGGTATCAGCACATGTGCAGAGGACCTACTCCTGCATCCTAAACACCACAGATACCAATTGTGCATGCAACAATTATGTCTGGTAACCCAAAAGTGGATGTGGCAGCCTATGACGAAGGAGTCGAGCAGATCCTCCAAGGTGATTTTCTTGACTCTTTCACCTAAACTGCCACCTCCACTTCTGGATGTTCTCTGATGTCATCTGCATATGCGCAGTAGATATCTCCGCTGCTTAGATAGCAGACCCTTTGTGCATGCACCATTAGGCCCCTTTCACACGAAGGTGACGGATTAGGTCTGGATGCCTTCCGGTTGCGTTCAGGAAAACTTGCACCATTTTGCAAGCAAGTTCAGTCAGTTTTGTCTGCATTTGCGTTCAGTTGTTCAGTTTTTTCCGTGCGTGTGCAATGCGTTTTGATGCGTTTTTCACACGCATAAAAAACTGAAGGTTTACAAACAACATCTCTTCGCAACCATCAGTGAAAAACGCATTGTATCCGCACTTGCTTCAGGATGCAATGCGTTTTTCAGTGAAGCCCTATTCACCTCTATGGGACCAGGACTGCGTGTAAAACGCCGAATATAGAACATGCTGCGTTTTTCATGCAACGCAGAACTGATGTGCACATGTACACAGGCCCATTGAAATGAATGGGTCTGGATTCAGTGCGGTTGCTATGCGTTCACATCACGCATTGCACCCGCGCGGAAAACTTGCTCATGTGAAAGGAGCCTTATTCGGAACAAGTGCGTAGGAGCAAGAATACAGGATCAGGCAAGATGTCTGGCCCTGTCAATCATGGGGAAGGGAGTCCAGGCACGCCTCCTACATCACATTCTGCCCCTCTTTTCCCTGCTCACAGCATAAGGTCAGGCTTGAGCACTAGTAGGAGACGTGCCTGGGCTACTTGCTGCAAGAATGACGCCCCTCTGAGCACCTTTCTGGCTCATTTGCATACCAAATAAACTGGATTTTCAGAAGATAGAAAACATCTATTGCTGGAACAAAGGCACATCTGGAAATAGGGTACTAAGTGCTATTAGGCCATGGCTTTACTTCAGTAGTGATTATCCTGGTGACAGATTTCCTTTAAGAATGGACATTTACTTTGTTAAAAAAAAAAAAGAAAAATCCTCTTCATTGCTTAGCTAGATAAATATCAGATCTAAATTTTGTTTTGCTTTACTGTTGGTCTCCTATAAATGATTACTTCAGGTTTGAGGGTTTAATGATCACAATGGAAAAAGACACATCTGTTCAGAAAGTAACACATTGCCCAGAGGAAAGATTACCATTAGTAAATTAGAATAAATGATACGTTACCAGGCCACACACACTCTAGAATAATGCCAGCTTTGTCTCAGGGCACTGATTGGCATTGATTAGATATTATCTGTATACATCATCTCAGGTAATGACTACAATTGCCCAGCTGTATCTAGTTAGTGATGGGACCTGACATATTTTAGGTGTTGCTAGATGTTAGGATACAATGAACTCACTGCCAGAGACAATATCACATAACAATATAATATGCTGTCCTTACACCAAGTGCCTTACTAAAAGGAATGCTTATCATACTTGATCAACGATGTCCTCCAACAAGTGTAAAAGGGGTGTGTCATGATTGAATGTTATTTTAATATAATTCAGCATGAAAAAATGAATCATTTTTGTAATATACTTTCTGTTACAAAAAAATGCTCCAGTTGTGAGATATTCTTTATTTTATAATAATGGCGAACCCTGATGTTTACTCTGTACAGTAATGTGCACGACCATCTACTGAGGTGGTCACACATGCTCAGTTCCATCCTTCACCTGCCACAAGCCATATCTACTGTTAAAAGTTGTTAGGAAAGAACTGCAACATAAAGGACACACACTGAGCAAAGACACACCCCCTGAGCACCCAGCTTGTAGCAAAGCAATGAATGGCGAGATATTTTTGAGTTACAGGACTGGATCTAAAGAGTTAGAAAGAGATTGTCATGTACTGTATCATGTCTAATTTTCATATTTTACATCAACCGTGGCATAATCCTTTTAAGTGCAATTTTTTCACATTTATTATACAAAAATGTGTATATCATGTTACAGCATGACAACTATGTTGTACAGTATCACATCAAAGCCAGAAGATAGAAGAGTTAGAAAAGATTAAAGGTGTTGTGTCAGTTCAGTAAATACCATTTATCATGTAGAGAAAGTTAATACAAGGCACTTACTAATGTATTGTGCTTAGTGTTGAGTGAAGTGAGCTTTGTATCATAGATCTGAATTCGTTTTGGTTAAAACTTCATTTGAATGCAGTACGGAGATCCGTCTCTGTGTAGCATTCAAATGTATGGGCTCCACCGAGGTGAAATTAGTTATCTTCGAAGTCGCGCTACACTTCGTAGAATAATTTCAGCTATCGATTATATTACTTGAAAGCCAGCAAAGGAAACAATATGGACAATCACAACACATTAGTAAGTGTCTTGTATTAACTTTACCTACATAATAAATGCTATTTGCTGAAGTGAGACAACCCCTTTAACATTTTTTTTTATTTTCCTTCCTTTACATATAGCTACAGCTAATAGTGAGTTATTAGCATTAGTCCTTCTCTCTAGATCTTACTTCTGAGGCCTGTTCATTCACATGGTGGAGGAGGCGGTGTAGCAGTACTAGTTACGATTTTATTTTTTCAAAACTTAAATCTGACCCAAAAAAGGAAGGCAATTACAGTGTATGGAGTTTAATTCCCTAATTTGACCCCCTTTCCTTGAGGAGAGGGGAATTTGCATTTCTGGGTAAGAACTTGGTCAGTCTACTTCTTTCCACTTGTATGTCATTGTGAATTTGGATTATAAAAAGGAATTAGAATACCTACTATATCTATTATGGTGTATGGATGTCTCCACTCAGGTCTCCACTCAGGATTCCCCTTTATTAGCCAGAACAGAGTGCCAGATTCTTCCAGATTTTGCTCCCTGACATTTATTACATAGTAATTTATTTATTTTTTATTACATTTTTTTTGGGAGGGGGAGGCTCCTGTAGCGACCTAAATCTTTTCCAGTAGATATCAGCTGGTATTTCAGGTGTTGGACACACAATAACCAGCCCAGTGCTAGGGCATTGGGACAGGCAATTTAAAATGAATTCTGGGTCACAATACACAATACTGCACACACATATATATATATATATGACAGTTGTCATTGAGGTAGTATTATTTTAATACTGGTGAGGGTGACAAATTTCCTTGTACCTTATATAGGTTATGTTCAATGTCAATCCTATTTTCGTGCTTATTCCAACAGAATTTCCTGCAGGATCTCTTCTCACAACATAAAAAACAGATGACTGCTGATAAGTTGGATGAATACACAGATACAATGGTAAGTGATGCTTTAATCATTGGAGATATAGTTGTAAAGTCACAAAGTGGTCTACTTTTGGAGAACCCTTTTTAGATTGTATTTTGAGGCATCAAATCAAGGCTTCCCTTTGTTAGCTAATGTCAAGAGGCGCATCCAGCTCAGTTTTCAGCACAGGACAATGGCCTGCTGGGTGGTAAATCATTATTATGGCATCATGGTATTTTTCATATTCCTCAAAGCTATTGGTGGGAGCACCACATTTGGTTTCTACAAGGATAGCCTGTGGTAATAACAGGGAATGTTCAAACTGTACAACTCTTCCAAATTATGTCCACCTTTTAACACCATTTCATTTAGATCTTATATCTCTTAAAGGGTTTTTCTGGGAGTAAAATATTGATGACTTATCCTTAGGATAGGTCATTAATATTTGATCTGTAGGGGGTCAACTCCATGTACCCCTGCTGATCAGCTGTGTGAAGAGGCAGAGGCCCTAAAGTGAGCATTACGGTCTTTACCTAGGCCAGTAATGTCATGTTCATTGGTCACGTAGCTTTAATACAAAGGCGTCTATACAATGTACAGCGCTGTGGTTGCTATGCTGTAAGGAGGCTGTATCACTCGCTCCAAGTCCTGTGCATACACATAGGGGGAGATTTATGTTTTAGTTTGTTCCAGAAAAATGGCATTAAAAAGTCACAAGCTGCATGTTTGCAACTTTTCAAATGCAACTTTTAAAAAAAAAAAATAGCCACAAGTGGTGTTTTTCATGCTATCGTCGCCACTTTCCCAAAAGAGGGGGCATAACAAGGGCAGGAAGGTGGCGTGACCAGTCACTGCAACAAACTTCAGTTTTCTGGTGCAAATGATGCACCTAATTTATGATGAGGCCTGTGCCTCGTCACAAACTAAGCAGCGCAGGGGATATCAAGACCGATGTAGGAATCTCTCCCATATAGTTAAGCGGTATAATTCATGGTATTTAAAGGCCCTCATACATATTAGGCTACTTTCACACCAGCGTTTTTGCTGGATCCATCATGGATCAGCCAAAACCCTACCATTCTGATAATACAACCATCTGCATCCGTTATGAACAGATCCGGTTGTATTATCTCTAAAATAGCCATGACGGATCCGTCATTACCTCCACTGAAAGTCAATGGGGGACGGATCCGTTTTCAATTGTGTCAGAGAAAACGAATCCATCCCCATTGACTTACATTGTGTGTCAGGGCGGATACGTCTTGCTCTGTACCACATTGCAGACAGAAAAACGCTGCTTGCAGCGTTATTCTGTCCATAATGGGGACACAACCAAACGGAATGGAAAGCGGAGGTTTGAAAGTAGCCTTAGTGTATTGTCAGATCAACTTGCGATTTTTGGTGGGATAAACTGAGAATCTACTGTGTATGATGACCTCCCATTTCTTTCCCCAGGGGAGAGAAGAATTGGGTAAATTGAATTTTTTTTTGCCCAATTCTTTTGTTCTCTCCTTGTCTTTTTTTTTGGTCTGGCAGTGATATTCACCTCTCTCTCAACTGAAAACGCATATATGCTGAACTGAGCGTGTATGTGTATGAGGGATTTGGGAAAGATAGCTGTTGGCCCAACAGCTATTAAAGGTGTGTTGGCATCTTAGCGGTGTACATTCACTTTAAATCCAATGCAGACAGATGTGGAACTACTTTAGAATAACATCGGGGCCTACCACCATTGCCAGAAGCTGGAATTTACACTTTGACCCATAGCCGCTGCTCATGGTGCAGTGAGTGACTTTACCTTCTTTCAGAAAAAGCTTGGTTGCTTTCTAAAAGCAATATAAACCTATTTATCTCCTTCCGTGTTGATTGAATTCTAATATGTAAGAACATTTGCTAAAAGCATCTCTGTGTAGTTCCCATAAAGGTCATTTATTTATTGCAAGCCATCCACCTCCACAGTCATTTATAGAAATACACATTTTGTATGATTATTGTTATGGGAAAGTTACAATTAAGTTACCTTCAAATGTTCCCTGTTTTACAGACACAGGGATTGCACATTTAGTTTATTTCTCATCTTATCTAAAGAGGCAATGACTAAAAGTGTTTACCTTCTTTAGATGAAACTCTTTGACAAGAATAAAGATGGCCGTCTGGATCTGAATGACTTGGCAAAGTAAGTGTCTCACCCTAACGTTCTGAATGTGTTATCCCATCTACTGTGTGTATTAGTAGCTGAAGGGCTCTGTTCAGAGCCGTTATGGAGATGTCTTATTGGTTTCATGTAAATGCTTCCCTCGCACAAGAGAGTGAATGGTTTAAAAATGCCTCTAAAAACAATTACATTTCCATTTGTGACAACTTTGGTTTTCCTTCTACATAGATCATTGTTTATAATGCAATTAAGGGAATGTCGGTCAACGTGCTGTTACTCCTTGAGTCTCTAATATAGAGCCAATTGGAATTTTAGCTCATTCATACATTTTAAGATGTTGCTTGACAGAATATTTCAGAACAATTCTTAACAAATTCTCAATTTGCATCTCTTCCCAACTAATGAAACATACGTTCACTATGAATGTTCTCTTCTGACCGATCTCATAATCCCCCATATCAAAATTCAGTATGGGTCCCCCTGCCCCACCAAATTTCCCAGTATGCATTTGTCAAACACTCAATGTGGAACGCAAAGTTCAATTCCCCAGGATTCTGAAAAATGTATTGGAATTGTAGTAATTTGTTATAAATTACAAAAATATCTATCTCTGCCTCCTCTACTTTATTCGACTTCTATAATATGATAAGATAAAAATCTCTTTACACCGAGATTCCCTTAGTGACTATATGAACTTGCAATGTTTTAAGTCGGGAACAGAAGAAGGAGTTCAGAGCGCTGTCTCCTGGGGGCCATAATATATGCATTGTCTGCCCCAATAGAAGGTGCGCCACTGTTTGTATGTATGCTCTGTGACCTGTGCAGAGGTCATTGTGCAGGGAGGGGGAGCCAATAAGCTGTTGCCATCTCCTATTAACAATGTAAAATCCTATGTTATATGCCAACATATTTATAATAAATGTGTTATTTTTTCATTCAAATCCTGTTTGCGCTGATAATGTGATGATTACTGAACAGAATTCAGAACAGGACATATCAGACAATGTTGAGGTTCAATGGCTAGTGTGAAAATGTTTAATATAATCACATCACAAATTAGAAAAAAAAAAAAGTCTGGTACTGTGTTGGTCAGTAGAAAACTAGTTTAGTGCTCTCATTAAGAGAAACAAAATAAAAGTCGTGCAGGTCTGATACCTTTTAATGGTTAACATTTTTAACATACATATTGCACTTTCTTCATACGTTCTTGTAATATGCCTGACGAAGGGACTGATGATGCCCTGAAAGCTCTCTATGTAACATCATTGCTTCTATTTTTGTTAGCCATTAAAAGGTATCAGACCTGCAAGACTCACATTTTGTTTCTCTTAATGAGGGTACTTAACTAAATTAAAAAAAGAAGCACCAAAATGTTAAAAAATATGTTATGAAAAACTTGATTTAACACAAAATAGGTCATTTTCTGACAATACATTTCTAATGAGCACAGTATTATTTTCAGGGTAGGAAATGATAATTGTTAGTCAGTTTTTAGGCAATGAATAGATCTTTGACCATACAGTCACCCAGTATGATTACAATTTTACACAAACTCTTCAGTACTGCCCTACTTTCCCTCTTGCTTATCTCCAGGTCATAATTTTTGTATATCATGCCTTTAGTCACACCCTATGTCATCTGTACTTCTACACTTAGAAAAGAATGCCCATGTAAATATCTCACTTTACGATTTCTGTTCATTTTAATGGAAGCCACAACATGGGAAGTATACATACTGTCTACCTCTGCAACATTTTGTCTTCAAACTTTTAAAATGCATATTTTTTTCAGGATACTGGCACTTCAGGAAAATTTCCTTCTTCAGTTTAAAATGGATGTAAGTATTACTGAAACTACAAACTTAAAGGGGTATTCTATTCTGAGACAATGAGGTCATATCAGTAAGATATACCTCCACTTTCTGATAGGAGTCCCACCGCTGGAACCCACATCTACATATTGAGAACAAATTGGGCAAAGAGGTGGCTGGAGGTATCCGGTCCAGCCACCACCAAGCGCTCTTCCCATAGAACTGAATGGGAGCGTACCGCGCATTCACGGCCACTACTCCCATTCACTTTTATGGGCCCAAAAGAAATAGCCGAGCACTGGCTATTTCGGTGGCTCCATAGAAATGAATGGAGGGTGGCTGCGCATGCACAATTCGCCCTTCACCACTTTCAGGACTTTGTTTAGGAGGTAGTTGCGGGACCCGCTCCTATCAGACAATGGGGGCATATCCTAGCGATATGCCCCCATGGTCTCAGATAAGAAAATCCCTTTAACATGGGTGGCATCCTAATTTTTTTTGTCCTTGGGTAAAAGGGGGTTATGAGTTAACTATGTCTTCTGCAATACGGTAATAGCTTCCATGTTTTTTTTTTTTTTTTAAACAAACAGAATATTTTGAACAAATTAAATAAGTGGGATCATACTCAGAAATATTATGCAGATACATTCTGATCTTAAAGGGGCATTCCTTCCTTGTGATACTGATATCTAGAGATGAGCGAATCTATTCGCCGATTCGTTGATTCGTATCGAATCTTGGAAATTTTTAGCTGCGAAGCAAATACGAATATTAGGTGATTCGCTTCGGCTTTTTACACATTTGCTACATAGTTTGTCCTATAAATTTTACGCTATTGCTACGTATAAGTTACTGTTGCGTACGAATTAAATTCTTTAGCGAAATTTTGCTGTTAGTTCGTTTATCGTGTGCAAAAGCCCGGGAAGAAAGCGGTCACCTGACCTAGTGGGCAGGGCTTGCTCTGATTGGCTCAGGCTCGGTAAGCCAGTGACGCATCACTTCTGCTGCGACTGCTGAGATGAGCAGAAGCACTGTGTGTGAAGTTCTGAGACTCTGAGACCTGTTTTGTGAAAATTGGGATGTAATTGCTCTGGGAATCTATATTACACATATCAGGGATATTGCAGGGCAAGTGCAGGGCCAGTTCAGGGCTAGTAATTAATCAGGCAGGGAGAGAGAGACAGGGAGAGATAGGGAGAGACAGGGAGATTCAGGGACAAAGACCAGCTGCAGGGCCACAGAGTGAATTGAAAAATGTGTGGAATGGATAAGCAAAAGGGGTCCAGTTCTAGCCAGACCTCGAGCTCTAAAAAAAAGAAGAAGGTGGCACAGGGCAGAAGTGCCAAAGGACCTGTAGCCGGAGCATCTACTTGTAGTATTCGCAATACTTGGCAGTTGTTCCACCAGGCTAAGCCACCAAGGCGCAAAATTGTAGTGGAGGAGAAAGTGGATGAGGTAGTGGAATGGATGGCACGCTCATCTCAGTCTCAGCCGGATGATCTGCTGTCATCTTCTGATACAGTATCCATATGTAGCCAGGGGTCAGACTCAGAGCGTTCCTCCTGCTCCACCATTCCACTTCAGCAAAGCCCGTCATTTTCGTACGCACTTTATACACTTATGCGTACGTGTGCAAAGAGGTTGCGTACCTTTTTACCTGAACGTTCGTTATTAGTGCGCGAATGTTCACTAAAAGCCATATGATTTACGTATATTGTGTACGCAAATTCAACAAATCTATTTGTCGAATATACGAATCTTAGGAAAAGTTTGGGGAATGTTCGGCGAATAAAATTTTGCATGATTCGCTCATCTCTACTGATATCCTATCCTCAGGATAGGTTTTCAATATCTTATCGGTTGGGGTACAACATCCAGCACCCCTACTAATCAGTTGTTCCCAGCAGCCGCCACCGACACCAGAATTACCAGTGCCAGAAGCACAGCTCCGTTCAAGGTCCTATGACTGTAACGGGTAACTTCAGCTCAGTTCCTATCCACACACAAGAATTGTTTTGTAGTGATGTCTTTTCATCTTTAAGATGTGATTTTAGGGTCAATGCCATTTTTTTTAATTAGCAGAGTGCTCTGGGTGTGGTGGTTTTTCTTTCATTGTCTAACATGTTTGTTCCATAGATATCCATTGACACAACTGTGCACATAAAAAGCTACAAAAAACACTGACCGAGTAAGACTTGTATAGAAGCAACATGTGCAACACAAAACTATGTGTGGCAGCATCCTAGGCAGGACAAACCCATGTTTAACCCCTTTGCGCCCAGCGTGTTTAAAGATGGCGTCCGCTTTTGAGCAGAGCGGGCGTCATGGCCCCGGGTGGACTGCTGATTACTACAGCAGACACCCGCAGCTGATGTCCACAACCGCCAGTAATGCCGATCGCAGACATTTAACCCCTCGGATGCCGTGGTAAATCCTGACCACGGCATCCGAGCGCGGCAAACACCAGAAGCGCGCGCTTCCGGTGTTGCTCCGGCTCCCCCATGTGGCGATCGGAGGAGCCGGAGAGTGTCTGCTGCAGCCCCTGTCATAGTGAATGACAGGAGGCTGCTGCATAGACTTTCCTATGGAGCCCTTCCGTGTAATAGGGCTCCATAGGAAAGTGTAAAATCATCATAGACTCCAGTGCAAGTGCATTGGAGTCTATGATATGATCAATCAGAAGATTGCTTGTTATAGTTCTCTATGGGAACTATAAAAAAGTGTAAAAAATAAATATTCAAATCACCGGCCTTTCCCCAAAATAAAAATAAAATTAGTAAAAAAATAAAAAAATACACATCATGAGTATTGCCATGTACGAAAACGCCCATATTATAAAAATATAAAAATTTCTGTTCATACGGAAAACAGTGAAACGGAAAAAAGTGTCAAAATGGCCGATTCGCTGTTATTGTCAAGTGATCAAAAAGTCATACACAACCCAGAATGCTATAAGTGAAAAGTTCAGATCGCCCCGCAAAAAATGAGCCCCCATACAGCTCCCTACACATAAATACCAAAAAATTATAAGGGTCAAAATATGGTGATGAAAAAAAAATTCCAACTTTATAATTTTATCAAAATGCGAGAAAAACTGTACATATTAGATATCGCCGGATTCGTACTGACCTGTACAATTAAAGTAACTGGTCAGTTTTAATGCACATTGAACGCCGTAAATAAAAAAAATCCTGTAAAACTGTGGCGGAATTGCGGGTTTTTTTGCAATTTCACCCGATTTTGAATTTTTTTCCTGCTTCCCACTACATCATATGCAATATTAAATGGTGGTGTTGCAAAGTACAACTTGTCTCACAAAAAACAAGCCCTCATACAGCTATGTGAACTGAAAAATTAAAAAGTTATGGCTGTGTGAATGCAGGGAGCGCAAAATGAAAACGAAAAAAAAAAAAAACCCTCCGGGAGTGAAAGGCTGTGACTCAGCCTAAAGTCATAGAATAATGATAATACATTCAACCCTGAAGTTAAATATTAGTATTCCACCAATCACAAAGCTTTGCAGTGGTCATATGACGTGAAGTACAGGACAGCACATTTAGGCCTTGTGGTGTGCAGGTTACTAAGGAAGAATACATTCTTGGTAAACCACTTTGTGATATGTTTCCAAATGAAGAAATAGCGCTCAAATAATCTTCTAAAACATGTGATTTATTCACCCAATGGACAATGATGCTTCAGTCCTTCTATGGAACCATTCTCAAGCTGAGAATAGTTACACAGAGGGACTGAAATGTTTTGTCCACTTTTGTACTTAGATTTGTTGGATTGAAGGTTCTTGGAGCCCAGTTTCCTGAAGCTTGTACCCTATTTTTATGTTTGCTTTTTGCTGTACTTTTCCATTTCTGACTTACTCTGGAATATGTGAGTGTGATAGTTCAAGCAAAATAAATGAGGCAGCACTCTCATTATGGCTTCATTAACACACAAATTTGGATGGCTTTTTTTTTGCCACTTAAAGGGTTTCTGTCACCAGAAATCACCCTATTAAACCAAGTGTCATTTGCAATGAGCAAATGACACTTGATGACAGTAATGTTAGTGTCATATTTCTCTGTCCACCAGTTTAGACAAAAAATAGGTTTTTATAATATGCAAATGACCTCCCCTAGGTGCAGTAGGCGTGAACCTGCACCTAGGAGAGGCCGTAATAACGCCTCTTACCACGCCTCCGTAGCGATGATTGACAGGGCCGGGCAGCCAGCTCTTTCGGCTCCCGGCCCTGTACGATCCCGAAATCCCGCGCCTGCGCACTGCCGTAGTACATCCGCGCACGCGCGCTGAGAGACGGCGGCCGCCCGGGTCCCGGCTCCTTCGTGCCCGGATGTACTATGACCTTACAAGGAAACATCTGGGCCCTCCTAATTGCCAGCAAGTGGAAGTTTTTGGGGATGTATTTTGTGATGGACTGTGGTATTTGGCTCTGTTGGGGTGGTATAATGTGCCACAATATGGTATTGTTGGCCCTGCCTTCCATCAATTTGGACCTGACTACAAAATAGGGCCACTTTTAGTATTTTTTCCAGGGCCACTTTAAGTTCACAGTCCGCCCCTGCACGTACAGCACACGTCCGTGAAACACTGACGTGTGAATGAGGCTTTAGGCTACATTTTCACCTCTGGGGTGAATTGCAGCAGGCTGTTCTGGCAGGCCCCCAGGAGTTCACCGGATCTGGTACTGCTGGATGCGGACAGAATGTCTGCTGGCCCCATTAAGTATATTGGGGTACGGCGGAGATCTGTATGCTGTTCCGGAAGACAAGCGTTACAGCATGCAAAGTTTTTTTTAAAAAAATGAGAAAAAAATGTCACCTACTTAAAGGGAACCTGTCATTAAATTTATGCTGCCCTCACTGAGGGCAGTAGAAAATAGTGACAGAAATGCGGATTTCAACGGTGTGTGACTCATGAGCTAAAAGTAAGTGGTTGCTGAGAACCAGCATCATAATCATTGCAGCCTAGGCCTTGAAAAGAGTCAAATCTACCTGAGAAGAGTCATGGTTATTCATAATCTCTGCTCTCCCCACCTATCTAGTGATGATTGGCAGTTATCTCCTAGAGAGAAAGGGAGAAAACTAGGTAGAAAACTGTCAATCATCAGCAGAAGGGCTGGGAGAGCAAGAATTTATCAATAACCATGACTCTTTTCATGAAGATTTGACTCTTTTCCAGGCCCAGTCTGCAATGTTTGTGATCTTGGTTCTCGGCAACCACTTACTTTTAACTTATAAATGACAGACCACTGAAATTAACTCACCTGTCTCTACTTGATTCTGCCGTTAGTATGGGTAGCATGAAGGTGATGACAGGTTCCCTTTAAGCAAAACGCCAGTATCAAACAGTATTAAACAGCTAACATCTGGAGCTGCTGTTTTTTTACAAAATAAAATGGGAAAGAGCGCTGAAGCAAAAAACACCACAAAAAATGCAAAAGTGCAGAAATACGCCGGCAAACACTTTTGAGCCATAGCATCCTAAGGGTGGTTGCATACATTTTTTTTTTCAAAAACATTGGGGGGAGACTTATCAAACTGGCTTAGTTGCCCATAGTAATCCATCAGATTCCACCTTTAATTTTTCAGACCTTCATTGGAAAATGAAAGGATCGATCTGATTGTTTGCTATGAACAGCAAAGTGGATATGATTTTAATAAATTCTCAGTATTAATTGAAATTCGATGCAGATTCAGCTGCATGGTTTGGGGTGCATTTTGCTGCTGCAGATTTACATGTGGAGCTACCCTCACCTGTTCTATTTTTAGGGCTTGACACAAATGAACATTGCACCAAACCTTTTTGTTCTCTTCCATACATCAATATTGCAGGCCATCAAAACTGATTGGGGGGGTCTGAACCAGAGTTGACAACCGTACAGAAATTTATGGACAGTCTGTAAAAAAAAAAAAAACTTTTTTACTTGTGTCAATGGAAAAAAATAGACATTTTTTGAGGCTAGTGGTTCTTGAGTTGACTAAATGCTGTTAATGATTCCTTTCAATATATTGAGCTATAGACATGTATTATTTATATTTTTTTTCCAATTTGCCTGGTAAAAATTTAGATGCCTGTGATTTTTATATAAGCTGTCCAGAAAAAAAGAAAACGTCTGGTCGACAAACTTGGTCTGGACTCTAGATCCCCCACAAATCATGCCAGTGAAAGGCTAACAAGTAGTACAGAAGTATAGCAGATGTAGTACAGGTAGATAGCAGTACAGTACATGTAATACAGATAGAGAGCAGTATAGTACATATATTACAGGTAGAGAACAGTATAATACATGCAGTCTAGGTAGAGAGAAGTATAGTACATTTAGTACCACTAGATAGCAGTACAGTACATTTAGTACAGTCATGGCCAAAAGTTTTGAGAATTATACAAATATTAATTTTTACAAAGTCTACTGCTTCAGTTTTTATAATGGCAATTTGCATATACTCCAGAGTGTTATAAAGAGTGATCAGCTTAACAGAAATTACTTGCAAAGTCAATATTTGCCTAGAAAATTAACTTTATCCCCCAAAACACATTTCAACATCATTGCAGCCCTGCCTTAAAAGGACCAGCTAACATCGTTTCAGTGATTGCTCCATTAACACAGGTGTGGGTGTTGATGACGACAGGGCTGGAGATCAATCTGTCATGATTAAGTAAGAATGACACCACTGGACACTTTAAAAGGAGGCTGGTGCTTGGCATCATTGTTTCTCTTCTGTTAACCATGGTTATCTCTAAAGAAACACGTGCAGTCATCATTGCACTGCACAAAAATGGCCTAACAGGGAAGAGTATCGCAGCTAGAAAGATTGCACCTCAGTCAACAATCTATCGCATCATCAAGAACTTCAAGGAGAGAGGTTCCATTGTTGCCAAAAAGGCTCCAGGGCGCCCAAGAAAGACCAGCAAGCGCCAGGACCATCTCTTAAAAGTGTTTCAGCTGCGGGATCGGGCTACCAGCAGTGCAGAGCTTGCTCAGGAATGGCAGCAGGCAGGTGTGAGTGCATCTGCACGCACTGTGAGGCGGAGACTCTTGGAGCAAGGCCTGGTCTCAAGGAGGGCAGCAAAGAAGCCACTTCTCTGCAGAAAAAACATCAGGGACAGACTGATATTCTGCAAAAGGTACAGGGAGTGGACTGCTGAGGACTGGGGTAAAGTCATTTTCTCTGATGAATCCCCTTTTCGATTGTTTGGGACATCTGGAAAACAGCTTATTCGGAGAAGACGAGGTGAGCGCTACCAGCAGTCTTGTCTCATGCCAACTGTAAAGCATCCTGAAACCATTCATGTGTGGGGTTGCTTCTCAGCCAAGGGAATCGGCTCTCTCACAGTCTTGCCTAAAAACACAGCCATGAATAAAGAATGGTACCAGAATGTCCTCCGAGAGCAACTTCTCCCAACCGTCCAAGAGCAGTTTGGCGATCAACAATGCCTTTTCCAGCATGATGGAGCACCTTGCCATAAAGCAAAGGTGATAACTAAATGGCTCAGGGAATAAAACATGGAGATTTTGGGTCCATGGCCTGGAAACTCCCCAGATCTTAATCCCATTGAGAACTTGTGGTCAATCATCAAGAGACAGGTGGACAAACAAAAACCTACAAATTCTGACAAAATGCAAGCATTGATTGTGCAAGAATGGACTGCTATCAGTCAGGATTTGGTCCAGAAGTTGATTGAGAGCATGCCAGGGAGAATTGCAGAGGTCCTGAAGAAGAAGGGTCAACAATGCAAATATTGACTTGCTGCATTAACTCATTCTAACTGTCAATATAAGCTTTTGTTACTCATAATATGATTGCAATTATATTTCTGTATGTGATAAAAACATCTGACAAACACACATAAAACCAGAGGGCAGCAGATCATGTGAAAATATAATATTTGTGTCATTCTCAAAACTTTTGGCCATGACTGTACATGTAGATAGCATGAAGCACAGATAGAGAGCAGTATAATACATATGAAACAGGTTGAGAACAGTATAGTACATTTAGCACATGTGATTAACCGTATAGAGAACAGTATATTACAGGTAGTACATGTGATTAAGAGTAAAATAAACAGTATAATACAGGTAGTCCATTTGATTAACAGTATGAAAGACAGTATAGTACAGGTAGTACATGTGATTAAGCACATTAATAAATTGCTAATTTTTAAAAGCTTAGACCATTTTTTATTTGTTAGAGAGCAGTATAGTACATGTAGTACAGATAGTGAGCAGTATAATACATGTAGTTCAGATAGCAGTACAACACATGTGGTACAGTCAGAGAGCAATACAGTACATGTAATACAGGTAGATAGCAGTACAACACATATAATACAGATAGAGAGCCGCACAGTACATGTAGTTCAGGTACATAGCAGTACAACACATGTAATACAGATAGAGAGCAGTACAGTACATGTAGTACAGGTTGATAGCAGTACAACACATGTGGTACAGAAAGAGAGCAGTACAGTACATGTAGTACAGGTAGGTAGCAGTACAACACATAACACAGATAGAGAGCAGTACAGTGCATGTAATACAGGTAGATAGCAGTACAGTACATGTAGTACAGATAGAGAGCAGTACAGAACATGCATTACAGATAAAGAGCAGTACAGTACATGTTGTACAGGTAGATACCAGTACAACACATAGCACAGATAGAGAGCAGTACAGTACATGTAGTACAGGTAGATAGCAGTACAGTACATGTAGTATAGGTATGTAGCAGTACAACACATATAATACAGATAGAGAACAGTACAGTACATGTAGTACAGGTAGATACCAGTACAACACATAACACAGATAGAGAGCAGTGCAGAACATGAATTACAGATAGAGAGCAGTACAGTATACATCACACCGATAACTATGCTTAAAGAAGAACTCCCGCAAAAAATTTTATTCTCTGACCTGTTAGAAAGGTGCATGATATAATCTGTAGTGATTGTCATCAGTGACTGTTTCTGTGAGTAAAAACCTCTCTTCTTATTGTAGCTGGGTCATGTGTCCAACTCCCTGACCTCCAACTGACCCAGGACAGAAAGCCAGTAACTGCTCTATTCATTCCTATGGGAGCCTCACTTTCAGTCTCATAGGAATACATAGAGAATTAAACTTCCTGTCCACACATAAGTCTCTGTGTGAGTTGGTGGGTCTAATTGCTGGTCACATGACACAGATAAGAAACTTCAGGATGATATAAGTCAAAAATTCAGACACTGGTAAGAAAATGACATTCACTACAGATTACATCATGTACATTTCTAGCAGGACATGGAATAAAATTTTTGTCGGGAGTTCTTCTTTAAAGGAAATCTATCAGCAGTTTATTTCTCACCTGACCATCTGATATCCATAGTGTGTCACTTTCTTGTCAATATTGTGTAGCTTTCATAAAATCACAACTTATCAGGTGCCTTGGAAGACAAGCTCTGTGTGAGCCAGGAGTCCTCAGTATTCATGAGCTGCCAACTCCCCTATCCTTCTACCTGTGATTGACAGCTTTTTCCCTATTACTATGGAGGGAGAAGGCTGTTAATCGGTGGATGGTGGTGGCAGCTTCTGAGCCTGTGCTTTTCATTGAGAGGACTCTCAGATCACGCAGTACTTGGTTCACACTGGAGCTGATAAACTGTGATTTTACTATGCTGTCGAGTATGAGATATATGACTGAAATCATGGTGTGTGTAGTCTGTGAAACCTCAGATTGGGCAGCATAAACCTGCTGACAGATTCCTTTTAAAGACTTCTAGTCTGAAACATGTAAGTGAGCCTCATTTGCCTTCTGCTGGTACTGTAACTGTGGATTTTATAGCAATTCACTGAAAGACACATTATGTTATACAGGATATTTCCTGTTGCTGGACTATTTTGCTTGAATGCTGGTCCAGAAAAGACCATGGACAATTTTGTAACCTGAGTAAGCACTGTAGTGCATTGAACTAGACACATCTGATACGATAAATGTTTCTGCATTTTTATTGCTGAGATTTTTTTGTTGGCATGGAAGCCTGATAGCGCATTACTGAATTCAATATTTGCTGGTGTTAAATGAGCTGAGCATTGTGCTTATAAAGCAAGACTTAAAACCTTTTGCAATCATCAAGCCCCATTAAGGTGACAGTTAATGGAAATGATATTTACTTTAAGAAATAGCCAATATGTTATCTGTAATCCTTCATGCCATAATTCATACCATGTGTAACAATACATACAAACTATTACATCATTGGCTTACCTTAAACTATATAGATTTGATGGAGACAAGATAAAAACACACATTGAAATTGAGATTATTGATGTCAGGTTTGGGGCAGGTTTGGGTTAGTCAATATTTTGTACATGAGGTTATGATTAAATAGTATCTTGCACAGTATATTGAAAGGCTTTGCAATTTCAAACTATAAACTATACAGACTGTCAGGAAAAATATTTGAAGTAAGACCTTTGAGGTGACTTGAGCCTGTGTTGCCTGACCTGACTTCTGCCTGATCTCCATTCTGACCCTGAGCTGGCTGCCCTGACCTTTTCACTGATTATCGGATTTCATGAACTCTGCCTGACCTGAACTCATCTTGTCCTTGACTTTGGTCTGTTCCTGACTATGCTTTTGCCTGATCCCACGGTGCTCTGCCTGATGTCTCTTGACCCGGTGGGTCAGCAGGCTACCAAACAGAGTATACTCCAAGAGTATGATTGCTGCAGCGAAGGCCAGATCCCTGTTAAGAGGTTAAGGGGTGAATACCAGTTGATTGCCAGGATGTCGCCCTTATGTTGGGTAGACGCAGTGGTTCCACATTCGCTTTGTAACATTTATCTTCCTTTATTTCCAAAACTTTTTAAGTTTGTTTGTTTACTTTAGTTTTTTTCTGACCTTTTTATTAAATGGAATATGTCCCTAGTTTTCATATAGCAATCAGCAGCAGGGGGTCAGGGAGAGTCTGGTCTTCACTGTGTATTGAACAGCCCCAGCGCTGGAGACAAAGAAAGTGACCTGGCATTTAGCTAAAGGGATCTGTCCCTACTTTATATTGCTCTTAGTTAAAGCAGCCAACTATGCATTTCCGACTTTCCTCCAGCCCACCCCCCTCCCTCTGTCCAACTATTTAGAGCCTTCAGTTGCTATTGACAGAGGCATATAGGGGTTAGAATAGGAATTATTTCCAATCCTGGCTGGAAAACAGTCTACTCCTTGCTTTCTGTGGTGGACATTTATCAAGACTGGCATTTTCATTGTCAGTTTTGATTTCTCCTGTACAGATAAAGGCGCAGGTGTCTTATAGAGGTACTGGCTGTGAGACAGACTAAAATTTACTGCAGCCTCCTAGCTGCTCTAGATTTCGGTCTTAATTTGTGCCTGAAAACTGGCATGAATTGAGATAAAAGTACTGGACCTGCTGACCCCGCCCTCTCCAACCTTCTTTCCTTTCCACTTCAGAAAAGTGGCAAGAAGGGGAAAAAGTTGGAAATTTGACTGCAGATATGGTGTGTTCCAAAATGAGCGACTTTTTTGTGTTTTAAGAAAATGAACATATTTTTAATTTTTTAAATGAAAAATGATTGTTTTTTCTTATGTCTCATGTATTTAATTTTAGTTTTATTAATTTGATTTTACTGTCCTTTCATACATTTTTTTCAATGTGTAGGGAGAGATATTGAATGTTTTTCAAAGATACTTTATAAGGGAATTGTGTTAATGTTTGTTAGAAAACAGCCTCTAAAGCAGGGATCTCAAACTCGTGGCCCTCCAGATGTTGCAAAACTACAACTCCCAGCATGCCCTGGTAGCCGAAGAATGTCCAGGCATGATGGGAATTGTAGTTCTGTAACAGCTGGAGGGCCATGAGTTTGAGATCCCTGCTCTAAAGTGTCCCCTTAGTGACCCTCTGAGTGTTACCAAAGAAATTATTTCTTCACTTTTCTACTGAATGCCAGAGATAGGTATACTATTAGTATACCATTAGCTTTTTTTGTTTGTTTTGTTAAAATAAATTAGGCATACAAAACAGGGTATGGAGTTAGCAGCTTTGCAGGGAGACCAGAAGCAGACTAAAAAGCCCATCTCTGCAGTTAGAGGGTTGCTAAGGGAACATTTTAGAGGCTGTTTTCTAATAAAAATGAACATAATTCCCTAATAAAGTATAGTAGAAAAACATTTTACCTCACTCACCTAAATAATGGAGTACCGCAACTGAGAGAGACATGAAGTGACATAGTCTTATCTCTGTATGTAGTATATGGTCTTATCTAGACCTTCAGACATACAAAAGATTTGTCATTAATTCCTCTGTTCTCTAATGATAATATGAGGACTCTGCTCATTTTATCCCAATCTATACAGCAAAGCTGTAAGATGTCATTTTCTGAATATATATTTCCTTTAATATTTTCTCTAAGATATTCTATTTCTATCTTCTATATTTATATTCTATTTCTATTTTTAGGCGAGTAGTCAAGATGAGAGAAAAAGAGACTTTGAAACCATATTTGCCCACTATGATGTAGTAAGTATGATTTATTTTTTCCTACTGTCAATGTAATAATGGCATGCAGAGTAAAAACTAGAATGCAGAAAATACTGCATAAAATAACTCTGAAAGCTTGAAGTCTTTTCTTCAGTCTAGTTGCATAAGATGATATATACTGTACATTTTACGAGCCCTGCTGAGTTGTCTTTACTCCTGGAAAAAGAAACTCTCAAAGCATTACAGCTAGTGTCAAGACCAGCACACATAAGAATTCAAGTCATTGTCAATACTCCTTTAGGGCAATTACAGATCTTTTTCTGCTGGTTTGAGGGCTTTTCCTTTTTTTTTTTTTTTGTTGACCCATTCTGATTGCCATATTTTATAGGTAAAATCCACCAGCTCCACATGTTGCATGGAAGATTTTTTTTTTTTCTTTTTTTTTTTCTTTTCTTTCTTTCTTTTTTTTCCTTTTTAAATTGCTTTTATTAAATACCAAAAAAAATATGACAGATAAACAGTATTCCTCATATACATAATTAATTATAATAATTCCCCTTTCCTACCCCACCCTCCTCCCACCTGAAGAGAAGGGAGAGAGAGATAAACACAAAAAAAAAAAAAAATTAACCTTCATAGTATTTTACTATCTTATTCACCATTTTAACCCACAAACTTAATTCTGGTGCTTTTATATTCATCCATTTTCTTATTATTACGTATCTTCCTAAAAATAAATACCTAAACACCAATTTTTTCTTTTTTTTATCAATCATGATATTTAAATCATCACCCAAAATGCATATCAATGGAGAAGGAGGAATTCTTATCTTAAAATCTTCCTCAATTTTTTTTATTATACCTTTCCAGTAATACTCTAGTTCATCACAAGACCATATCATATGAGTCATATCAGCATTCTTTAATTTGCACCTAGGACATTCATCTTCTTTTCTATAACCAATTTTTTTTAAGAAGCAAGGAGAAATATACAACCTTTGAACTATTTTAAATTGTATCACTTGGTGATTTTTATTCTCTGAACTCAGATCTATATTTCTATAAATCTTCTTCCATTGAGCGTCCGATATTACACCTATTTCTTTTTGCCATTTCTCCTTACTTCTAAATTCCTCCCTCTCCTCCTTTAAACATAACAATTCAGCATATATTCTCGACAATCGCTTTCTTACAGGGATCCTTTTTTTTCTTATGGCATTTATGAAACCCTCCTCCTGTGTTACCACGAATGCTTCCCTATTTTTTTGTTTTTTTAATTGCATCTCTCACTTGCAGGTATTCAAACCAAGCATTCGGGGTAACACCATACTCCTGCTGTAACACCGACCATTCTTTAATTATACCCTCCTCCATTATATCTCTAATCTCCAAAATTCCAGATCCAATAAGGTGCTTTACATTCTTAATCTTATATATTTCTTCCAAATTCCTGTTGCACCAAAGAGGGGCGAAATCATATTGATGCTTCCTTTTCTGCAGTTTCTTTATCATTTCCTATGTTTTAATATATGCCTCTTTCATTTTGTCATCTGTAGTCCCCTTTCCACACCTCTCTCCTTCCAGGGTCATAAAGATATCCAAATGAGCACCTTTATATTGTGCTCTCCAATTTTCCATAAATCTATTGTTTTCCCATTCTATTAAGGCCTGCGTTTTGCATGGAAGATTGTGGGAAATGTTAAACCCAGAACAAACATTAGTGGCATTTTTTCACCCTTTGTGGTCCGTTTTGGGGTCAATAGCATTTTTTCCAAATTTCAGTATTCTCTGGTTATGACATTATTTCTTCATTACCTGCCATTTTTTCTCCCATAGATCTCTATTGTCTTTTTCATACTTCTAAAAAGCATAATTGTGGGCCTTTTTAATGGTGTGTTTGCATGTTGCTTTTTTACCAATGCTTTTGGCCCATACAGCTCTATAGAGGAATAGACATTAAAGTGTGTGTGTGGGGGGGGAGGGGCGTGTTAAAAAAAACATCAAAAGGCAGGCATACAAAAAGGGAATTAAAAACACCAGTTGGTAAAACACACTATACGGGCAAACAAAACCTCAAAAGTCAGTTGTTTTCTTAGGCTTTTTTCTTACCCCCAAAAAACACCAGGACTAAAATTGTGTGTGAAGGAACCCTTACTGCTCTATACTGCAAATCCATGAAGTTGTTTTATGCTGTGAACAATGACATCCAATGACATAGTCAAATAGTTCACATATATATGTTTTTTTTTTTCCAGAGCAAAACAGGAGCGTTGGAAGGTCCTGAAGTAGATGGATTTGTAAAAGACATGATGGAACTAGTGAAGGTAGTTTTGCTCAACAACCAAATTCCCCAATTTTTTTAGGTTGTGTGCCACATGTAGCATAAATCTAAGACCCCCAATGATCCATTTTACCAGCGTCACATTCCAAGACCTACATTTTTTATTTGACAAAGCTGTTTGAACATTTGTTTCTTTGTGGGATGAGTTGTACTTTCTATTGGCTCCAATTTGAGGTACATATGATTTATTGATTAACTTTTCATTTTGTATTGAATCTGGGAATGGATAAAAACAGCATTTCCGTCATGAGCTGTGGAACCACACCACCTAATCTTTAATATGGAGGTACCTCCTGAAAGGTTTCTTCCACCCACTTAGTGTACAAAATCCAGAGCATGCTCCTTTTACAATCAGTGAACAAACTTTTATTGAGGCCTCATGCACTTGACCATATATAATTTACGGTCCTCAAAATGTGGATCAGCAAAATACAGAAGACATTTGTGTGATGTCCGTGATGTATCTGCTTTTTTTCGCAGACTCATTGACTTCAATGGGTATGTGGTCCTCATTTTGCAGCCAAGTATAGGACATGTTCTCTCCCTTTGCAGAACGGACATACAGATGCAGAAAGCACACAGATCATCCATGTGCATGAGGCCTAAATCACATTGTATGACAAAAAACATGTATGTTTAAATTCTGATTCTTCCAGATAACATATGACAACATTTTGGTCTATGGCCTTTTTCAAGTCATAACAGGTATTGAGTGGTGTAGAGAAGAAGTAGCCTATGTGGAGTTGAAGGAATGAAGCTCCATTCCTCTTGCCCTCGTGAGGAGCAGCATCTGGACAGGCTTCTTCTCTTCTATACCAGATACAGTACACCTAGACTGAAATGTCATCATAAATTATCTGGATAAAATTGATATATGCTGGAAGGATCAGAATTTACACACGCACGTCTTTTGTCACATAATGGGATTTAATAAAGGTTTGTTCACTGAATGCAAAATTAGTGTGCCCTGAACTTTTGTACACAGTATAAATAACTCATAGGGGGGCATTTATTAAGACCAGCGTTTTAGACGCCAGTCTTAATAAGTCCCTGCGCTTGCAGTGGATCCGCCAAAGCTATGTAGAGGAGTTGGCCTCTCCATAACTTCAGTGCCAGTTCTAAATGTAAGACAGCTTCCTTGCTGGCTTACATTTAGATCATTTTCTATGCATAAAACAGGCGTGGAAAATGAACATGCCATGCCACTCCCATTTTTTTACACCTCGTGTAAGTGGGGAAAAGTCGCAGAATGTGGCACAACTAACCTTTGCAACATAATCTACACCAGAAATACGCCTAATGTAGGTGTATTTCTGATTGTAAATGACCCTTAAGTTGGATTTTTTATGGCGAAATACCAAAATATATAAATTTATATTTAACACGTTAGCTCAATAAAAGCATATTTTTTGGGAAAAAAATAATTTTGGTGCCATGTTTTGAGAACCATAACCTTTTAATTTTTTCATCAACATAACTATGTTTTTGTGGTACAACTTGTACATTTTTATGCACAGTTTTGGGGTACATATTTTATATTGGGGGAATGGGCAAAAACATAAATACTGCCATAGTTTTTATTTCTCATCACGCACAATGTGGTTTAAATAAAGTGTCATCTTTTGTCTATGGGTTGTTACTCTTGCAGCAGCAGTACATCTATTCTATTTTTAAAAAATAGATTTTTTTAAATAATTTTTTTGGGAGAAGGACTTTTTTTATTTTATTAAATGTCACTTAACCTAATGTAACTTTTATTTGTTCCTTCTATACGCCACAATTGTTTGATCATTTGCAGTATATGATGCATTGGAACACATAGGGGGAAATTTATCAAAATTGGTGCAAAGAAAGAAATTGGTGCTTAGTTGCCCATAGCAACCAATTAAATTCTATTTTTTAGACCTCCTTTGGAAAATCAAACGCTCCCTCTTATTGGATGCTATGTCAAACTGAGACTTTGTACCAATTTTGATAAATCTCCCCCATAGTATTTCAAAACATTATTGCCTGTCAATGTAAAATTTACAGGCAAACTATTAATTGTTTAAAACTAGAAGCAGGTGCAACCCCTGCAAAAGTAAAGCACTGATGTTGTGGGGTGCCATCATGTTGTGGGGTGCTTATGAGTTAGAGTGAGCCCCTTCCTATGAAAATCTTTTTTCACTATTGACGGTTCACCAACCCAATTGGGTCTCTAACTTCATTCAATCCCTGCTGCTAAGGCACAGAGAGAGCAGGGCATGAGATGAGGAGCCCCCTGTACCACTCTCCAGGGGACACCTTTGTACATCCTAATGGAAATTGGCACATCTATTACAATGTGAAAATGCAATTGAGTAATGAAAATAAGAGTAGTTAAGCTTTAGGTTAAGCTTTAGGTTAAGACTCCAGATACATGGCTGTATACATTGCCCAATATTGGCCATTAACTTAGAAATAGTTCTGCAAGTTTGTGAACTTTGACTAACTTTCCCATTAGTGCCCATGAGCACTGGCGGGGAAAGGTAGTATCCGGCTATGCAGGATACAATGAACTCCGGCATGCTGTTTCTCTGCCAGAACAGCCTGCCAGAAGAACACTAGCGGGAAATTAGCCTAATACAGTTTATTTAATTTTAGATATATTTTTAACAAATCTTACACACCTCACAAGATTTAATAAATGACAAAGATAAGTTCCTGCATTAAAGCCACTACCCAAAAATGTATCAATTCCTGCAGTTGATTTTGACTTTAGACAGAAAGTACTCAAGTTATGTATTATTGCATGTTAACTTTACGATATAGTTATACCTTGCAGGAAAAGGAGTGTACATCATTTAAATAGGATCTGCCACTTCTCCTCTCTCCTCCCCATGTGATCATTCTGGAACATCTTGTCAAGTAACTCAATGTTATGCCATTCCTGTTATTTTTTCAAGACGTTTATGAATGACTTGCATGTAGCTTCTATTGCGTGTTACCAATTGGGGGGTGGGGGGTTCTCCGGCCAACTGGCAGGGACAGACTGGAACATAAAGTGGCCCTGGAGAAATAAACCTAAAAGTGGCCCTATGTTGTAGGGAGGTCCAAATTGACAAAAAGTTGGGCAACACAAGTAGATATGGCCAGCATAAGTAGGGAGAGACAGCACAAGTAGTTGATGCTAGAAATACTGTAGTGATATGATGGCTAACCTCTGGCACTCCAGCTGTGGTAAAACTACGACTCCGAAGATGTACACTTGCTTGGCTGAGAACTCCATAAAAAAGGAATGAAGCATGCTGGGAGTCAAAGTTTCCCCACAACTGGAGTGCTGGAGGTTAACCATCACTGCCAGTGCAACACAAAATACTGCCTTGGCAGAACCAAATACCACAGTGCAACACACAATACTGTCACACTTGCCACAGAATTTAACTGTATCACCGTCCTAAGAAGGCAATACAATTGAATTCAGAAGGGCACCTGCAGCCATTGTTCAAGTGAATAAGTACCTGATATTCCTACATTATTTAATGCTGAGATCATCAAATTACTATGTACCTGGCCGGCAGCCGTGAGGAGAGCTCGGGCGGTCCTCCAAGAAGTTTCCCTGTAGGGTCCATGGCCAGTCCACCACTCCCAACTGGTAACACAAAGATGGACCTTTATTCATAAACATCTAGCGGGAATAGCAGGGATTCGCGTCCCCACCTATCCCTTGGTTGAACTTGATGGACTTATGTCTTTTTTCAACCATATTAACTATGTAACTATGGATAGATGCTCCAAAATTGTTATTACATGTGGATTCCACAAGGTGTCAAGAGAGTAACAGGTTCTTTTTAATTGATTCTCACAAAGTGACATCTGTTGTGCGTACATTTTTTTAGTCCATATGTGACAGAAAAAATGCAACTTTTTACAGTTGTGTATGAATATTGTTATAATATTGTATATCTTTTGCATACAGCCAAGTATCAGCGGTGTGGATCTCGATAAGTTCCGTCAAATTCTACTAAACCATTGTGATGTCAACAGGGATGGCAAAATCCAGAAGTCTGAGCTTGCACTATGTCTTGGTTTGAAAGTAAGCCCATGAATCATACAGAATCTGCCTCTTTGTGCCTCTTATAACAGAACTTGCTGGTTTTAAGTTAACCATGTTCTGCTACAGAACTTTTGTCAAACTGGTCCTTGTGGAAGTTCAGAATATCTGCAATTAAAGTGCACAAGAAGTGCAGACGCAATTGAATGCATGACAGGCTTTTTATGAGTCCAAGTTTGTTTCTACTGGAAGCTCTTACAGTAATGTTCTTGTGGCCAAGGTTACACTGCGATTTTTGCCATGCCCTACTGGGACTCAACAGTTGCGCAACATTTTTCATCTAGGACATATTACCAACACCGTGTGGTGTTGCACAAAAGTTGCAGGCAATGGCAACTTTTGTATAGCTTGGATTAATGGCTGCATTTGTTGTTCTCTTGGATGAGAGAGTTGTTCAATGTCAGAAGCATTACTTCAGTGGGCATGTAAAGTGGCAGTGTAGCCCCATCCCAATGGCTAATCTGCTGAATATGATATGTAATTTACTCATGTCAATGTAAATCTTGTAGCATTTGTTGAACACATTTAATTTGTTTTACAGCAGGAAATTGAAAAATGCATGTATTTGATGTATTTGTTGTCATATAGTACTGCAGTGGAGTAATAAAGTTGTATGTTTTTTCAAAATATAACCAACTGGTTCATGCGTTTCTGTTCAAAATAGACAATTCATGGGAACAAGCAGTGAGCCAGAAGATAATGATTTCGACTAACTTTTTTTTACAAAATAATTTTTCATAGATGTACAGTCCTCAATATTGAAATTGCAACACAAAAAAGGAAAAGTTCTGGAAGTGTGTCAATTACAGGATCAATAGACATGTTAATGAGATGCAAAGCAAAATAGCGATATATTCAGTTTCAAGTATGAGCACCATGCACAGAAATATATGCACTTACTTTGGCATGCTATCAATGAGGTTATTAACGGTTATTTGAGGAATGTTCTGCCATCCTGAATGCACTTGGGCACACAAATCAAGAGCCGCTGCTGGCAGCTCCCTTTGCAATTGGTTTATGAGAAACATGTGGCCTGGCGTTGTTCTACTGAAAAATGGCTCCTGGGACACTTTGGAGAAAATGCCGTACTACTGGTTCCACAACCAAATTAATGTAATGTCGAGCTGTTAGTGTAGCTGAAATGAAGACTAGAGTGGTTTGGCTACCATACATTGTGCCACCCCACACCATAATCCCAACATAGGACTGGTGTGACATTGCATTATAAAGGCCTCTTTATGGAGTTGCCCATGTGGTCTCCAGACCAATCTCCAGCTATCATTGTATCCGATTGTATCCAACAAAAGTGGGACTCATCGCTGAAGAGGATAGCCCTCCATTCCAACCTCCATTGCTGTATTGCTGTGCACCATGACAGTGTTTGAGAGTGTTAGCATGAGGTCAGTGGAACACCTGTAGCTGGACGTCTGACTCATAGCCCTTCTGATGGTTTGTGTACACACTCTTTGCCTTCTGTACAAAATGGATCATTACGTGCCTATCTGCTAATCTGTCTGTGCTGAGGTTTGTATCAGTGCACCTCCAACCACAAATTCTCTCAGTTGTCAGATTCTGTCCCCCAGTTTATGACAAGTGGCGATAACTTGCCCGTCGATGAACAGAGGCATCCAGTGTTGGACTGGGGTTCTTTGGGCCCACCTGAGGAAATTGTTCTTGAGGCCCAACCCCTATAATATAAATAAAACATAATAGATTTGAATCAAATATATAGATCCTAGTGGCCAGTAATTGGCTCCAATGGCAGCCAATTTTTTTTTCTCCCAGACCTTGAAGGCCTATTGTAGTATTACAGTCTAGGTCCACCAGTTCATGTGGTTAAAAAACTTTGCTTTCAGTCTGGCTTTTATACCCCTCCCACGTGCCACAGATTGGAGCTAGGTGCTTAAAAACACCTGCTACTTCCTTAATGTGCATAACCTTACGACTTGTCCTTCTTGGTGTTGAAATTTGTATGTTAATTGACTAAGCAGAGGAGATAGTTTTAAAGTAGTAATGTTAGTATACCATATTTATTGGACTATAAGATGCACCTAGTATTTAGAAAATATATAGGAAAATATGAAAACTAAATTTTTTATTACACCCCCAATCCTCATCAGACCTCCATTTTTAATCAGGCCTCAGAACGGACTCTAAAATCCATCACCCTCAGATCGGACCTGCATCAGCCTCAGATTGGACCTCCATCAGGCTCAGATCAGACCCCCATAAGACCTCAGATCAGACATTAAAAAAAAAAACACTGATGAGCAAAAAGGTAACAATGTTTTGAACTTTTGACTTTCAGGTTCCATATCTCACCATCCACTACAGCTTCAAACGTGAGACTACCATCATTTTTTTAATTTTCTCATCTCATACAGAAATTGGACTTGTCATGTAACTGCATTGTCACTGTTTTGTTCCTGGTGGTGGAAAAAAATTTTTCTTCTTGTATACTACAAATTATAACCTGTTCTCACATTCTCTAATAGCCTAGTGTGTTATTAGGCAAAAGGTCAATGGTTTAAATCCAGGAGCAGCCATGAAGAAGATTTGCCAAGAAAAGAGAAACAGCATAATCCAGCTCATTGATAGTGGTATCTCAGGCCAAGAAAATTGCCAAACTGCATCATGTGAGTGCCATGACAGAATATGAAATGAAGTCCATCCATCCATTCCAAAGCCAAGAGGGGGATGTCCAGGCAAAATATCAGAGTTAACGAGATGTCTCATCACAAGGTCTATCAGTTCTGGCATGACAAACACAGCAGTGGAGGTGACTTTTATGCTTTTAATAGTGAGATCACTAACGTCCATGCAAGCATGGTGCAACGCTCATTACTCAAGTTTGGAATGGTGGCCTGAAAAAAGGTAAAGGAGCCTTGACTTCAATATCGTCATAAGAAGCATCGGCTTCGGTTTGCAAAATAGTACAAACAGTGGACATCAGAAAATTGGAAACTGGTGATTTGAAGCGATAAGATGAAAGTCAATAGACTGGGCTCTAATGGCGGCAAATGGGTCTGGAAAAAACAAGGGAAAAGGTGGCTAATGGATAGAGAAATTGAATGAACTGTCAAGTTTGGTGGAGGAACCTGATGATATGGGGTTGTTTCATAGCCAAAGGCCTTGGATACTTGACCAGGATTGATGGCAGTGTCAATGCTGAGCTATATGTGAATATCCTACAAGACGAGTTACTGCATCGACTTGAGTACTATGGGTATGAAAAAGAGAACATAGTGTTCCAGCAGGACAGCGACCTGAAGCATCCATCGAGATTGGCGAAGAAATAGTTCAACGAAAATTAAGTAGAGGTGCTGGATTGGCCCGCACAGTCCCCAGACCTCAACCCAATTGAACACTTGTGCATAGAGTTGAAGAAAGAGCTGTATTCGTACCCAAGTGAGTTGACCAGTATGCACTAACATTGGGAACATGTAGAAGAGACCTGGAAAAAGATTTCTGTCAAAACATGCTTGACACTGATCAAGAGCATGCCCAGAAGGAATTTCAGACAGTGTTAAAAGCCTAATGTGGATTTACAAAACACTAACAAAATAATAAAAATTACAATTTAGAGTTTTAGGAGCAAAACAGTAACAGTGCAGTTACATGAAAAGAATCTATACAACCAATCTTATGCTAAAAAGTTGCAAGTACAATGTATGTATGATAGCCAATATGATTGTGTATAAAATGATGGCAGTCTCATGTTCGAAGCTGTAGTGGATGGTGAGACATGGAACCTGAAAGTCAAAGGTTCTAAACATTGTTACCCTTTTGATTGTCTGTGTACCTCACTTGCTCCGGACGGCGCTGCCACTCTGCAGATCCACTCACTACTTCCTGGTCAGCAGGACTGGTAAGGACTGGTAAATGCCAATAAACATGGAAAATTAGGATCCTGTACTGTACATAATGCTTGGAAAAGAAAAAAACTGAAATATGTATTGAACTGTTAACCCCTTCCCAACCAGCACCATACTTTTACGGCGCTGGCTGAAACTTTAAAGATGGTGCCTGCTCACGACGGGTGCCATAGCCACTGGGTGCCTGCTGTTTTAAACAGCAAATACCCAGACCTAATGTCCAAAACTGGTGGTAATGTCAAACTTTAACCCTTTAGATGCCATGGTCAAACGTGACCACAGCATCTGGACTTGGCAAGGATCGGGGGAACCAGATGCAGTTTGCGGCTGCCTCACATTAGTTCCTAATGCCTGTGGCAGGACTCCATAGGAACACAATGTATTTCTCATACACTCCAGTTCTAATGCAGCAGAGTCTATGAGAGAAGCAATCTGAAGATTGTTTGTTAGGGCTCTTTCACACGAGCGTGTCCCTTGCAGGAATCACACTCCATGTGAGAGAGGGATCATGAGGTCTGGACTACAGAAGCGCACAGCATTATCATGATTGATAATGCCGTTCTGTAACAGAATCATACTGACAGCTTTTGGGAACTATAAAAAAGTGGAGAAAATATGTTTTTAAAAACAAAAAAAATATAGAAAAATTCAAATCAGCTCCCTTTCCCCAAAATGAAAATAAAAACACATAAACAATAAAAAAATATACTATGGCAGAGCTTTATAGGAATACAGTGTATTTCTCATATACTCAAAAGCTAATGCAACGGCTCCCACTCTTCCTCCAGACCGAAGAGGAGGGGACAGCTGCTTTAGCTGCTCATATCTCTAGTTTGGTAGCAGCTAGAGATATGGGCTTTGTATTGTTTGAAAACTGCCATTCCAGCATTATCTTCAGTACATGGGAAGATATCACTGTAAGAAATCGGGATGTAAAAGTAGCTTTTACCCACGATTATTCCCAACTCAATTTCTAACAGTGATATCTCCTCTGTTGCTATTCTGTATTACTTGCAAGCCAGAATAGTGAATTTTACCAAATTATTATGTCCAGCAAAAAACAGTTCATTCAGAGACCAAAGAACTCAATTTGACCCATTAAAGTTAAGGTAAACTTTGCCGTGTACATCTGAATACACTTTTTGGGTAGTCAAACGTGGAATGGAAAGCAGAAAGCTTTAACCCATCCTTACATTAAAGGGGTTCTCCGAGTTATATATATTGATGACCTATCCTCAGGATAGGTCATCAATATCAGATCGGCAGGGGTCTGATACCAGGCACCCCCGCCGATCAGCTGTTTGAAGAGGAGGCGCGCGCCGTATCAGCGCTGCCTCCTCTTCACTGTTTACATGCTGGCTGTAATGGGGGTAGTGGTGAGTAAGTGTAATTACACCTAACTGCCCCATTCATTTAGACTTGTATAGGAGCGATTCTTCCCATTCAAATGAATGGTGCGGTTAGGTGTAATTACACCTACTCACCACTACCCCCGTTATGGCCAGCATGTAAACAGTGAAGAAGAGGCAGCGGTGATACGGCGTGCGCCTTCTCTTCAAACAGCTGATCGGCGGGGGTGCCGGGTGTCGGACCCCTGCCGATCTGATATTGATGACCTATCCTGAGGATAGGTCATCAATATATATAACTCGGATGACCCCTTTAATGTAAGGCTGGGTTAAAGCTTTCTGATTTCCATTGGGAGTACGTTTGACTACCCAAAAAGTGTATTTAGATGTACACGGCAATGTTTACCTTAACTTTAATGGGTCAAATTGAGTTCTTTGGTCTCTGAATGAACTGTTTTTTGCTGGACATAATAATTTGGTAAAATTCGCTATTCTGGCTTGCCAGTAATACAGAAATAAACTAAGTGCAAGTCAAATGGAGTCCAAAGATTAACTATTTGACCCATTAAAGTGAATGTACGGATGCATTAATGGTTTAATGCACTAATGCAACAAAATGACATTACATTACTAAACACAACTAAATACAACTAAAGATAACCCTGGTTATATTTATAATCGTCACAGTATACGTTTGAATACCAGGAGAATATAGCACCACATGCCTATTACTTCCAGTGATGTTTTCTTTATTGTAGACGTTCTCTATCCTTATCTTCTCCATGGGGAGCAGACCATGTTGATGACATCTTTCAGCCGTGTCTCGTGTGTGCAGAGTTTACCACACAGGCATCTTAGTTTCCTCACTTAGTTTCCAACATCCTTCCCTTCTTCGTGCCCCAACAGTGCTATTCTGCTTCTACCCCCAATACTGTGCCCACTGTGCTCCCCAATTTCCCCAAATATTATACTGGAGAAATAATAGGGACATACAGCCCCCCATACTAATACTGCTCCCAAAAGTCTCACCAATTATGTGTAATCTGATTTTATTAAATTTTTCAAGTTTTCAACACAGTTACAGAACATGAAAGCCAAACTGGCAATGCAGAATTTCAATGAGGGACTCGCAGGTCCCCAAACAAGGCATTCGTAGTGCATATATTCAGTATCACTCAAGTCATTGTAGCACTGCTATGGCACCCATTTAATCTTTGCCATTCAACTCAGACAGCAATTAAGCAAAGATTGCGTACCCCTAGTAACGCATGGTTCAAGGCCATCCGAAATCGTAAAGCAACAAAGCAATATCGTGGCAATGCCATCTCTGAAGCAATGCCAATATTTGACCCCAATAACCATATTCTCAGGTAAACTGAGAACTCAAATAGAAAACAAAAACTGAAAAGAGAAAAGAAAAAAGAAATAGCAGAAAAAGGAAAAAGAAATAACAGAAAGACATAATATAATTGCATCTGCCCCTATCATTCAATCCAGATTCCTGTGCCAGGCCCGCCCCCTGCTCAATCCCCCCAGACGTCCAGGCCCCCCTACCCTTATCTAGATAATCTGACAATTAGTTGAGAGAATTCCATAGAATCCAAATACATGGAAAGAGCGCGCCATCTCTTAAGGAAACCCTCCGTTTGGCCATGTGATATAGCTATTAGTTCTTCCATACGGAAAATGTGTCTCAGTTCGGACGCCCACTCAGTCATCTTGGGAGCAGCATTCCCTTTCCAATGCCGAGGAATCACAGACCTTGCTGCAGAAAGAAAAAATCTCAGCGCGTTTTTCTTTACCTGAGCAAGTGTCCCTGGGATCAAAGAAAGAAGAGCTATTTTTGGGTTCCTATCGACTGCCTTGCCTGAAAACTCGTAGTACACCTGAAACACCTGCTCCCAAAATTTATTTATAATGGGACAGGACCACCAAATGTGTAGCATGTTACCCTCTGCTTGATTACATCTCCAACAAAGACTGGAAGCAGAAGGGAACATCCTGTGAATGGTAACCGGACAATAGTACCATCTAGAGAGGATCTTGAAGTTTTTTTCTTTAGCGTGGGCCGCCATTGACAATCCATGGGAGAACGTACACATCTTCACCGTCTCCTCCGGGGTAAACAAGATCTGCAGATCCAATTCCCACTTATGAATGAATGGGACTGGGTCAGCGTGGCTAACAGACACCATTATGGTGTAGATCTGTGATAAAGGCCTATGCTGAGTGGCAGGTTTGAGGAACAATTTGTCAAAGTCTGTTAGTTCAATATTTAGCACTTGTTTAGACAGTTTGTTTATGAAAGATCTAAACTGGGTATACATAAACCACAGATGCGAGCTTCTCGTGTCCGTCTGAGTGAAAGATTCCAGAGGTCTAGCCCTACCATTCGTCACCCCACTAAACACTCTAGGCCGAGCAGATTTGTGCCACCCCAGGAACTTGTCAACAGCTATGGCCAGGGGAAAGGCCGGATTGCCCATCACCGGAGTCATGGGCCCTGGTCTATAGGAAATCCGCGTCTTTGATAGTAATCGGTCCCAACAGGCCAAAGTGTGCCTAACCAAGTAAGGATAATCCTCCTGAGGAGGTCTAGCCTCCGGGAGGATCCATGGAGTCGTTGCCAGGTCCCCTGGAGAGAGATCCCTTTCCATCTGAACCCATAATTTCGGAGAATCGTCGATGGCCCAACAAAGCATTTTCACTAATATTGCGGAAGCATGATATAATCTGAGATCAGGTAGGCCCACCCTTGAGCTTGGGTTTGAATAATATTTTCGCCTGTATCCTAGGTCTACTTGTACCCCATACAAACCGAATGATAGCCCTCTGGAGGGTAGCAAAAAAACTACTGGGAATACAAATGGGAACTGTTTGAAATAAATATAAGAATTTCGGTAAGACGTCCATTTTTACTATCCCTATTCTGCCGAACCATGATAGAGATCTGCGGGAATATGTCCCCACTTCTGCTAGAATCCTCTTCTGTAACGGGAGATAATTGAGCGGATACAAGAGATGGAGATGGGAGGGTATCTGGAGACCTAAGTATGTTAGACTCTGAGTCTGCCATCGAAAAGGGAAGTTGTCCTTAACCCTAGATATCTCAGGATCCGGGAGAGAAACATTCAACATCTCACTCTTGGAAAGATTTATCTTAAAATTGCTAAGAAGTCCAAACCTCTTGAACTCTTGTAGAATGGACGGGATGGAAATGTGCGGGTCTGAGATGTATAATAACAGGTCATCCGCGTACAACGCTAATTTATGGTGACTACCGCCTATCTCAACCCCATGGATATCTTGATTTTTCCGTAACGCCACGGCCAAGTGTTCCATCACTAGAACATACAGGAGGGGGGACAGGGGGCACCCCTGCCTCGTGCCATTCTTGATATTAAATGAGGGGGCTAGGACTCCATTCACCCTGACTCTGGCCGATGGATTAGCATATAGTGCCCCCACTCTAGCTACAAACCTAGAGCCAAGGCCAATTTGTCGTAATGTGGCCATCATGAATTTCCAATCCACCCTATCAAATGCCTTCTCAGCATCAACCGATAAAAGACATAGGGGGATCTTACGTTGCTTCGCTCTAGCGATGAGATTAATTGTGCGGATCGTGTTGTCCCTCGCCTCCCTCCTAGGTATGAAGCCAACCTGATCACCATAGACAATTGACGGGAGGGTCTCACTTAGCCTGTTTGCCAATAATTTAGAGTATATTTTAATATCACAATTAATCAGCGATATGGGTCTATAATTAGTGCACAGTGTTGCATCCTTTTTTGGTTTTGGGATCACTACTATATGAGCCTCAAGGGCTTGCTTCGGAAAGGGGCACAAGGGTGAAATCCCATTAAAGACCTTCAAAAGGAAGGGGGTCAATAAATCCCTGAACCTCTTGAAAAAGGATGCAGTAAATCCATCTGGACCTGGACTTTTACCTCCCTTTAAGGTCTTCAGTACTCCCCTGATCTCTGCCTCTGAAAAATCCTCATCTAGAGAGAGGCCCTCATCCTCTGACAAGGAGGGCAGTGCCGTCTCTGAAATATATGCGGAGATTCGCTCTTCTAATTCTACTTGGGGCATATCTGACAATTGGCCTTTTATGTTGTACAAGGACTCATAAAATTTTCTAAAGACCCTAGCTATTTGGTCCGGATGGTGCGCCAAGTCGTCTTTCTCATCCCGGATCTTAGGAACATAAGTTGATTGAGGCCTAGGATGTATCAGGCGAGCCAGGGCTTTTCCAGGCTTGTTAGCATGTTCATATAGGTAGCTATTAAACCTCTCCTTATTTCTGTTGGCAGACTCCGCAACAAGGTCCCGTAGTCTATCCCTCGCCACATCCAACTCAGCTAAGGTCTCAGACCTCAGGGTCTCCTTGTGTAGGTGCTCAAGGCTCGCGATTTTAGTAAATAATTGTTGAATTTTACAAGCCCTCTCTTTTTTAAGGCGAGAGCCATGCTGGATGAGTACCCCCCTCAATAAGCACTTCAATGCCTCCCACTGCAGGGGGAGTGCCGTAGTATCCGTCACATGATCAGACAAAAAGCCCCTTATGGCGGACTCAAGAGCACCCACACAAACCACATCCCGTAGAAGAGCCTCATTGAGACGCCACGACCATTCTCTGGCTACAAGCCCCGGTAACTCCAAAAAAAGATAAAGTGGGGAGTGATCCGACCATATTGAGGGACCGATGCTAGATTGCGGATGGAAGGTTAGTGCATGGTGAGAGATAAAAAACATGTCTATCCTACTGTACGACTGATGCGCTGGCGAAAAGAAGGTGTAATCTTTGGTTTTTGGGTGTAAAACTCGCCATACATCCACCAATCGTCTAGAACATAGTTCTTGCTGGATCCTAGATATGGTTGATCTGGGCACCGTCGACCTACCTACAGAAGTGTCTACTGTCGGATCTAGGGCCACGTTAAAGTCGCCCCCCAAAAGAACGACTCCCTCTGAGAAAGCATCAAGTTTGGTCAATATGCCCTTGAAGGCCTTACTTTGTCTAGCGTTTGGAAGGTAGATGTTACCGATGGTGTACGTCCTCCCATGGATCAGCAGCTTCAAAAAGAGGAACCTTCCATGCGGATCAACCTGTTGATCTAGAAAAGAATACGGTAAGGAGTTGTGCAAGGCAATCGATACTCCCCTAGCTTTGGATTCTGGATTAGTGCTGTGAGCCCAAAACGAGTAATATTTAGAGTATATTTTAGGCACATGGTCTGACTTAAAATGGGTTTCCTGCAGTAGAAGGATCTGCGCTCTCTCCTTATGCATCCCATACAAGATCTTAGAGCGTTTCTCTGGAACGTTAAACCCCCTTACATTTAGAGAGGCGAGCCTGACACCTGGAGCATCCATAACCCACTAAGGAAGGACAGCAGTAGTAGCCTGAAAGCAAAGCGCACAGGGAAAGAGAGGAAATCAAGCAAAAAAAAAAAAAAAAAAAAGGGGAAAAAAGGGGGAGGGGAAGAGAAGAAAAAGAAAAAACAGAAGTGTAGAAGGACCAGCCCCCCCAAAAAAGAGATAGATTAACAAAAAAAAAAGATGAAGAAAAGGAAAAAGGTAAGAGAAATATAGAAATAAACAGGGAGAATGTATCCAGAATATAGATATATAAATATAGAAATAAACAACACAAAAACCCCTTTGTGAAGAGGGGTGCAACCGCTCTAACGTCAGAGCCTACTAGGTGTGTCGGAGACGAGCTTCCAATGACGGAGCCTCACCACCAACTAGGGCCGAGACCCCTAGAAAAAGAAGAATACACAAGCAGTTGTGAACTACCCCTATGTAGAAAGAGGACACATTAAAGCTTAGCTTCTAATCAGCAATCATTCAATATCTCGAGGAACTCAGAACGCAAAGCAAAAACCCATAGCCTTAAACTGCATTATATGTAACAAGGATGCAGGTATTGCTAACACCGCCGGCGACTCCCAACAGCAACATCAGTCCAGCAGAAGATGAACAATCACTGCAAAAAAGAACTGATAACGAGATCAAGCAGGTACAGAGTCTGCACTGGAGCGTTGCGGATTTCTTCTCATCCTGCGGAGAAGAGAGCGGGTGGGCAGAGGCGGTACACGATGCCAATCCGGGACTTGAATCTGAGGAAGATCCAGAATGTGTAGGAACTCAGGTAGATCATCCGGATCTCGCAGCTCTACTCGACGGTCCTCCTTGCGAACTACTAATTGGAAGGGAAATCCCCATGAGTATTGTATGTCTCTGGCTTTCAGGAGATCCAATAACGGCTTGAGTGCTCGTCTCTGAGCCAGTGTGGACCTGGACAAGTCCTGCAATATTATGAGAGACGCACCATCAAAGTCAATGGTATTGAAATTGCGGGCTTTGCGCATGATTTCCTCCTTCACAGAATAGTAATGCAGCCTACAGATGACGTCCCTGGGTTTAGCAGGATCCAGATTGATTGGAGCTAACGCTCTATGAGCCCTGTCGATTTCCAGCCTCTCAGAAACCGGTCTGCCTAGAATAGAGCTGAAAAGACCCTGTAACATGGGTATCAGGTCTTCTGTTCTGGTGGCCTCAGGCAAGCCTCTCACTCTGACATTGTTTCTTCTATTGCGATTTTCTAAGTCGTCATGTAGGCGATACAGTTGACAGATGTGCTGGTCTCTTTCCTCCTCTCTCGCCTCCAGCTCCTGCAATTTGGCAGCAGTATGATCGTGCATTGAGGCCACCTCCTCCACTTTCTCCTCTATAGCTTGTATATTCGCTTTAATGGCAGACATTTCTTTTCTGTATGAATTTTCTAACCTCTCTACAAACCTCTCCATCTCCTGTCTAGTGGGAAGCAGCTTAACATGTTCTCTCCAATCCCATCGAGAGTCAGCAGTATCCCCCACTCCTGCATCTTCCCTCAGTGCTGGCTCTACAGTACCTGCACCGGGTTGCTCCGTAGCTCCACGTGCATAAGATGGCGGCTGCCGCGTGTCAGATCTTCTTGACAAGGAATCTGTGGCAGTGGAAGGCGATGTAGGGATCCGGCTTAAGGGGCCAGCTATTGCTGTTGTGGGCATAGCTGCAGACACTTGTGCTAACCCTGCTCCTTGTTGCGTCGCCAGAGGCACCTGCGGCTGGTGAGTGGCGGCCTGCATGTCCTGTGCGCAAGATGGCGGCTGTGTAGAGACGGAGCCTTGCGACGAAGCACTGGGGGCCGCGGAGGGTGAGGTGAGAACCCAACCTTTTGTAACGGCCTCCGGGCTTGTGGGTGATGTCACCGCTACACGTTGGTCCTCTGAGGTCCGCGATGCACTCGGGGGTGGACGCGGCTGAAAAGCGGGAGCCTCCGGATTATGGCCTGCCGCAGACGCACCGTTCCCCGATCTCGGCGTGAAGCAGCTGCGCAGGTTCTTTTGCTCGTTGGGGGTCCCAGCTGAGGGTGTAGTAGCCTGGGACCCTTTCCTTGTCCTCACCATGGGGAAACAACACAGGGTAGGAAGGGGTAGTCGGCTATTTCTCGGCCCTGAGGCAGGAGCTCACAGAAGGTGCGTGTTCACTCCGCCATAGTCAGGCCACGCCCCCCAAGTCTCACCAATTATAATGACCAGCTGACCAGCTCCCATTCCATCTCCCTATCTTCCTAGTCAGTGAAGCAGTGCACTGTTAGGCCTCATCTAACTTCCGTGTTAGTATGACATGCGTGAATTAAAACGTCCTTATATAATCTGTAAAGATGTCCGTGAAGGATCCATGGTTGGTCCATCTGTCTGCTTTTACTCTCCGTCTGTCATCCGTAATCAACGGACATTGCACACAAGAAAATTAATTTCTTGAGCAGTTTCTACCTGGTGTGAAAAACGGATGCCATCCGTGTTGTCTCTGTGATTTCCATGAACCCATAGACATCAATGGACATGTGCAGTCCAGGGCATGGATAAAAATAGTGCATGCATCTGTGGATTTTTGGAGGACACATGTGCCTCAGAACTGTGGATAAACATATTAAAATAAATGAATCAGTATGCTGTCTGTAAATAATCAGACAGCACGCGTCCATAAAAATCAGAAGTGTGGATGAAGTCTTAGAAAGATGAATGTCCATTAGCAGCGGCTCTGAAAAAGGATGCTGCTAAAGGACATTTCAGCCCTAGTTTTCTACTCTAAATAAAGGTTTTCCCTAAATAAAGTATATTATTTATACAGACACTTTAGTGGTATGCATTAGGGGTATGCTTTAGGATGCAACAATATGCATCATCATATTCAATCTTAGACTGGGATTAGTAAATCTGCCCCCTATGAAGTTCTATGGTTGACACTGGTTGACATTGCATAATTTAAACAGTCATTTACTATACTGAAGTACGCAGATGTCGGCACAACAGTTAGTAGTTCCGCTATCTTTGACTTTGCCCTGCTCACGCCAGTTCTAAAATTGTGGGCAGGGGAGGGGACGGGCCAGTAGGCCTGTCTCATTCATTATTTTCTACGCCTATTTTAGGCATAGAAAATGGTCTAAATGTAAAACAGCTCGGAAGCTGTCTTATATTTAGAACTTATTTATGGAGAGGCCGGCCAGCACGGAACCTTTATTAATAAATGTGCTCCTTAATCTGAATGTCACTGAATGTCTGTTTGGAGTCTCAGGTAGCAACCTTCACCTCCATTCTTATGAAAAGTTTAGCTGCTCTGTCTCAGTGTTTTGTGGAGGGCACAAACTCCCTACAAGGTTACCACATATTCAGCTCTGAAATTGTAGCATCCTGTTGTAAAAAATAAAATAAAATGAATCCTGTGCATCAGTTATGCACATTTGGCTTCCATTTGAACCATTTCTGTCTGAGATCCATTTTTATATGGATAAAAAGGTCTTGCATGCAGTACTTTTTTCCATCTAAAAAAATTGATTTGAGATGGAAATGGTTCAAATGGATGCCAAATGTGCATAACTGATGCACAGGATGTTGTTTTTTTTACAGGATCCTGTTTTTTTCTGTTCTTTGGAAGGATCCGGAGAACGGAAAAATAACAGTGATGAGAACTTTCTCTTAGCCATTTTAGCTGGACTAAACTAGTTCAGTGTAGTGAGATAATGGAAGCACAAAGATTTGAAGCTGACAAGCAAGCTCATCCTGGACTTGGATCCACCCAGAAATGAGCCACAACATCTCAAAAAAGCAGACCAGATGAAAGAGAGGTGAAGAGAAAGACCTGTAGAGGTGAGCAGTCTACAAAGGACTTATTTGACTCTACGGCTTTGAGTACCATATAAACTGGTATGTCATTGCATATTCATCTGAAGAAATGTATTAACTTGGCTTGTTTCAATGTAAACATGTTGTCTCCCCTAATCTAGATCCCCTTTCATGCACCAGGGCAGAGAAAGTTGCTTACAAAGCGTGGCTCACTGTCAAGGTTGGGATAAACAGACAACAGAGGAGCGTGTGCCCTGAGCTTACCCAACCCTCTGTCCCTGCCTATTGCCCCACCCACGCTAAACCGTGGGGCGACAACCACGAGGACTGCGAAATACACTGTATAAGGTGCAGGGAACAGGGACAACAAACGAGACAGACAAAACACCAAATGGATAGCCAGGAAGCCGCGTCAAAACCAGGAATAACAAAGTACAAAATTGGAAGACGGTAGAGTAGTCAAATACGAGCCGAGGGTCAAATAAGAAGTCAGGATACACAATACAACGCAAGCAGGAATAGCATGGATTTTGCAAAAACCAGCCAGAAAATACCTGCAACCTGTATACTGCCAGCTACGTTTATTCCACCTATGGAGCAAATGTCAGTGGTGGTAGCTCAGGTCCAGGCCTTGACCAATTTGATTCAGGATCTTGCTATACACCTTCAGGCCAGACCTGAAGCCTATGAAGCAGTATAATGGCGCCGGAGGTCGAGATTTCATCATGTGACCTCCTGTGCCAGGTCTTGCAAGATGACTTGATGACGCGACGCAGGAGGTCACAGTGATGTGTTCCTGCCCGCCTGCGCCGGGACACCAGAGCAAAGACTATAAGAGGAGATGAAGAGAGGTGAGTATTTCTTTCGTTTTTTTATGTAAGTACTGGGGCAGAAGAAATACAAAGGAGGACATTATATTTAGAAAGAATGGGGACCATTATAAGTTATACAGAGGGCCCATTATATATAATACAGTGGGGCCATATTATACAGAGGGGCCATTATATATAATACAGTGGATCCATTATATATAATACAGTGGGGCCATATTATACAGAGGGGCCATTATATATTATACAGAGGGGCCATTATATATTATAATTATACAAAGGGATCATTATTAATGGCTGCTCTGTATAATTATAATATATAATGGATCCACTGTATTATATATAATGGCCCCCCTGTATAATATATATTGCCCCTTGCATAATTATTAAATATAATGGTCCCTCTGTATAATATATATTGCCCCTTATATAATTATTATATATACTGGCCCATCTGTATAATATATAATAGCCCCTCTGTATAATATATATACTCTATAAAAATATATATATATGTGTGTGTATCCTGAATGTATATATATATATATATGTATATAGTCCCTCTGTATTATATATATAATGGCCCCCTCTGTATTATTATAATATATAATGGCCCCCTCTGTATTATTATATATATAATGGCCCCTCTGTATTATTATAATATATAATGGCCCCCTCTGTATTATTATTATATATAATGGACCCTCTATAATATATACTGTATGTATATATATATATATAAATATAAATATATATAAATATATATATATATAGGCCCTCTGTATTATTATTATATATAATGGCCCCCTCTGTATTATTATATATATAATGGCCCCTCTGTAATTTTATAATATATAATGGCCCCTCTGTATTATTATTATTATTATTATTATTATTATTATATAAAATGGCCCCTCTGTATTATTATATATATATGTATAATGGCCCCTCTGTAATATTATAATATATAATGGCCCCTCTGTAATATTATAATATATAATGGCCTCTCTGTATTATTATAATATACAGGGTGGGCCATTTATATGGATACACCTAAATAAAATGGGAATCGTTGGTGATATTAACTTCCTGTTTGTGGCACATTAGTATATGGGAAGGTGGAAACTTTTCAAGATGGGTGGTGACCCTGGCGGCCATTTTGAAGTCAGCCATTTTGGATCCAACTTTAGTTTTTTCAATGGGAAGAGGGTCATGTGACACATCAAACTTATTGAGAATTTCACAAGAAAAACAATGGTGTGCTTGGTTTTAATGTAACTTTATTCTTTCATGAGTTATTTACAAGTTTCTGACCACTTATAAAATGTGTTCAAAGTGCAGCCCATTGTGTTGGATTGTCAATGCAACCCTCTTCTCCCACTCTTCACACACTGATAGCAACACCGCAGAAGAAATGCTAGCACAGGCTTTCAGTATCCATAGTTTCAGGTGCTGCACATCTCGTATCTTACAAAGAAAAAAAGAGGGGTTTTCAGTCAGCACATCCCAATGCGCAGGTGCACGTTGCTATGGCTGATTGCAATGAAAAGGAAAATACATACAATGCAACGGCACACTGCTAACCAGATAAAGCACAAAATGTCATAGAGATATGAAGTATTCTGGAGCTAATGCTATGCTTGTTTGGTAAATTAGAGATTCTTGGCAAATATATTTTGTAAAAAATTATCTGGGCCCGTTCACCAAATTGTCCAGGTGATCTCTGTAGAACGGGAACCTAACACTATTTCCTACCTGTTATGTGCCAACCTTGGCTTCCGTATAATCAGGGGGTGTTTGGTTCCACATGCATGCTGGGTCCCTTCTGCCTTTTGCCATTTGTAGTGCTTCAAACGCCTCCACTAATACAGGGATGCAGGTACCAAGCATGCATGCCGAGTCCACTCTGCTTTATAGTTACACCAGTTAAAATAAGCCTATGGAGCAGGCGGGGCTGGTCAGGAGTGCATGACCAAATGGAGTAGCCACACCTCCAGTACAAACTTACAAAGAAAAAAAGAGGGGTTTTCAGTCAGCACATCCCAATGCACAGGTGCAGGTTGCTATGGCTGATTGCAATGAAAAGGAAAAGGAAAATACATACAATGCAACGGCACACTGCTGACCAGATAAAGCACAAAATGCCATAGAGATATGAAGTATTCTGGAGCTAATGCTATGCTTGTTTGGTAAATTAGAGATTCTTGGCAAATATATTTTGTACAAAATTATCTGGGCCCGTTCACCAAATCATCCAGGTGATCTCTGTAGAACGGGAACCTAACACTATTTCCTACCTGTTATGTGCCAACCTTGGCTTCCGTATAATCAGGGGGTGTTTGGTTCCACATGCATGCTGGGTCCCTTCTGCCTTTTGCCATTTGTAGTGCTTCAAAGGCCTCCACTAATACAGGGATGTAGGTACCAAGCATGCATGCCGAGTCCACTCGGCTTTATAGTTACACCAGTTAAAATCAGCCTATGGAGCAGGCGGGGCTAGTCAGGTACCTGCATCCCTGTATTAGTGGAGGCCTTTGAAACACTACAAATGGCAAAAGGCAGAGGGGACCGAGCATGCATGTGGAACCAAACACCCCTTGATTATACGGAAGCCAAGGTTGGCACATAACAGGTAGGAAATAGTGTTAGGTTCCCGTTCTACAGAGATCACCTGGACGATTTGGTGAACGAGCCCAAATAATTTTGTACAAAATATATTTGCCAAGAATCTCTAATTTACCAAACAAGCATAGCATTAGCTCCAGAATACTTCATATCTCTATGGCATTTTGTGCTTTATCTGGTCAGCAGTGTGCCGTTGCATTGTATGTATTTTCCTTTTCATTGCAATCAGCCATAGCAACGTGCACCTGCGCATTGGGATGTGCTGACTGAAAACCCCTCTTTTTTTCTTTGTAAGTTTGTACTGAAGGTGTGGCTACTCCATTTGGTCATTCACTCCTGACTAGCCCCACCTGCTCCATAGGCTGATTTTAACTGGTGTAACTATAAAGCCGAGTGGACTTGGCATGCATGCTTGGTACCTGCATCCCTGTATTAGTGGAGGCGTTTGAAGCACTAAAAATGGCAAAAGGCAGAAGGGACCCAGCATGCATGTGGAACCAAACACCCCCTGATTATACGGAAGCCAAGGTTGGCAAATAACAGGTAGGAAATAGTGTTAGGTTCCCGTTCTACAGAGATCACCTGGACGATTTGGTGAACGGGCTTAGATAATTTTGTACAAAATATATTTGCCAAGAATCTCTAATTTACCAAACAAGCATAGCATTAGCTCCAGAATACTTCATATCTCTATGACATTTTGTGCTTTATCTGGTCAGCAGTGTGCTGTTGCATTGTATGTATTTTCCTTTACATCTCGTATCTTCCCTGCATAGACAATTGCCTTCAGATGACCCCAAAGATAAAAGTCAGATTGGGAGACCTTGGGGGCCATTCAACTGCTACATGATGATGTGTTTTCCTCTTTATGCACTGAAGCTGGCACGTTCCCTGAGTTTTTCCAGCAAGATGGTGCACCACCACATTTTGGGTGTCAGGTCCGAGCATTCCTAGATGAACAGTTTCCTGGAAAGTGGATTGGTCGTCATGGCCCAGTTGAATCAGGTGACATCTACTACATTATCTGTACTCAGAGAATTATTACTGTATTATCTGTGGTGTTACATAGGACTACTACATTATATGTAAAAAGGGGAGTGTCCACAAGTTGGGGGGGTGTCACGCAATACACGGCTTGCCCCGGGTGATGGCAACCCACACTATGCCACTTCCCGGTTCTTAACATAAATACAACCATGCTCTGTACAGGAACACACAACGGAACTAAACATATAACATACAAACAGTACCAGAACCAAGCTCATAACATAAATACAGCAGCAGAACAACATTCATAACATAAGTACAGCCTGAGAACCAAGGTCAGAAAATAAATACAGCACCAGAATTAAGCTAATAAAATAAATACAGCCTTGGGACCACACACAGTACAGAGATCAGATTATCCATTCAATAAAAGTTTCTACCAAGTAAAAAATGGTAAGGTATGATTGGAGTTGATTCACAAACTAGATTAACACCACACATCATTGTTGATTCATTTCCCCCGGTCACAACTTGTTTCTGCAGATTTGCTTTGCAGCTGATTTATTTGGCTTCTTGCTTTTGCAGCACATCCCTACACTGTATAGTAATATAAACTAATACAAAATTGTTAAAGTGCCACACAGTGTGTTCCGTATTTAATATTGCTACACACACCCTGTCCCCTAAATACAATATTGCTTTACACACTGTGCCTCTAAGAGTCCATTCACACGTCCGCAACTGTTTTGTGGTCCGCAAAACACGGACACCGGCCATGTGTTCCACCTATTCTTGTCTGTGGCTGCGGACAAGAACGGGAGATGCTCTATTTTTTGCAGGGCCGTGCCATTGAAAATGAATGGGTATGCACCCGTTCTGCAAAATTGCAAAACGGATGCGGACCCGTTATGCGGAGCTGTGAATGGACCTTAAATATAATATTGTTATATACACCATGCCGTGAATATAATGGTGCTACACCCACGTGCCCTATGAAAAATAATACTGCAAACATGCCCCTCCCTCCCAAACATAATGGCTTCAGAAACTATATCTCCTGTGTATGACATCATATGCTGTGCCTGCTAAATATTATTGTGTCGCACACAGTGCAAGCCAAAGAATCAATGCCCTTCCAAAAAACTCTTAGTATATTCGGAAAAGCAGAAAACAAAAGGGGGAGAGCTAATGTGTAGGATTAATACTAAATGTCCACTAAATACTAAATGTAATACTGCTCACTTTATTCTGTTGTGCAGCAGGGCAAACATAACCGGTAAATTTGACTTGATGAAGGAGCCAGTCTGGCTCAGAAAAGCATAGTCCGTTATTTTATAGCTAGTGACCTCGTTTTTATTGTATAACACAAAAAAATGCAACAGCACTCTGCAAACACAAACAATAAAATGAGTACATATAATACTGCCATACTCACTATCTACACAATACAACGCTACCTTGTAAATGTGAGATTGTTGGCAAATACTTTTGTACAAAATTATTTGTGCCCGTCTGCCAAACGTCAAGGCGATCAATTTACGACGAGAACCTAACAGTAAATACCATAGTCACAAAGTGCCATAGCAGCCTCCATTAACTACAGAGGATGCAGGCTCCACATGCATGCTAAGCCGACATTATATTGTACCTCTTATGGTGCCAAAATGGCCTCCACTGATTTCAGGGAATGCAGGCTCCACAGGCATGCCAAGCCCACACAATATGACACATCCTTGGTACCACACTGACCTCTGTTACGCTCAGGGAATGCAGGTTCCACACAAAACGCTGAGTTCTGCTGCTGCAAGTGCTCAAAGCAAACCAGACGGAAGAGGGGAGGGCTGATTTAGCTGTTCATATCTTGGGATTGGTAGCAGATAGAAAAATGGTTCTGACCTTTTTTGAAAGGTGGCATTCCAAGCTTTCATATGATATCACATATATAGCTGTTAGACATCGAGTCGGGAGATAAAGCTGTTTTTAGTTTCACTTTCAGCTGAGATGTTTTCCAGCAGAATAAAAGTGCTTTTTCTGAACATGTAATACAGACACACAGAGCACATAGGTATGTCTGAGACGTGTTTGCAATCTTCTGTAGAGCTCTGCTGTTAGTTATATAGGTGAAACACAGGTTAAAGACTCCCTTTAACAGTGCCATCTTCAAAGGTCTTTTTCTGTATTTACTGGCAAAGAAATCTTAGTGCCACATGTAGTACCCCCATAAAATCAGTGCCACAGATATTTTTCATGCTGAAAAGCAGTGCCACACAGAGATAATGCCCCCCCCCCCCAAAAAAAAAAAACAAAACAAAAAAACAATTATGACACAGTTCCAATAAACACATAGTCATTTGACGTGGCTCTTATGGAATGACATTGGCAGCATGAGAAGGCAATTAACGGTGGGGCCGGTAGAGAACTGTAGGACCTCTGTGCACCAGCCAGTATATTTGAAGCCATTTTACTCAGCTATAACACAAATACATCTAGTGTTACAACCTTTTCCAGTCAAAATACTGGCTAAGTTTACATAGGTAAAAAGGTGGTGTGACTTTTTCTGTCATTTTATAAAAATGATCCAACACATATTTTAGTGTTGGTCCTGAATTATGCAGCCCTATTCAAAAACCGAGTTTGACCTGGGTTCCGAAATGGTTTGTTTTCTAAAATTAATTGAAAATGACTGTTTATGGTAACAGTCAGTGTCTTATATTTCTAGCTGCTATACAGCCTGAGATAGAGTCAGTGGAGGATCTAAAGCAGGTTCTTAAAGTGCTAGAATGACAATTGGGCCTTGGCACTAAGCACTATAAAAGCACTGGAAAGAACTAAACAGACGAATAGGCAAAACAATGGGAACAGATGATGCACTCGTCCTTTCTGGCGCATAGTCAAAATATTCATGGTAGGTTGTTGTAGTACTATAAAGAGCCCATGAAATATTAGCAATGCTATTCTGCTACACTTGTGTAACGTAACGTGAATTCAAAAGATTTGAGAATGAATAAGCTTACACAGGCTAAGTGAATAAATATATTTACTAAGTGTGATTAAATATAAGATAACACAGAGAAATCACATACAGAATAATAAAAAATAAATAAATCAGTAGCCTAAATATGGGATAGGGATCCAGTCAATTATGCTATAACACATGGCAGTATACCACGTTATAACACGTGACTGACACCCCAAGGTGTACAAAAGATAGGGCAAATCAATACTTACATCCTACCTAGGATGAATTTCCAGGTGGAATCCCAATAGATTGTTAGTGGAGACAGTTATTCCCATCAGGAGTGTTCTTATCAGCATAATGGGGGATGGGTACTATCTCTAATCCACTACATTACAAGGAAAACTTTATTACACAGAGTATTAACCGTAATATAAAAGAGTACAGAATTAAAAGGGATAGAACCAATTAGTTTTAAAAATACCCATACAATACAACTTGTATCTTCTACATTTCCACAAGATAAACTCCACAGCAGTGTTTCCAGAGTACGCTCGCAATGTAGATTCTGCATTTGATACCGTTATAGCAGTTTTTGCTGTCAGCATTATCCATGATGATGTAAATACTAGTGCACCATCTGCCACCATAAGAAAGAACTGTTTTCGTAGGGTCAAACAAGACTTACTCAACATTCATTAACAACTTGTTGCGCTCCGCTGATCTGAAGCAGGAAGTATCCCAGATAAGCTCCTCACACTCGCACACTGAATGGGACCTTTCTATGTAATTATATGCTTTTTAAAAGTTCAGCTATAAAAAGATACTTTACATAGATTGTGCCAACTTATAGTCAAGCACTATAATTTTTTTAAATCTTCCACTGCACCTGCTTTTTCTAAATTTTCATGCAGCTTTATAAGTCTCAGCAAGGGACATAACCTCTTTTGTGTGCCTAGTAGACTTAACAATTAAAGGCACAGGACACAAAAATAGCACAATAGAAGAAATGTCTTCCCACGGCCCTGTATGTGCCAGTGCCATGTAATTGCTGTAGATATATTATTTTCTCAGAGAAAAAAATGTTTGTTATTTTCGTGCCATGAGAAAGTATAGGCACTTGGAAATTAAGGGGTGTAAAAGAACTATCTTACGTATGTGGCAGCAAATTATTGCATATTAAAAGAGTCAGACTCCATAAAAAATTTAGATTTCATAGCTATGACATTTTTATAGGTCTGAGGAAATATAATTCCAGTTCTAAAGCCTATTTCTCACACTATCAGAAATTTTGCAGGTTACTGATATGAGTTGTTTGCAAAAACGTCAGTGATTTTCATATATATATTTCTATGTGTCTTAAGTTTTTTTATGTTAGTGTAGAATCCATTTTATTATATTTTTACTTTTTAATTGCTAGCTAATAAGCTAGGAATTAGTAATTATAGGTTTTTGCCTTTTTTACTATTTTTTTTTGTTTAACATATTTTAAAGAATTTTTGATGATGTTTTTAATTTTCCGTGTATTCCATATATTTAAACAAAAAAGATAAAATTCTACAGATTTCACACTGGCCACTAAATCTAATAATTGGCACCCCTTCTTGGGTTGTACAGATAATTTTACTGCGGTTAACTCATCTCCTTATCATTACAGGCAGGATTAGAATATCACCTTTGTGTATGGATAAGACAGGATCCATCATTCACATTAGGTGCTTACAAGTGCATCTCAATAAATTAGAATATCATTTAATGCAAAAAGTGAAACACATATATTATATAGTCATTACAAACAGAGTGAACTTTTTCAAGTGTTTATTTGTTAATGTTGATGATTATGGCTTACAGCCAAGGAAAACCCAAAAGTCGTTATCTCAGAAAATTATCCCAAAACACCTGCAAAGGCTTTCTAAGCCTTTAAAAAGGTCCCTTAGTCTGGTTCAGTAGGCGACACAATCATGGGGAAAACTGCTGACTTGACAGATGTCCAGAAGGCTGTCACTGACACACTCCACAAGGAGGGTAAGCCACAAAAGGTCATTGCTAAAGAAGCTGGCTGTTCACAGAGTAATGTATCAAAGTATATTAATGGAAAGTTGAGTGGAAGGAAAAAGGGTGGTAGAAAAAGGTGCACAAGCAACAGGGAGAACCGCAGCCTTGATAGGATTGTTAAAAGGCCTTTCCTAACTTTGGGGGAGATTCACAAGGAGTGGACTGCTGCTGGAGTCAGTGTTTCAAGAGCCACCACACACAGACGTATCCAGGACATGGGCTACAAGTGTCGCATTCCATGTGTCAAGCCACTCATGACCAATAGACAATGCCAGAAGCGTCTTACCTGGTCCAAGGAGAAAAAGAACTGGACTGTTGCTCAGTGGTCAAAGGTGTTATTCTCAGATGAAAGTAAATTTTGTATTTCATTTGGAAATCAAGGTCCCAGAGTCTGGAGGAAGAGTGAACAGGCACTCAATCCAAGCTGCTTGAGGTCTAGTGTGAAGTTTCCACAATCAGTGATGGTTTGGGGAGCCATGTCATCTGCTGGTGTAGGTCCACTGTGTTTTATCAAGACCAAAGTCAGTGCAGCCATCTACCAGGTAATTTTAGAGCACTTCATGCTTCCCTCTGCCAACAAGCTTTTTGGAGATGGAATTTTTATTTTCCAGTAGGACTTGGCACCTGTCCACACTGCCAAAAGTACCAATACCTGGTTAAATAACCACAGTATCATTGCCATGCCGCATTGATGCAGTCATTCATGCAAAAGGAGCCCCAACCAAGTATTGAGTGCATTTACTGTACATACTTTTCATTTGGCCAACATTTCTGTGTTTAAAAAAAAAATTACAGTTGGTCTAACATAATATTCTAATTTTCTCAGATAATGACTTTTGGGTTTTCCTTGGCTGTAAGCCATAATCATCAACATTGACATAAATAAACACTTGAAAAAGTTCGCTCTGTTTGTAATGACTCTATATAATATTATAATATATGTGTTTCACTTTTTGAATTGAATTACTGGATAAAAACTTTTTGATGATATTCTAATTTATTGAGATGCACTTGTATCTATTCTTTCCTTGTACAATGACCTGTGCACAGGTCACAAAGCATGTCTAAAAAACTTTCCCATGTAAGTCAACAGAGTCCCCTCCTGTCATTGTGTCTATGGCCCATAGGGCTTCCATAAAGCAATTTTCTTAATAGTTTGTAAATGCTGTTAAAACAGATGGCAGCCCCATAATAATGTTCGGCAAAGGCATTTTAAAAAATCTACAATCAGAAAATAAAAAACTGATTAGAAAAAATGATATATGCTACTATCTGATTTTAAATAGCAGATAAAATTTTGGGTGACAAGTTTCCTTCAAAGGAAAAGTGTCACCAAAAATGTCATCTGCTAGTTAAAACCAGAATTTTCTAATCTGTTTTTATTTTCTGATTGCAGATTTTTTATTCTGTTTTCTGAACATGATTATGGGGGCTGCTATCTTGCCCGAGCTGTTCTTTACAGCATTTAGAAAGCATTGCTTTATAACAGCCCCATGAGCCATAGACATGATGGTCTGGACCTCATTGACTTCTATGGGAGAGTTTTCTAGGCTTGCTCTTTGACCTGTACAGAAGTCATTGTACAAGGAAAGAATAGATTATCTTTGACAATCACCACAATTGTGGTGGTGGATGTTTTCTTATCTATACACAGGCAGGATTAGAATGACAGATAAGCAGATAACTGCAGTAAAGTGATCTTTACAGACCAAGAAGTGGAGACCATTATTAGACTTAGTGGCCAGCGCGAAAAACGCAGGATTTTATGGTTTTTGTTTAAAAAAAGGTATTGACATGGAACATTTAAACAGTATCAAAAATTGTTTAAAAATATGTTAAACATAAAAACGTGATTTAAACAATAGGTCATTTTCTGATAACACATTTCCTTTAAAATAACTTGCCAGTCCATTTCTCATTTTTTTATAAACCATTTCTTTAAAAACCATCACTACCATTTTTTCGGTTTGGTCTAGGACTTCACTGCAACCCAGGATCACAGGACCCACGCTGAAATCAGAGCATTACCTTGACTCAGATGCAACTTCAATGTTTCACTAGGCAGAGAAGATGTCCAACAATCACAATTCTTCACATGGCAACATTGAGTAGCTCACGAATCACAGTAATACCACTGTGGGATGTGTTTAGACTCCACTTATAAAAAATATGCTGGTCATATAGACCAGACCACATTCTTCCGTTGCTCCATGGTCCACTTCTGATGCTCACATCTGAATTGTAGGCAGTGGCGTAGCTATAAGGGTCACAGCGGTTGCAGTTGCAACCGGGCCCCTAAACCAGGGGGGCCCAGAGGGCCCCCCCTTGCCAATTGCAGGGCCGCACCGCCAATTAGGTGCAGTGCGGCCCTGGTCACAGTTGGGGAGCGGCGGCGGGGCAGAGGGAGATGAGCGCTTCCATTGTGGAAGCACTCATCTCCATAGTCATCTGTATCGCCGTCCTCAGATGCCAGATGCAGGCGGCGCGATGACGTCATCGCGCTGCCTGAGCTGTACAGCGCGGGACACAGACTGGAAGAGGCCTGCATTGCATCGCTGATGGAGGTAAGCATACGTAAGTGTTTTTTTGTTTTTCTTTGTATGATGCAATTACGGACCGGAGCTCTTCTTAATGGCACATGGGGGCACTGGGGGCACTTCTCTTACTGGCAGATGGGGGCATTTCTCTTACTGGCACATGGGGCACTGGGGGCATTTCTTACTGGCACATGGGGGCATTTCTTACTGGCACATGATTTGGGGGGCATCTATGGAGGTGGGGCACTGGGGGCATTTTTTTACTGGCACATGGGGGCACTGGCACATGGGGGCACTGGGGGCATTTCTCTTAGTGGCACCTGGGGGCATTTTTTTACTGGCACATGGGGGAACTGGGGGCATTTTTTTACTGGCACATGGGGCACTGGGGGCATTTTTTACTGGCACATGGGGGCACTGGGGGCATTTCTTACAGGCACATGGGGGCACTGGGGGCATTTCTTACTGGCATGATTTGGGGGGCATCTATGGAGGTGGGACACTTTTTACTGGCACATTATTGGGGGGAAATTTTGGGGGCACTTCTTACTGGCACATTATTGGGGGGCACTATGGGGGCATCTACTGAGGCCACAAAGAAGGGGTATTTTATATGGGGGTCTCTGTATAGGGGCATTTTATACTGGGACACATTATGGCAGGTACTATGGGGGCATCTACGGGGGGGGCACTAAGAAGGGGTATTTTATACTTGCAAATTATGGGGGACACTGAGGGCATCTACTGGGGCACTATTTAGGGGTATTTTATACTGGCACATTATGGGGGCACTATTTAGGGGTATTTTATACTGGCACATTATGGGGGCACTATGGGGACATTAGCTCAATTGGGGGCATTAAAAGGTTTTTTTTGCACTGGCACACATAAAGGGGCATTTTTGTACTGTCACATTATAATGAGATTTATTACTACTAGGGTTCTCTGGGGAACATGATTACTAGTATGGGCACTATGGAAGCATTATTACTTCTGGGGCACAGTGGGGACATTAGTACTGTTGGGGGCACTATTACTAACAAGTGCACTCTGGCAGAGAATTATTAGTTGGACTATTACTGTGGGAGGCACCCTGGCACAGTATGAGCTTAGCACAGTTATTTCTGGGGGGCGTTATGTTTACGCTATTACTGTCAGGGGCCCTATTTGCTGGGCGCAGTTATTTTAGGACACTGTGTGCCAATAATTATTGAAGGGGAAACTATCTGTGTGGTAGTAGTGGCACAGTACTGGGGGTGGTAGGATGATTTGTCCAGATGACGGGAGGATGATGGAAACGTAGTAAACTAAGATTTTTTTCTGTCAAACTGCAGAGATGAGAAATGGCTGAAAAATGGCGGTCTGGTCTGAAAGGAGAAGGTGAAGACAAAGAACGTCTACATCAGAGGAGACATCACTGGATGTACGAGGTATGGGGCGCTGTATTACGCTATATTCACACGAACGTTGTGTTTTGCGGTCTGCAAATTGCGGATCTGCAATAAAAACGGATGATGTTCCGTATGGCATCCGTTTTTTTTGCGGATCCACTGTAACAATGCCTATCCTTGTCTGCAAAACGGACAAAAATAGGACATGTTCTTTTTTTTTTTGCTGGGCTACGGAATGGACATACGGATGCGGACAACACCTAGTGTGCTGTCCGTATTTTTTGATGACCCATTGAAGTGAATGGGTCCGCATCTGAGCCGCAAAATATGCGGATCGGAGGCCGCAAAAGCAACTGTCATGTGAATGTAGCCTTACCCTGTATATTCTGTAGTGATATACGTAATGTTAGGAGGGAAAGGGTTAGGGTGAGAATTTGGCCAGCAGAAAAGCTACTGTAGGTGCACCAGCGCTTAGTGGTGGTTGGGGGGGGGGGGGCAAGCTGAACTCTTGCACCAGGGCACATGAGCCTTTAGCTACGCCCCTGATTGTAGGTGTTTTCGGCAGTGAGTAGTGGTCATCTTGGGCACTCTGTCCTGTCTCTGGTTACACTGTGCTGTGTGTTCTGACATATTTTAAACCAGTATCAACATTTTCAGCAATCTGTACTGCAGTAGTTTTTCTATAGGATGGGACAGGATGGGCTAGCCTTCACTTCCCACCTGTATCAATGAGCCATGAACTCCCATGGCCCTGTTGCTGGTTCACCAGTTGCTCATATTTGGACTGGTTTTGGTAGGTACATAGCACTGAACACCCCACAATACCTGCCATTGTATAGATGCTCTGAGACAGTTGTGTAGCTGTCTCATTTTGGCCCATCAGTGTTGTTCAAATTCTTCAATTTAAGTACTTTGGTAATCATACCTTACTCATCAATTCATATAGCCAACTTTTAATTTGATTTGTACTTGTTATGTATTGAAAAGTTGTTCAGGTTCTGGCACTTGCCCATTTTTATTGCTTCTAACACATCAATGTGAAGGACTGACTACTCATTTGCTGCTGTATATAAGTCACAAGTGTTCATGTCATCTGTAGACAGCATGTTATACAAGAAAAGGAGGAGCTGAGCAAATTAATATATACTTTTGTGGGAAAAGATTCAGTAGAACTTGTAAGTTATACATTTAAAGGGAGTCTGTCACCTCATGTTCACCTATATAACTAAGAGCACTGTCCCACAGAAGATTGCAGACACATCCCAGACATACCTGTGTGGACTTTGTGTCTTTATTCCATGTCCAGGAAAAGTACTTTTATTCTGCTGGAAAACAGCTCCCAAGTGCCCAGCTGAAAGTGAAAGTAAAAACAGCTTTCACTCCTGACTCGATTTCTTCTGATATAGTTGCTATAATTTTGGTATAATTTGAAAGCTTGGGATGTCATCTTTCAATGAAGATCAGAGCCATTTTTCTATCTGCTACCAATCCAAAGATATGAGCAGCTAAAGCAGCCCTTTCTCTTAAGCCTGGTTTGCTTTGGGCCCTTGCAGCAGCAGAGCTGGGCATTTGGGAGCTGTTTTCCTACAGAATAAAAGTGCTTTTCCTTGACGGTGGTATTGGTTATTCTCGTTCGCCCCTCACTAAATACTTACCTGAACCTAATACCACCACCATCACCAACCCCCAACTAATTCCCCCATCCCTTCCCATAACCAACCCCTTTACCTTACCCAATAAATGACACCACACCGAGCTGGATTAATATCGGCCACAGCAGCCGCTTTATTTGCATCACATAGCATACCTTAAATTACCAACATAACATAACCATAACCCATATGCAACCGCATAATAACCACTTTTTCATATGTATAACATATATAACCTAAAATATAACATAATACCAGTGAGCAGGAGGAGGTCCTTGAAGCCCACATCTTGATAATTACCCCTGCAGGGTGGGCCACCTTGCCCCCCGAGCGCCCAGCTCGGAGGCACCCTGGATGGCCCCTATACCAAACCAGAAACCACCATAATCCATGGGAGTCCAGCCCCAACCGCCGAGCCCTCCCTTTATACATGTCCACCTTATCTCCAACTCCAAGGACCTCCCCCCGCCACCCGCTGCCATGACGAAAGAAAATAAATTAAAACCCTCTCACCACACTGCTGTGACCACTCCTAAGCGCCCCCATAATACCCCTTCAACTACCAAAATTCCTCATACCCCCTACTACACAATTAGGGAGGGAGGGTGGGAGATATACCTTAACCCTTTCACTCCCGGAGGTTTTTTCGGTTATGCATTTTTGTTTTGCGCTCCCTGCCTTCAAACAGCCATAACGCTTTTATTTTTCTGTTCACATAGCTGTATGAGGGCTTGTTTTTTACTGGACAAGTTGTACTTTCCAACGCCACCATTTAATATTGCATATGGTGTAGTGGGAAGCGGGAAAAAAAATCCAAATCAGGTGAAATTGCAAAAAAACGCTATTCCGCTACAGTTCTACGGGTTTCTTATTTACAGCGTTCGATGTGCATTAAAACTGACCCATTACTTTCATTCTACTGGTCAGTACGAATCCGGCAATACCTAATACGTATAGTTTTTCCTGCGTTTTGATAGTGATAAAATAATTAGAAAGTTGCCCTTTTTTTTTTTCCTTGTCATATCTTGACCCCTATAACTTTTTGGTATTTATGTGTACAGAGCTGTATGGGGGCTCATTTTTTGCGGGGCGATCTGAAGTTTTTATTGATACCATTCTGGGGTGTGTATGACTTTTTGATCACTTTTTATTTAATTTTTTTTAGAAAAAAAAAGCGACAAAAAACTGCAAATCGCCATTTGGACGCTTTTTTCCGCCACACAATTCACCGTATTGGAATTTTTTTTTATATTTTAAAAGTACGGGCGTTTTCGGTCACGGTGATACCCATGATGTCTATATTTATTGTTATTTAGGTATTTATTTTTTAATTATACGGAAAGGGGGGTGATTTGAACTTTTATATCTTTTTTATTTTTTATATATTTTTTAACATTTTTTTTACATTTTTCTTCGACTATTTGAAAGGTCAAATATGAGCTAATATATTGTGGCTTTTTTTTTTCTTTATGAGCAATCAGGGATTTTCTAGAATTGCTCATCTCTTATCCTGGCCTGCCATCTAGTGGCCAGAATAAGAATTGCACTTTGAAAACTGTAATCCTCACCAGCGAGGATTGCAGTTTTCATATGGTGTACAGACACCCCGATTGGCCACACGGGGTGTCTGTACACCACCCGGAAGCGAACGCTTCCGGGTTCAGACGCATCTAAACGCCCAGCAAGACGCCGCCGATCTAGTAAGTAGCGGCAAGTCTCTGCTGTTAGAAACAGCAGAGACTTGCCGGCCATGACACCCGCCGCACTTGCGATCGGGCGCCATGTGCCCGCATCGCCCCAGCACCGTACATGTACGGCGCTGGGAGTGTAAGGGTTTTTAAATTACCAATATAACATAACCATAACCCATATGCAACCGCATAATAACCACTTTTTCATATGTATAACATATATAACCTAAAATATAACATAATACCAGTTAGCAGGAGGAGGTCCTTGAAGCCCACATCTTGATAATTACCCCTGCAGGGTAGGCCACCTTGCCCCCAGCCGTCGAGCGCCCAGCTCGGAGGCACCCCGGATGGCCCCTATACCAAACCGGAAACCACCATAATCCATGGGAGTCCAGCCCCAACCGTGGAGCCCTCCCTTTATACATGTCCACCTTATCTCCAACTCCAAGGACCTCCCCCCGCCATCAACGCGCAGACTTGATCACCTCAAGTCCGCGCGTCCCTCCACACCTTCAACGCTTTTTCGATCCCCTCCTGAAGCCCCAAGCACCAGATATCAATTCCTACTGCGTTCAGATGAACCCCATCCAAACGCCAAAATGCACCCACCCCTTTCTCCAAATCCCTATGGCGAACCACCACTGCCCCGTTTCGTGCCATGAAACGCCCAATCGCCCTATTGACCTTGATCCTAGCCCTATTGACAGCCTCCCCCGACCTGGCTCCCCGCCACACCTTACGTGGGACAATGTCCGACCAAACGGACACTACCCCAGGAAACAATGCCCACAGCCTCAACATATCAAATTTAACATCCCGCACCAATTCCCTAAAAGGCCGTGCACCCAAGTCATTGCCCCCGACGTGCAGGACTAAAACATCCGGGGGACTTCCAACCGCACGAAACGGTGAATCTCTGCCATCACGCTACCCCAAACCATACCTCTGCGACCCAACCACCTTACCACCGCCTCCGCACGCGAAAGGCCCAGCTGCTGACCATCTGGCCGTACCGCCGCTCTCAACGCCCCCCCAGAAAACGTAGGAATGTCCTACTATCCAAACGAGTGCTTGGTCAGCACCTGTGAAGACAAGAACAAAACACAAAACCAACTAAACCAAAATTACCACCACTTGACAACATAAACCTACAAACTATCCAACCGAATATCCCAGCGGCCAATTTTTTTTAATCATGTCCTCCCCCACTCCCCAACGAGCTGCCTCCGTTGCCGCCCCGATTCGAAAAGAGTGACCCGAATAACCCAAATTCCCCAACCCCAACTTAACCAAGCACCTCCCAAAAATCGCTAGAAACTGAAAACGAGATAAAAACGACCCATCTTCGTGTACCAGCAACGGCACGCCATTCCCCAACTCCAAACCACCAAAGACCCTCAAACAAGACACCGGACACATTGGACACCCCGGGTTCACATAAAGTACCCCTCTACGACCCCTACCCTCAACGTCCGTTTTCGATCTCCGAATTAGGAACTCCAACCTATCCTCAAACAAAACCACATCCTTCGCTAACAACCCCCCCGCACGCCCAACCAGGGCCGCCGATAGGGCAGTACAACTGGTACTGCCCTATGGGGCCCGGACTCTAGGACATGATGGGGGGGCCCGGCCCGGCCCGGGCGGCCCGCCTGTAACGGGCCCGCCGGCCGCCGCGGGCCAGGGGTTAGAGGGTGCTGTCGCACTGTTGTGACGTGGGCGGCGCGATGACGTAATCGCGCCGCCTGTGCCGTTCCTTAGGAGACCGCCCGGAGGGGAGACCGCGCCAGCCGGCCTGGTAGGACAACTCTTGGGGCACAAGACGCTAACCTGAGGTCTGAGGGGGGCACAAGACGCTGACCTGAGGTCTGAGGGGGGCACAAGACGCTGACCTGAGGTCTGAGGGGGGCACAAGACCGCTGACCTGAGTCTGAGGGGGCACAAAGACGCTGACCTGAGGTCTGAGGGGGGCACAAGACGCTGGACCTGAGGTCTGAGGGGGGCACAAGACGCTGACCTGAGGTCTGAGGGGGGCACAAAGACACTGACCCTGAGGTCTTAGGGGGGCACAAGACGCTGACCTGAGGTCTGATGGAGGCACAAGACGCTGACCTGAGGTCTGATGGGGGCACAAGACGCTGACCTGAGGTCTGAGGGGGGCACAAGACGCTGACCTGAGGTCTGATGGGGGCACAAGACGCTGATCTGAGGTCTGATGGGGGCACATTGTGTTAATTTGAGGTCTGATGGGGGGCACCAAGACGCTGAATCTGAGGTCTGAGGGGGCACAAGACCGCTGATCTGAGGTCTGATGGGGGCACAAGACGCTGACCTGAGGTCTGATGGGGCACAAGACGCTGACCTGAGGTCTGAGGGGGGCACAAGACGCTGACCTGAGGTCTGAGGGGGGCACAAGACGCTGACCTGAGGTCTGAGGGGGGCACAAGACGCTGACCTGAGGTCTGATGGGGGCACAAGACGCTGATCTGAGGTCTGATGGGGGGCCACATTGTGTTAATTTGAGGTCTGATGGGGGCACAAGACGCTGATCTGAGGTCTGAGGGGGGGCACAAGACGCTGATCTGAGGTCTGATGGGGGCACAAGACGCTGACCTGAGGTCTGAGGGGGGCACAAGACGCTGACCTGAGGTCTGAGGGGGGCACAAGACGCTGACCTGAGGTCTGGAGGGGGCACAAGACGCTGAACCTGAGGTCTGAGGGGGGCACAAGACGCTGACCTGAGGTCTGATGGGGGCACAGACGCTGACCTGAGGTCTGATGGGGGCACAAGACGCTGATCTGAGGTCTGATGGGGGCACAAGACGCGCCTGAGGTCTGTGGGGGCACAAGACGCTGACCTGAGGTCTGAGGGGGGCACAAGACGCTGACCTGAGGTCTGAGGGGGGCACAAGACGCTGATCTGAGGTCTGATGGGGGCACATTGTGTTAATTTGAGGTCTGATGGGGGCACAAGACGCTGATCTGAGGTCTGAGGGGGGCAACAAGACGCTGATCTGAGGTCTGATGGGGCACAAGACGCTGATGAGGTCTGATGGGGGCACAAAGACGCTGACCTGAGGTCTGAGGGGGGCACAAGACGCTGACCTGAGGTCTGAGGGGGGCACAAGACGCTGACCTGAGGTCTGAGGGGGGGCACAAGAGCTGATGAGGTCTGATGGGGGCACAAGACGCTGATCTGAGGTCTGATGGGGGCACATTGTTGAATTTGAGGTCTGATGGGGCACAAGACGCTGATCTGAGGTCTGAGGGGGGCACAAGACGCTGATCTGAGGTCTGATGGGGGCACAAGACGCTGACCTGAGGTCTGAGGGGGCACAAGACGCTGACCTGAGGTCTGAGGGGGGCACAAGACGCTGACCTGAGGTCTGAGGGGGGCACAAGACGCTGACCTGAGGTCTGAGGGGGGCACAAGACGCTGATCTGAGGTCTGATGGGGGCACAAGACGCTGACCTGAGGTCTGATGGGGGCACAAGACGCTGATCTGAGGTCTGATGGGGGCACATTGTGTTAATTTGAGGTCTGATGGGGGCACAAGACGCTGATCTGAGGTCTGAGGGGGGGCACAAGACGCTGATCTGAGGTCTGATGGGGCCACAAGACGCTGATCTGAAGTCTGATGGGGGCACAATGTGTTGATCTGAGGTTTATTATCCCTGTACAGTGACATCACTGTGTGTTATCCCTGTACAGTGACATCACTGTGTTTATTATCCCTGTACAGTGACATCACTGTGTTTATTATCCTGTACTGTGACATCACTGTGTGTATTATCCCTGTACAGCGACATCACTGTGTTTATTATCCCTGCACTGTGACATCACTGTGTTTATTATCCCTGCACTGTGACATCACTGTGTTTATTATCTCTGTACTGTGACATCACTGTGTTTATTATCCCTGTACTGTGACATCACTGTGTTTATTATCCCTGTACAGTGACATCACTGTTTATTATCCTGTACAGTGACATCACTGTTTTTATTATCTCTGTACGTGACATCGCTGTGTTTATTATCCCTGTACAGTGACATCACTCTGTTTATTATCCCTGTACAGTGACATCGCTGTGTGTATTATCCCAGTGCAGGAAGAGGTAAGTGGTCTGTGTTTGTGTGTTTGTTTTCTATTTTTCAGGGTCGTGAATGCAGAGGACTACGTCGGATTCGGTGGACTACGTCGGACCAGCTTTTTTTTTTTTTTTTTTTTTTAATAAAATGGTCAAACAGGGGTCTGGGGGAGTGTTTATTTCAATAAAATGTTTTATACTTGTGTGTGTGTATTTTTTTTTACAATACTACAGTTTTAGTAATTACGGCTATCTACAGACGGCCCTGATTACTAATACTGGGCTTAGTGCTTGCCGGTATGGCAGGCCAGCACTAACCCCAACATCTATTACCTCGGCACCCACCGCCACCAGGGGTGCCGGGAAGAGCCGGGTACCCGCAGGACCGGACCTTCTAAATTGAGGGTCTGGCTCTGGGGCGGCTGCAGGCTGGTACCATTAGGCTGGGAAGGGCCAATAACCGTGTCCCTTCCCACCCTGGTAGTGCCAGGCTGCCGCTGCTGGTTGTATCTGGCTGGCGAAGGAAAAAAGGGGGGGACCCCACGCCATTTTTTTTAAAAATTATTTAATTATTTTTTTTAAAAAAATGGCGTGGGGTCCCCCCCTTTTTTCCTTTACCAGCCAGATACAACCAGCAGCGGCAGCCTGGCACTACCAGGGTGGGAAGGGACACGGTTATTGGCCCTTCCCAGCCTAATGGTACCAGCCTGCAGCCGCCCCAGAGCCAGACCCTCAATTTAGAAGGTCCGGTCCTGCGGGTACCCGGCTCTTCCCGGCACCACCTGGTGGCGGTGGGTGCCGAGGTAATAGATGTTGGGGTTAGTGCTGGCCTGCCATACCGGCAAGCACTAAGCCCAGTATTAGTAATCAGGGCCGTCTGTAGATAGCCGTAATTACTAAAACTGTAGTATTGTAAAAAAAA